>VWZI01010915.1:66398-123549 GCA_013396835.1 Psilopogon haemacephalus
TCAATTCCTCTGTCCATGTTGCTGACAAAGATGTTAAACAGCACTGGTCCCAGCACTGACCCTTGAGGGATGCCACTTGTCACTGGTCTCCAGTGTCAAATGTGTGAGTTGTCTTTGGGCTGTAGGATTTTGTAGCCTTCCTGAGAACAGATCAACATTTATTGAAACCAACCGTGGCTCATTATTATGAGAAATGATGAAAAAAAAAAAATCTAGGCTTTTTATTCTTCATTTTTAAAGTGAGATTTTTGATGGAGCTTAGTCAAAACTGTGAAATACTGTATTACATTGTGAACCTGATCCACATGAAGCATTCCACACCTGAAGATGCTGTGCTCTGGCTTTGCCCGTCTGATGTCACATTTATTTCTGTCATTTATTCAGAAGACATGATGGACTCTGCTTTTTGTGGGGTTTTTTTTGTTTGTTTGTTCATGGGGATTTGTGGGTTTTTTGGTGCTTTTTGTTTGTTCAGAGTTTTTGTTTATTTGGTCTTGTTTTTCTTTTTGTGGGTTTGGATTTTTTCTTTTGGCAGTTTCTGTCCTACCTGTACTTGTATTTCTGTTCATCCTCTGTTGTCTATATTCACTCATTTTATCTTTCTACTCCTTATTTATCTTCTCTTATTCTCTCAGTCTCATCCTGAGACTTCTAATACCTTTCTGTCAGCTCTGGCAAGTGGTGTCCTGTGGAGTTGTCCTTGTGCTCAGATTTGCCTTTTCCCCCAACAAACCTATGGCAGTACGAGGAAGATGCAAATGACTCTGGAAACCTATTTTAGGTGTTATAATAATTTCTGTAAAAAATAGTATCAAGAAAGCAAAAGGCAAAACAAGTGCATGGCCATTAAATGGAAAGGCAGAGAAAGCAGTGAGTTGAAAAAAAAGAGCCTTGAAGTGCTGTAATGAATTTGAATTTCTCTTTACCTTGATGTGCAAAAATGTATTTAGAAGCAATTGTTTGGAGACACATGTAATATTTAATGAGGTGCATTTAGTCCTTGTGAAAGTTAATTATCAGAGCAGCCATTATAGCTGAGAACAACATATGTTTCCTCTGGAGTGCCTTTTTGAACTCATCTAAACTTTTTTTTATTCTAAGAAAGTCATCCTTGGAAGTCTGTGTGGTGTTTCCAGAGAATTGAGAGCTGATCTTCCCTTGCTCAAAAGGTATCCACTGCTGTTGGGTGATCGTTATTTGAGTTTGTCACCTTCATGCATATGAGGCTGTCTTCTTCCTTTCTCTGTTTGGTTAATTTCCAAATTTGATATAATAGAGGCTGAAAAAAACATTTTTACTCCAAAGATTATTTTGATGGAAGGTTATGGAAGGTTACTTGAAAGTGATTTGAGGAACCTGGACAAAAGGAAGTGAAACTAGAGACTGGTACAATGTGGATGAGAGGAGGACTGAGATTAGATAAGGAGCAGGCTACCTGCAGTTGGGACTCTTGTGCTGTAGCAGTTGAAGGGGAGAGTAGTCTCCCATTTGAAGCTTCCTGGCATAATTTCAGGAAGGTGACATAGTGCTTATCCTTGTTAACATGCAAACAGTGAAATTACTGTTGGCACTAGAGTGGTTCATTTTTTGAGCTTTAGGTTTTTGGTTTTTTTTTTGCTGATGTGTTACTCTCTTGACGTGCAAAGTGCTATTTCACACAAACCCAGGAGAAACTGCTTGCTTTCAGGAAAAAAAAAAAAAAAGTCTAATGGTTGCACCTGTCATGGAAGCAGGTGGATATTAGTCCTGAACATCATAAAGTGTTTCCTAGTCATAGAACTGTGATGTGAAGTTTTTGGGAATAACTTGCTATAACTTGCTATATTTGAGTATTGCCCCCGCAACACTCAAAGGAACAAAAAAACCCCACCAAACAAAATAAAGCCACCAAAACCCCAACCAACCAAAACTAAAAACAGCCTGAACCAAAGAAAAATAACCCCAAAACTCCATACCAAAAAATCCGCCACCCAAACAGCAAATCAAATCCAAAGTCCACCCCAAACTGAGCAGTGTTATCTTGCAGTAAGGCTTGTGACTCTAAGCTAAGTATTTAGATCTTTGTTATGACTTCTTCAGAAGGAGGAAATGTGCTGTTAAATTAGGATACCTTTTCGTGAGGCCATAGTCATCTGTGGAGTTTTGGTAGGTCTGCACATTTTTTTCTGAACTCCTTAGGTAACATACTTTTTGCTAACAAACTCTGTTGTCTAGAGCCTCACTGATATGATCCTTATTAAAATCCAAGAGATTTTCCCCACAAATGTGATCCCCTAGGATAATGAAGTGAAAAAGGGCTCACAAGTTTGACATTCCTGAGCCGTCAATGAAATACCCAATCTTTAGTGACTGAACTATGATTTTACAAAAGAATAATTGCCTTTAGCAATTAATTTATTTAGAAGTCATGATGATATTAAGTTCTAATGGTGGCTGTTTTTATCTTCTGCATGGGAATCTGTTTTTAAATGAAGTTTGTCTGCCAGTTGCTGGCAGCAGTGCACTCCTGTTGAAATGTTCAGTGTTTTGGTAGACTCTTTTCTGCAGCTGCTTTCACCAGTCCAGTGCAACGCAATGCTCTGAATTGAATTTGATAAAACATTTGATTTGAATATAATGTTTAGATTCAGGAAGTAAATTAACCTTCCATAGACACACACTGTTGAAGGAGGTTGTTATTTATTCAGTTTATAAACCAGCCCTGTTTTCTGCTGCTGAATGTAATCCAAACACTGGCAAAGAAAAATAATGATAACATACATCATTGCTGCATAATTTTAAAGACTTTATGGCCAGAAAAGTGTGGTGAATTTTGTAAAAGTGTTGCATGACACACGGCTGTAATAAACACCCATAGCTTATGCATTGTGAACTGAAGTTTAGATTAAAATGAAAATTATTTTCCAGCAGATTGGATATGAATTCAATTTCACAACCTCTCTATACAAATGATTTTGATCTTCTTATATTTGTCTGTATTCTAATGGTTGTGCACACATTCCGTTAGATATAAATACAGTAAAGCTTAGTCATATTTTAAAGGTATAATATGAAATCACTTACAATTAATATAGTACATTGAAATGTGTCTTAACATGTGTCTTTCTCAAGGAATAAGACAAAACTGCCTAAGCTGAATTCATAATGACTGATTTGTTGTCTGTTTACAATGTTTGGCTCTTATTCAGTTCAGATATGTGCTGCATCTTTATAATTTTAATTAAATCCATCTCACTAGAAACAAAAAAACCAAACCACAAATATTTACAAAATTTTAAGTTGTTCTGAAACTCTTAAACTTACTAAAATGTAGGATGAATTTTCTGGGAAACAATGTTCCAGTGGTAGTCTTACTAATATTGGCCAGACAGATTATAGTTAAAACAAAAATAATCAACCACAAATGCTCTATTTTATTAAATGAAAACTCATTGCTAATTTTTTTTTTTTTTTTGCTCAAAAGCATTATTATGAGGTAGGAGACTGCAAACCAATATTAGACTCGATACCTCATGGCTAATTAAGCAATGTAATAAGTAATCATAAGGCTCAAATAATCTGTGAGCTTTGCTAAATTATTCTATGTGTAGGTTGATTTACACAGTATCGCTAAGTAAACTTTGTCTGCAATTATATTACTGTTTACCAGACTAGAACAGATTCTACTTAGCCTTGAACAAAATTAATTTCTAATGGTGCATCACATTGATGTTCAAGACTTCACCAGTGTGGCTGAATCAGCTTGTAGTGGGGAATATGGCAAGTTCATGTAATGCTGATAGGCTTCACGACAGATTGGACAAATGCACAGTACTAAAAGAGAAAGGGTTCTTGTTGCATCAGTAAACCAGTGTGGCTGGGTCACAAGGTCAGTTTGCAAAACTGCAAGGTAACATACCTTGAAACACACATAGTAGTTGTATCAGGCTAAGCTGTATCAGAGCTAATTGATGTCTGCTACTAATTATTGTGAGCAACATCTTGGGTGGGATCAATCCTGACATGGAAACTGCAAGCTTGTATTTGGAAAGCTTGTCCCATCTCCCAGAGGTTACTTTAAAGTAGGAGCCTGTGTTTGCAAACTTCAAAACATTGATTAAATCTTTAGTTATATTTCCAGATATTTCATTAAGCTCGATACTGCTCAAAATGACATCGACACACTGAGGAATGAAGTTGAGGAAAAGATCCTGTATCAACAGAGTAATTACTCATATGGTCTGGAGAACTAATATTGTGCTTCAAGTAGTGAAATTAACATGGAAACAAAACATCAGAATCTTTAAAGTCTGCCTTTCAAATGCTTGTACATTAAGCACCTATGAAACTACAGTGATGTGTGGCTTTAAGAGCTTTGTTTTACTCTAGGGCAAATAGACATTGGGAGTTGCCAAAGAATTTAAAAAGATGTTTAGATCAGGTTGTTGAAGGATATAGGGAATAAACCACTAAAAAGAAACAGTCTGCAGGAGAATGGTATGAGAGCACAAAAATATGAAGTTTAACTGCGCTAGTGTGCTGTATCTTAGAAAGCTTGAAGTAGCACAGTGTTCTGCTACGAAGGTTAGTACTGCTTAGAAGCCAGTAAGTATCCTATAAAGATGTAAATCTTCTCATGATTTGCATGCATAAATCCCTAAGGACATGATATTCCAAATTTAAGCTCCAGGTCAGTTAAGTCACTTGAACTTGTGCTTCATTTGGTTTAAGAGGGTTTATTTGAATATAGGTAGAGCACTCTCTGCCTTGAGTCAGTATGTGCTCAAATGTTCCTTGAAATCAGTGTCATTTGTTTAAGTTCAAATTGCTGTAATTTTACATCTTTTTCATTTAAAGGCAGCACAGCTCTGCGCTTCAAGTGCTCAGAGCATCAATTTCGAAGCAAAAGCATCCAACCCACAAAATACTGTCCAATGCTTCCCTCATCTAGGGAACAGAAAGCAGTACCTGATATAGAATCCTTTGGACTTGAAACTCCAGGAGCTGTTAAAGTATATTTTTCACTCAAGTGTATTTCTGAGCTATTGCACTTATTCTAGAATGCCAAAGCACCAATAATTTTTACTTTCAACTGTCCGTGACATTTCAGAACAGAAACTAAATATGTGCATGAATATATTGACTCCAAATGGGCAGTTAGAAAGTGCTGTAGAAATGGCACATTTCTTCATGTAGATAATGGCACTTGGAAGATTATTGAGCCAGTAATTTTCAAGTTTCAGTGTGAGCTGATGTGAAGCTGGGTTTCAGAGCTCATTGGGGACAGTAGAGTCCTGCTGGATCTGTAGGAATGCTCTGTCTGTGCTGCCATCTCCTAGCTTTGGTACCTGGTGCTGCTTCAGTTTGAGGTAAAGCTGAACAACCTGGGTAACAGAGCAGCAATGGTTTATTTATCTAGTTATTTATTTTTTAATTTATCTTTACGCTTTCATGCTAACAGTTTTGTATGCTATCATGTCTGTATTACAGAGTTAGATATCCTTTTTGCATATGATTTTTCTCTCTAGGAGAGTAGTATGTTTCTAGATACATACTAGTAGTTTTGCTTCATGTATCCACACTGAAAATGATAACCTCAGGCCAAGGGCTGTTGGGAGATTTTGAGTAGTTCAGGTTGCGTTCCTACAACTAGGTGGTAAAAAGTAGCTACATATCTTGTGTTCCTCCTCATGTTACTGGCAGAAAGTAAAGCAGTGCCTCCTGAAAGCTCAGCTGCTTTTTGTGCTGTATGCAGCTGTGATGCTGAGGTGCTTATATCTCCTTTTACGTTTTTATTGCAAAATAAATTCATACTGGCTGGGAGTTAAAGATACCCTTTATTCTTGTAGCTGCAAGTAGTGAAATAGAAGTTCGTTCGCAGTGAACTTTCTTGAAGACTGCTTTTTATTCCTTCTAGGAGGCTTGCTTAATGTAAAGTAAGCCATTTTAGACTTAAGTGTATCGTTGCTCATTAAGTATGAAAAAAGAACATCTTCAAATGTTGATGTTACAAGGTTCTTTTGAAGGGAAATTCACCCTACTGCTCTCTTGCTTATACACTCCTGATTTGTCTTGAATAAATGATCAAATGTATTTAAATGTGGAGTGAATTATTTTGCTTTAAGAAAATCTTCATGGAGTTATTAGCCACTTCTATTTTTACTGCTATGTAAGGGTTTTATTTTTGTTTTCTAAAGTGGCAAAGACGTCATCATACCCATATTTTGCAACTGTGTCTCCCTTGATGGCAATTCTCACTTCAGTTTTTCAAAGCAAGTAAAAATGTATGGTAGTATTTTACTTTTTCATAAGATGCTGTTACCTAAAATGTCCATTAGCAAAAATCTTTTCAGTTGCTTAACAAGCTCCTTAGCTGAGCATCATCAGGTACCTGACAGGGGAGAGTAAAGAAAAAGGTGGCATTTAGATTCAATTTGCTGAGATCCACTGTCAGGACAAACAGTCACAGGGCAAGGAGAGGGAGAGACCTCACCTGACATATTAGCTTTAAATGATCTTCAGGCTATGTCTAGCCAGGACTGTACTAGAGCAATCAATGACCTGTCCTACCTTCACACACATTGCAAACAAGAACCCTGCTGTCATCAGTCTCAAATATACAAATGACATTTTAGCATTGAGTTAAGATATTGAAGCAGGGGTTATTAAAAGGACACAGAGCAGCTGGTATAGTTAAATATCAATACTGCTAAGGGCATCGCTGCCACAGTGAAGTAACACATGAGGCAACAGACACTGCTAGGGCTCGTGAACATCCACCTAAGTGATGGTAGCTGTGTCTGAGAGATCTGTGGGTGGAGGCTGGTGGGAGTGGAAATTAATTCATGGCAAACGTGAAAGACAATCAGACTGAAAGAAGGAGTAGAGAGGAGGACTTAGGTTACAAAGAAAAAGCCTGTGGGACATTTGAGGTGATAGTGTGTTGAACCACTTTGATTTAGTTGCTGAACTCCTGGCAGTAATAGATTTATCTCCAATGTATTCTCTGGGGGATGGATACAAAGCCTCAATCTTGTACTATTTTCTAAAGTGACTCTTTTTTTTTTTTTTCCCCCCCCCTCTCCCCTGGCTGAACAGTACATTTAATAGCAAAGTTTAGAAGAATGTTAGAAACTGTGAAGTCAAAATGCAATTCAAGATGAGATGTGAAGGAGGAGTGCTGTAGGTCCTGGTGTAGCTAATGCTGGTGACTCTAGAAGTGCCTTCCCAAGGAACTGATGCAGCTGTGTAGTAGTAGATTCTTAGAGCAGGAAGGGTGTGGTACTGGCATCCATATTAGGTACCTTTTGGGGCCGTGGCTGTGTTGTGGTTGTGATCTGACCAGCCATCCACAACCTGATGTGTGCCTTTGTCTGATGCCCTGGGACTGTCCCAGCCTGCTGACTTGGTGCTGCACTCCCAGTTTGGTAAGAAGCCAGGTTGGGGACAATGGTATTCCCTCAGAATTGCATTCCCAGTCTGAAATAAAATGTTAGTGTAGACTTACCTATTAGTAAGAACATGAAAGCTTGACCTCTGTGGCCTCGTATTTGTGGGGATTTTTGTTTTGTTTTGTTTTTCTTTTGTTTGTTTTCCCTACCTCTTTGCACCTATGTTGGGTCTATGGCTTTAACAGTGGGTCTAGAAGTTCAAAACAAGGAAATAAAGGATTATTAATTTTTTTTACCATTTTGTGAATATTTTTACTTCTGTGTGTATCCATTAAACTGAATAATGGCTTGCTGATTATATACGAATACAATTTGTATGTGTCTCTATATGCAATATAGGTATATTTGGAAAATTAATTAAATTTTTATTGCAAATATTTACTGTACCAAAGCATCTCCTTTATTAAAAAGTATTAATATAATAAACTATAGTATTTATCTGTATAATCATTGCTTTTACAAGATGAACCCCTATAAAAAGATACTTTCTAATAATTTATTACGTTTATAAAATGTAAATTGAGTAAAAAGGCCTTGGGCAAAGAATAAAGACAATTGTTAAATTTCTGCCATTAATTTTTAATACAAAAATTAGTACCTGAGCATTTGCCTTATTATGCTGAGGGATTGAAGCTACACAAAGCAGGCCTGCAAGTAAAGCAATTTTACATTAGTTTTGGATGACATCCTACACAAATACCAATGAAATGTTTATGATTAATTCTGGTTTCTTAAACTCTTTCCTGTATCCTCATAACAGGAATGTAGAAGGAAATTCTATGGCAGGTTGCGGACTGCACTTCACATACAAATTGTTTTTCAAGGCATTATGGGCCAGAAGTGTCCTGAAGGGAAAGAAGCAATAGGGAGATACATGTTTTAATTGAAGCAATTAATTTGGGAAGATCAGGAATCTCCCTCTCAGTGTCTTTCAAGTAAGTTCAGATGTCAGCATCTCCCCTACAGGAAAGTTTTTTCTTTCTGTAGAGCCACTAATGGGGTACCTACGGAAAGAAGCCTGTTCTCATAGTGCTTGGGGTTTGTTCGTTGGTTGGTTGTTTTGTTTTGTTTTTTTAAACCCACTTAGTAGCTCACTTACTAAGCCAACAAATATGTTAGATAAAAGGGTGTCATTAACAGTGAACGTACAACCAAAGGGAAATAGAAAGTCAGGTGAATAAAGCCTGAATGTAAGATAGTGAGTAAAGTTCAGAAAAAATGTTTGAAATACCTAGAAAGAGACTTCTCACCTCCACAATGAGAAGAATTATAGACTCATCATAGAATGGCTTAGGGTGGAAGGGATCTTGGAAATCATCTACTCTAACCTTCCTGCCATGGGCAGGGATATCTTTCAACTAGACTTGGTTGCTCAAAGCCTCATCCAAGCTGACTTTGCCCCTTACCTGGAGGTGTTCATCCACAACCTCTCTTTGCAGCCTGTTCCAGGGTCACCACTCTCATGCTGAAAAACTTTTGAAGATCCAATCTAAGCTACTTTCCCTCACTTTAAAATCATTCCTCCTTGTCTATTGCTAGACACCTATATGAAAAGTCCCTCTCCAACTTTCCTGTAAGCCCCCTTCAGGTATTGAAATGCAGCTATAAGGTTCCCCCAGACTTCTCCAGGCTGAACAACCCCAGCTCCCTCAGCCTATCCTCACAGCTGAGATTTTCCAGCCTTTAGATCATCTTTGTGACCCTCATCTGGACTTCCTCCAACAGTTCCAAGTTCTTGTGATGGAGACACCAGAAATGGATGAAGTATTTGAGGTAGGATCTCAGAAGAACAAAGGGCCACCTCTCTTGGCCTGCTAGCCATCCTCCTCTTGAAGCAGCCTTGACTACCATTGTTAAGTTTCTTATCAGTCAACACCCCCAAGTCTTTTTCTTCAGGGCTACTCTCAACCCACTCTGCACCTAACCTGTATTTGTGCTTGAGACTGACCTGGCCCAGATGCAGAACCTTGACCTTTGACTTGTTGAACCTCATGCAGTTTGCACTGGCCCACTTCTTGAGCCCGTCAAGAGCCTCCCTTCCTTCAAGTGGGATTTGTCCCTGATATTTGGGAATGGTGGTAGCTTTCTGGTGTGACTTGATGTGTGGCACTGTCATGTACCTCTGCTATTCAGGTATACCTATTCCTAAGTGAATGTTCTTGGCAGAAGCATATAAGAAAAGATATGCTAGATTCTTGCCAGCTTTGATGGTTTTGGGATAAGTTGCTCTTCATGATGTCAAAGAACATAGAAAGAATTGCTTCTTATCTGGTAGTAAGAATAAAGGAATAATTAATATTTCTCAAAGGCATATAATAGCTTTACCTGACTATTGAGGTTCTGCCTGCCCTTCCACTTAGCTGCCTGTTAGACATTTAAAACACAGAAGTAGTTATCTAAAATGAAGTATCATAGCTGTGAGATTGTTTTAACTTTGCTATTATGTGTCCATTGGACTAAATTTGTGCTTATGAGTTCGATATAGTTCCAATTTATACAAAACTTTCAGTTGTGTGCTGTGGATCAGGGCAGGATTTGGAATCATGTACTTCTGTATTCTAAGCAGTGTGAAAGTCTGCCTTGTGCCTCCGTTTTGTCTGATGGAAGTGAGCTTTGGTAGTTTCTGCACAATTCTGTGACAATACAGAATAGGAGGGGTGTTGTGCCGAGGCGTGTGTCTCTTAGTGATCCTACTGCATTCCAAGTCCCTTTGTGTTCATAAAAGAAGGACAACTTGGAAATGGTGCTCAGAGAGACATATGGTTAGAGGAATGGTAACATGAACTAGTATGAAGTCTTCCAGGTAGGTGGTAAAAAGGATCAGAGCAGACATGATTTATCCTCTCACTGCTTCTCCTGCCTTCCCCCAGGTGGAAATCCAGTCCTATGAAGACCAAACTGTTCCATAGACTTTTATTTTAGATAATGCCAAGTGTCTCAGTCTTGTACTTGTCTGGTTAATTTGAGTAATTTTCCTTCTAAGCAACTCGGCTGGTCAGAAGAATTTATCCTGTTCAGAAATGCTGGACATGGTGACAGATGCTCTGTGGATATCAATCCGATAGCCAGCAATAGAGAATGAAGACAGCAGGAAAAATGTTTTAATTTTTTTGGCTGGTTTAAGAGGCAATTTTACAAGTCAAGTACTGTTAGGCCAACCAGAAGTGACAAATCCAGTAACGCATTTATGATCATTTTATGCTAATGAGCTGCTAAAGTTGAGAGATTACTAAAGCAAATATTTGCCTATGTATTTTCAGCTAATAGGGTCCATTTAGATGGGTTTGTTTGTGGACTGCAAGGTTTTTCCCTTTTAAATGCTACTTTAACTAAATTGCATGGGAATGAAAAAAATCTTATTTGTTACCGATACTTACGAGTCAGACAACATTTAATAATTTTAAATTGTCAGCAAATTTATACTGTCTTGAATTGTAGGGATGTGAGATTAAAATAATCTCCTATAATGACAGAAGGTAGTTTAACATTTATATGGCCTCAATCATTATGCCATATGAGGAAAAGCATTTATTCCTCTTTTTTTTTTCTCTTTTTTTTTTAAACATTGTGAAAGAGTTTGGTTCAGCTGATTCATTTTGGCTCTCATGTTTCACATGGGAGAGAATCACCATGATAAATTGATATATTATGGATTTGATGAATGGTTACTTCCTATTCTGTATAATTATCAGGCAATAGTTTCAATGAAAGATGCTAGGAAATGAAACTTTTCACTTCGGATAATCATCAACCCTGTCTGGCAAGAAAAATGGATCTCTATTTTCAACATATTACTGTGGATCAAGGCCAGCAGAGGGAGGGCAACAGTCTGTAAGTTGTTTGAAAGATAGGATGAATTTGAAAAAGTACCTGTCTAAGTGAAGTTGTGAAAGAAATCCTGATGACAAATAAATGAATGTGCAACACTGAGAAACCTGATTGTTTGAGAGAGCTGATTTAGATTCATATCTGGCGGGGAAAGGAATAACCATTTATAAAAGGCTCTGAAATGTAACAGTAGACATTATGGTTGTGATCATATAGACATGAGGCATCTCATCTATTAAGAAATGGGTTTGGTCTTAGAGGGGTCAAAAAGGACTCTGCATGTATTTCAGGAGACTTTGCAGCATGTGATTTTCATGAATAAAGGCATCATCCATGCAATCTCAGTACTCACAGAAGTTGCTTGTTGCTACATTTAGTGTTGTTTGATCCAGAATGTGCAGATGGCATGCCTGGAAGAGCATACACATTGCTCTTCCAGATTTTAAGAGATGGTTGTGGGGAAACATGGTGCAAATGGAGCAAACAGAAATACCAGGACTCAGTCTGCTGTCTATAAATGGAACTCAGCTACTACACTGCAAGTGCTTAGATAATAACAGAGGTACTTTGGAGAAAATGACTGTTCTTAGAGATGTTTTGGTCTTATTTCTGTAGTGGGTTATATGCAACTAGCAGATATAATAATACCACATCAACAGAGTTTATTGTGGACAGAAGGAGGATAAGAGATTGTTATACTCAGATGAAGCCCATGATAACAGAATGCTTGTTTAACATTAACATTCTAATCACTGTTAAGTCTCAAGGACTGTTTCATCTGTCATCTTCAATGAGAAAAAAGTGTTAAATGTCAGGAGAACAGGAAGAGTAAAAATTACATTTTTGTCTTAGATCACTTTAGAAATGCTCATTTATGATTTTAGTAATTTAGCTTCATGTTTCTAATTTTCAACTTGTTTCTAAGGAGCCTTGTGTTGTAAGGTCAATTGGTTATTATATGACATCAAAGCAGGAGAAATATCAGCCTGGCTAACAGCTTTGTCAGTGTTTACTTCACCTCTTGTTAAAAATCCTGTTAGAAGTTGACACAGTTTGTTTTGTGAAGCGTTTTAAGGAAAAGTTATTTTCTGCAGAATTGTGCGAAGGTGCACAAGAGTTGATGTTCACCTTTCCTACGTTAAGAACCACTACAAAAGATAAAACAGTAAGATACGGCAACATTCTGTACTACAAAAGTAACCTGGGGAAAATGTATTCATTTATCAATTCTTGAGGACTGAGAGAAGTTCTGTGTTAAGCTCCACAAGCTGATCTATGGTGAATGAGAGTGGGCTCTCAGTGTCTTTGGCATTATCTAGTCATTTCCCTATAGATCTTCATTAGAAACTACCTCTAGGTTTTATTGCAGCTTAAAAAAATAATGATTTTTGTCTTTTCAATTTTTCTCCATGTTCTTTTAAAGCTTATTTAGAGAATATCCAGAAGAACAAAAATCACTTTTCTTTCCAATTTTTCTTAGCAACCACATGACAAGGGGGAATGTTTCTTCTCTTCAATTTTGTCTTTTCATTTTTTAAAAAGAGAACTGTGGAAAATCACCTGTCTTTTAGAGTGTTTTGCTTGCTTGTAGAATGAATGTAAGATGCAGACTTTCATCAGGAACCTTTGCTCTGCTCCTCCCTTTTTTTTTTTTTTTTTTTTTTTTTTTTTTTTTTTTTTTGTTTGTTTGTTTGTTTGTTTTGTTTTTTTGCCGAATTTGCTCGAGACCCACATAGGTCCAAAAGGTGCTGGGATAAGGACAAAATGGGTGGTGGACATCACGGACACCATATCCATGTGCAGAACTTAAGCCTGATTTTCCACTAGCTCCTACATTTAAAGATAGATTGAATAGGAAAATCCACGTCCAAATGTGGAAAAAGACTTATTAACTTTCAGTGTGATGTTCCAATAGAATGAAATTTGACAGCTTTTCTATTACTGGAGGAAAAGAACAACCAACTACAATATCCATACTAGCAATACAGTACTGCAGATAAAGCTTTAAAGCTATAATATCAATGTGGAATTACAGCAAGTTAGTTATGAAACAATTATCTTAATACAGGAATTATAAGTTTACTTCATTGTGTAAACTAAATGAAGCATGTCACTCTTTAACCTTGTGGTACTATCAAATACATATAAGTACATACAACCAAAAAAACCCAGCCCCAAAACCAAAACCCAGCTCATAACTATTCTTTTATCTGTTCAGGTAGGGTAAGGACACACCTTGAGTGTTGTGTTCGGTTCTGGGCCCATCAGTGTAAGAGGGATATTGAGGTGCTGGAGCACTTCTAGAGAAGGGCAATGAAGTTCATGAAGGGTTTGGAGCATATGACCTATGAGGAGTGTCTGAGGGGGCTGGGGTTGTTCAATCTGGAGAAGAGGAGGCTGAGGGGAAACCTAATTTTTCTCTGCAACTACCTGAAGGGAGGTTGGTCAAGTGACAGGACTAGAGGTTACAAGCTGCACCAGTGGAGGTTTAGGCTGGATGTTAGGAAACATTTCTTTACTGAAAGGGTTATCAAACAGTGGAATGATCTGCCCAGGGTGGTGGTGGAGTCATCATCCCTGGGGTTGTTCAAGCAGCTTGTGGGTTTGGCACTCAGGGCCATGGTTCATTGTTGACTTTTCAGTGCTGACCTGAGGGTTGGACTGGATGATCTTTGAGGTCTCTTCCAACCAGGTATATTCTGTGAGTGAGGAAAATTGGTGCTGCAGAACTTACTGTGATGTGTGTTTTGCTGGAGAAACATAGTAAGGGAGTGTTTCTTTTTCAGCCTGAGACTGTGTTTCTTTTATAATGAACAAATGCCCTGTACTGAGTTTGAATGAAAACTAAATGACTAATTATCTGAAGTTCCTGTTAGTGTTAATTTATAGTTTTACAGACATGCAGTTGCATAGGACTTTTTTTTCCAGAGAACATACTACTAGATTGTTTTTTCTCACATAACTATATATTATTTTCATGTTCTATGGCTTTTGAGGAAATTGCAATGATGAAAAAAGAAGTGGCTGTGCTGGCAAAATGATCAGAAACATGCTTGCTGCATACTGGGAAGCACTCTTTCTGCAGCCTTTGTAGAAGATATGAGAAAGAGGGCTTTAAATTATGATAATTATGCATGTTTCCAAATAAATGTCACTCTCTTTGTAGACTTTGCTGCTTTCCCAAGTCTTACTTTTCTTTCATTTGAGCTCCACAGCCTTTGGTCCTCGTTTCACGTAAATTAACCACAATTTTGCCATTAAAGCTCTGATATTTCAGATCTGACTTAATGGTTATTTTGCTTTGTTTTATGGTTTGTATCATACTTGTATCATTTCATTTATTAACAGAGCAGCTGTTTGTCCTGTCAGGTTTCTCTGGAGCAGTGCACTGGTCGCCTTTCTCCACTAGGGTGTACAAACAGCCTGTGCAATTCCAGGCAATGGGATAAACATGATCGTAATTCTGCATAAATTTCAATAGTAATGAGCTAGCTCAGATGAATCGTTCACTAAAACAAGCAAGCAGATGGAAAAGATTTTGATTTCTGAAGCAGAA
This sequence comes from Psilopogon haemacephalus, assembly GCA_013396835.1. NCBI lineage: Eukaryota > Metazoa > Chordata > Aves > Piciformes > Megalaimidae > Psilopogon > Psilopogon haemacephalus. The sequence continues at coordinate 81,213 of VWZI01010915.1, forward strand.
ATTGCTGAAACCAAATCTGGAAAACATTGCATTTCAGAGTAAATTAAAAGCATATATTTCAGTCTGTACAACCCCTGAAAACGTGACATATTCCAAATGGTGCCTTGCATTTCAAATCTCTTGAAAGTTACCGTCTATTATGGCAAGATTAAAGGATTGACAGCATCATTCAAGTAAATCTCATACAAATATATTTTGAGTGGATCCCTCAAATATGTTGAGAAGGCTACTTAAGGCAGATATGTATCTAAACATATAGGAGTACCAATCTTTATTCCCCAGTGGAAGCTCACCTGAATACTTTAATGATAAATAGTGCGAGAACCTTAGCTAGAATGTTTAGAAGGACTCCTGATGTGATGACTTGAATTTTTATTTCCCCAGCCTAAGTTACCTCTAAAACCCAATTTCCCAGAATATCCTTAGGTTGCAGTTTGATTTGGACCACTATCTGCTTTAGCATATGTTAATGAAATGGTAACCCACCCAATTTGTTAGTCAGGGAGGCTGTGAAGAGCATGTACCTGATGGGTTGAATGAAACCTGTTACACCCAGAATGTCACATTCTCAGGGCACCCTTCCTCGCTGATGAATTGATTGTGGGTGATTGAAGAGGCAGGAATTATAGATTATGTAGCTTTTATAATTTCCAAAAGCCCCACCCACAATCTGTGTGTAAATTGTTTTAAGTCTGAGTCCTAATTCATTCAGGAAAAGTCTTCACAAGGATGACTTTTCAGGTAATTTAGGAAAAGTTAGAAAAATTGGAAAGGTTTGGGCATGAAACAACTTTGCCCTACTTTAAAACGGGAGACAGTCTCCTTCATGGCAGCGTCCAGGGTCCCGTGCCCGCCAAAGTCCAAAATGACTGTAGGCACAGCTTTCACGGAGGAAGGCAGGGGAAAGCCGGGGTGCTCCATGGTGTTCCCACGAATGGCTGCAGTTTACCGTTACAGGCAGGTCCTGCAGCAAGAAGCCAGGATGCAATGGTGTAAAAGCGGGGACCGTGCGCTTCCTTGTCGCTGTCCTTCCAGATGCTCCTCAAAGTCTGGCTTAAAGTCCCTGCAAGGTCCGTGCAAGGTCTGTCTCCAGGTCCGTGCAAGGACTTGACTCAGGGTTCCCGTCCAGGTCCCAGTTCAGGTCTCTGCAAGGGTCGTGTTCAGGTCCGACATCAATCTGTCCAGTTGCCATATATATACTGGGGCGATTTGTTCCTTCCCTGTTCAAGCCCATGGGGGGTGGGAGATGGTACTTTACACCTATTCCAAACCTCCAGTGACAGAGGTGGGGAGGGAGGAAGAGCGTTTCCTGCCCCATTCACACCTCTGGTGGGGCAGGGACTTGCTCTGCCTTACCATGACAGTGTTTTCTTTTCTGAGTCAGTGCATTTGGTTGCTGTTGTAGAAACATTCTCACAGATACCGGAGACAGCTGAACAAACAGCAACACGTTACCTCACATTAGACTGGATGATGATGGGTTCCAGGTATCCACCTGAAGACTGGCCCACGATGTTGTAAGCCATTTCTGTCTCTCTCCATTATCACTGCCCTGGGAGGAGGTAGCAACAGAGGTCTGGTTCTGCCCCATCTCCCTGGGGAAGGACATGGCTGTCTGCTGAGCCTCTGAAAGAGGCAGGAGAAACAGCTGTTAAACTGGAGGGCATTAGCTGTACTGTAGAGTGGAGGAAATAAGACTCATAAGGGAAGAGATGCAATGCACAGATTTATTCAGCTAATTTGAGCAATACCTTTCCTTCTGAGGGAAAAGGGAAGATGTGATAAATTAATTGCTAATTTAATTAGATGCTCAGAGTATTAATATTCTTAGTTTAACTTCCCGTCTGAAAGCTGAAATACAGCATCATAAAAGTAGAGAACATGTCAAACCCCAAATGTGGAATTCTTTATGCTAAAAAATATAGCTGAATAGCCTGACTTCTGCAAATTGTTTTACACAGATATATGGAAGACACATTTTTTTTTTGAGAAACAGGTAATTTGCTTGTGTGTGAATCCATGTGTCCCAGTTTGGGCCACGAGCTACCCAGGGCTGGAGCACACAAATGACTCTTACCCCTTTCCAGAGTAAGAATGAGGATACTGCACACTGAGTGCAAGTATAAAGAGAAATTCTATTTACAAGAGCAAATATACAAAAGGCAATCAAGTGGAAGAAGTACAAAACTCACGAGGCTCAAACTGGCCTTCTAGAATCCTCCATCCCTTCCACCCTCATCTGGCCTGAGGGCAGGCTGAAACTGCCCTCCCCAGCTGGGGCCCCTCAAGGCCTCAGTGTGCTGCATGATGCAGCTCAATTCCCTAGCAGCTATCTCCCCCCGAACCCTGAGATAAGAACATGCACTGTTCGTGGAGAAGTGAAGGGAGGAAAAGCAGGGAAGAGGAGGGGAAGAGATCAGTCAGGCACTATCTTTTAAGCTGTGGCCACAACAACCCCATGCAGCACTGCAGGCTGGGGTTAGAGTGCCTGGAGAGCAGCCAGGCAGGGAGGCACTTGGGGGTACTGGTTGACAGGTTACTGAACATGAGCCAGCAGTGTGCCCAGGTGGCCAAGAAGGCCAGTGGCATTCTGGCCTGGATCAGGGATAGTGTGACCATCAGGACCATAGAGGTCATTCTGCTCCTGTACTCATTGCTGCTTAGGCCACACCTTGAGTACTGTGTCCAGTTCTGGGTCCCTCCATTCAAGAGAGATGTTGAGGTGCTTGAAGGTGTCCAGAAAAGGGCACCAAGGCTGGGGAGGGGCCTGGAGCACAGCCCTATGAAGGAGTGGCTGAGGAAGCTGATGTTGTTCAGCCTGGAGAAGAGGAGGCTCAGGACAGACCTCATTGCTCTCTACAACTACCTGAAAAGAGATTGTAGCCAGGTAGGGTTGGTCTTTTCTGCCAGGCACTCAGTGACAGAACAAGAGGACACAGTCTCAAACTGCATGAGGGCAGGTTTATACTGGACATTAGGAAGAAGTTTTACACAGAAAGAGTGATTGGCATTGGAATGGGCTGCCTGGGGAGGTGGTGGAATCCCCATCCCTGGAGGTGTTTAAGAGGAGGCTGGATGAGGCACTTAGTGCCATGGTTTCGTTAATTAGAAGGGTTAGGTGATAGACTGGATTTGATGATCCTAGAGGTCTTTTTCAACCTGGTTAATTCTGTGATTCTGTGATACTGGAAGATGGAATAGAATAACAATATTACAATATCCTGGGATGAGCAGGTCCATCCCCCTGGGATCGACTTCTGTCCCAATGGTTTTGTCAAGGGAGATCTAAGATCCCTCAAACTACCACAGCATGTTAGCAATGGTAAGGGGAAAGAAAAGGCCTGTGACACCAAGATGCTTTCTCATCCCTTTCTAATTCATCTTTATGACTTCAGGTGGTTGTGTGCCTTTGTGGGGCACGGTGAGAAATGAAACATAAAAGATATTCATGTTTCAATTTGAGGTAAGATCAAAGTCTGCCTCTTTTTTTCAGTAATACTTTATTTCTTAAAATGCAACTTAGGCAATGCTAGATTGAAGCTTCCCTTCAATGAAAATATAAAATGAGATCTATAAAATCTACTCTGTACTTCTTTCTCAAGATATTTCTGAATGTTAATAACAAACACAGTTTATTATTAAAATAAAAGCAAAAATTAGGGCAGCAGTTTGTAGTGCACTCTACTTACATGAGTGCATGTATGATTAGTTTTCAAGAAGCCACTTGAAAGCAGATTTGTCACATGCTTCATATATTTGATATGTTCATATGCCAACTTTAATGTGTGAGAATAATGTAGTCTTGATCAATTGTTTCCTCCATGACTGGAGGCACTGGTAAGAAAATACCAGTTGCTCAGAAGTAATGCACTTGGGTGAGGTTGAGATGCTCATAATCAAGACAAAACCTCCACTAAATCTGAGTAAATGACAGCAACCTTTTACATGCTGTTAGCCACCAGAAGCTGGTGGTCCCAGCTATGCTGTTCTCACATCCTGTTGGTCTTTTCCATTTTATTTCTTCCAATAATGGAACGTATCCTCTAACTTTTGTTTATATACATGTGAGGGATCTGTACGAGACAGGCAGAGGACTCATTCTTGGAGGCTAATTTTCTGGTGGCTGTTGTGTACCCACAGTTCACTTGAAAGAAGATTTTCCAGTATCATACAAAAGAAGGAATTAGAAATGGGAAGATTTTGTTGAGGAATCTGTTTCTCTGAAGGCTGAATCCTCATTGTCTTCTGTACCTTAGTCTATCTTGAATTAATTCCTATGTGACTGATTAGGCAGGTATGTCTGGATGGAAAAGGCTTCACTTAGTAGAGACAATAATGACCCAAAACTGTTCTTGACTAATGACCAGACCTCTTTTTTTCTGTTGTGGTTTGATTAACTGCAACCTACTGCTGATGTTTTCCCTTTTGCTCCTTTCTTTATCTGTTGCAGTCTATGCTGTCACCATAGTATGGCACTCTGGCAGGATGGAAGAGAAATTCTGTTATTTACAGCCAGCCTGTATTAAAGATTAGGTTTGAGATTCTGCAGTTCACTGAATATATATAAATAATAATGTGGATTTTTTTCCATGTAGGATTATATGAGTGCTTTTCCTTGATACTGGACAGGCAGCTCTGCCTTCTTAGAAGTGAAAGATAAATTAGAAGGATAATATTTATCGCAGAATTAGCTACCTGCTTGACCTCAACAGAAGAACAAAAATTTATGCTATCAGTTATGTCTCATAGAATTTTTTTTACTTCTGTTTTTACCTTTGTAATGCCTTTCACATGGGTAGAGAACTGGCAGTTTGGATTTAGTTGTAGATATTTCTTAAATTAAAATAAAACAGAAGAGTGTGTCTCAGCTTCCATTTGCATTTCTAATAGAATGGTACAGCTCTAACTAATGTAACCAGAAGCAAATTAATTATTTTGCAGTGCTACTCTAAAAAAGCCTACTTTTAAAATATAGGCACAAAATATTTCAAGACACAGAAGGAATACATTTAAATGTGTAATAAATGTAAAAATAAGTCTTTGAAAAGTGTTAAAATAATACTTCTACTGTTGACTGTATTTACTTGCACAAGTACTAATCTCTTACCACATAAGAGTTTTGAAATAGTATCTTCCAAAACCCCTTGCTCTTGCTTTTTCCTCAAATTATTATGTTGGTAAATAATAATTCTATAGCTCTTCTACTGGAAAATCTGCCTTGTTTATGACTTGGACTATAAACCTGCAGATGTATATGGAATGCACTTAGCTTTTAAGCCCATTCGTATGAATCCATTGCCCTCCTAAATGGGGGAAATGACCCAGATTATACCTTTTGAAACAAAATCACTTTCCCCCCCCGATATATGTCTCCTACATATTGAGTAACACTTAGGCTAGAAACAGCATGGTAGAAGCCATTGTCTTATTTTATGTAGTGTTATGACATAGTCTTGTGAACAGCTTGGTGTTGATTGTGCTAAGTGGAAATAAAAGGAAATAGGAACTGGAGAGAAGAGTTTTTGACTGACTGCAGATGTAGTTCTTTTGTCTGCATTCCTTCTGCACTGCTGTTGTGTCCAGCCATGCTTTGCTTCATGCAGAATTTTTAAACTCTTGTGGGAAAAGACCATATGCCTCTTCTGTATTTAGAAAGTAGCTAATACAACTGTGTGTAAGTAATGGACACCTTCTCCCTTCTCAAGTTTTCCCGTCTTCCTTGTTTGCATGCTATGGTTCAGCTGTTTGCGTGAGAGATGTACATTAGTCAAGTGGATGAGAAGAAACTGAGCGCTAGCATTTGCAGGTAGATTCCTGGATGCGGTACCTCAAGAGGCTGACTCTGTGGCTTGGTTAAAGCTTAGCCAACACCAGACATGCAGGCTAAATTTTCTTGTGCACTCATTTAGCTGTGGCTACCAGTAGGAGACTAGAGTTTAAGTTTGGTCTTCCCTGGGAAGTATATTTAGATGCTTATGCATTTTTATTCCTTCCCCTCAGCCCCCCATTATTTTTGTTGACATTTGTAGGAATTTCCTAGCTAAATTTATGCACTTTAAGTTAAATGTTAACTGCTACTTATTCAGTACATTGGTGAAGTACTGGAGAACTGTAAAAATCCACATCTTCAATATGGTGGGTCATAAGAAGGGTCCTTGAAGTGGTAGGGTGTCCTATTACTTGTTGAGATCTGAAAGTATGTATTGCTTAGGCCATGGGATTTTATAACAGCAAGCAGAAGAAGGATGCTGCACAAAGATGCTACACATTTGGAATAAATGCAGTTTGCAGAAAGGAAGAGTTTTCTCGTCAGTCATTTCCAGTAACTGTAATAGAGAGGAAATGCAGTATGTTCTGAAGATTAAAACACTGTCTGGTGATTTGGATTCAGTCCTTCACCCTGAGTGCCACTGAAGTATTCTCTCTTTCTATTCTAGGAAACCATATATGTGACTTGTGTATGAATAGTGAAGTGAAAAGTATGAATTAGAGATCTTCAAGATTTCAATTTAAATTTAATATGCCGTCCTGAAAGACCCTTTTACTGAAACTCTTCAGTGAGTGCTGTAAGCATTGCTTGTTAAACTTAGGTGTGCCTCAGCTCAAGCCAGTTACACTCCTTAGGTTTTAGTATCATGGGAATTTCTTGATTTGTATTCTTATATTCTAATTATATTAGAAGCAAGCCAGAACTTTGCCAATTGTACTTTCTAGCCTATTTCAAAGATGTGCATAATTCAGCAACTTGAGGAGTTTGTGTAGAAATTCTTGTAAATGAGAATTACCTCTCTGATTCTGTAAAGTGCCATTAACTGCATAGTCATAATATTCACATGTTCTTAAACCATCTGTAAACTTTAGTTAAACCAGCCTTTATCTTCATCAAGAATCCTGTTAGAGGAATGAGCTGCCTCAAAGGCTGTATTTGTTGCTCTACTTTTCCCTTACACTCCCTTTTCTCTTTAAAAATATTCTTGTATCCAGATTACCACCTAGCAATAAGGATGTAGTAGAATATTTAAGGTAATGCTGAGATATTTAACCTTACCCGAGTGGTCATGCCTTATGTCTCAAGCACTGGTCACTATGCATCTAATATTTGACTTAGGTTTTTTTTTTGTTTGTTTGTTTGGTTTTTTTTCTGACAGCCTAAAGACATCTCTGCCTCAGGTGCTATGGGCAGCTTTAAGAGGTTTGCACTGTTTGGTACATATGTCATTCGACCCTTTCACAAGGGCTGACTGCTCTCCTATTAGGAAACTCCTGTTTTTAACTCAATTAAGATAGATTCCTGATAATGCTTTCCAGATGTGGCTTCTTAGTGGCTTTTTAAACCTGCCCTCAAGATAGAGTTTTCTGATTGTACTTCTCAGGTGTGCTTTCCTAATTGCTTTTCCTTAGTCACGCAGTATGCACATAGCAGTTAGGTTGCTTGAATAGGTCATGTTTACATTTTTGGTTTAATTTTGTTTAAAACTAGTTTTACGCTAACATAATTCATTAAAACAACAAACTTACAGACTTACTAATGAATTAATTGCAAAATATCTAGATAATCATGGCACTTCCTCTAATGTCAGCACTTTTACTGAAGTTTGTTAATTGTCTTCAGGTTAGAACAATATCTCAGCCTGGGTTTTTCCTGTAACAAATGCAAAAATATTGAGAGCCTAGAAACTGAAGGTCATGACATTAATTACCAGAGGATTGTCTTTATTTCTTGTATCTTGTCAGTAGGTCATAGTTGCAGGTGTTAGCTCTGGTTAACACAGCCTGGATCTGTGGATAATGTTACTAGGTTTTTTGGCAAACTGTTACAGGATGTCAGATGATAAAAATACAGCATAGAGGAAAGTGTCACTCAAAAACTCTCCAAATGAGATCTGTCTGTATATAAACAGCTAATAAATAAATAGTTAATATAATAAATGATTCTTCAGAAGATGTTTCTGTTTTTTTTTCCAGACTGGTAACATTTATCCTTTGCAAATGTATAATTCATCACATCTCCAGAAATGAATTATCATTTGCTGTTTCCTTTCTGAGATAAGCAACTTGAAGCCCCAGAGGCAAGATAGGAAAATATCACTTTATTACTTTATATTCTAGTAGCAAAAAGAAAAAACCAGACCACCTCAGCTTCATTTTTCCTTCCAAACAGGTCAAGCAAGAAATATGTTTTACTTATTTATTTTTGTTAAATAAAGTTTTGGATGAGGAGTTGTTATTAGTGCCTAGCAATGAAACAAGTAAGCAGTAGATCCTTGATAAATATGCTTAGGACTAAGGACCGCAGCAAGAAAACTCCTTTCTTCAACAACAGTGAATGGAAACATAGGTTTTCTTGTGCTGTGGCATTGGGATATGGCTGTATAAGGCAAGATATTGCCTGAGGCATCAGTGTATTCTCAAGTCCTTACCCTCCTTTCTAAATTTCTGTACCACAGTAGCTGAGATTCTGTGCAGACCCAGACAGATAAGAGTTAAGATGAAAGGCATGTTCTGCTAACGTCTTGAAATGAAAAACTAGTTTGGGAGATCCCTGATTAGGGTGTCCTTTATATATATATTAAAAAAAACCAACAACAAACCCAGAAAACATTTGGTCTAGAAGATGTTGCTGAATATCAGTAGTTGTAAGTACTCACTAATCTCAGAACAACAGGGCTTGAACATGATTGAATATTTGGATGACAGGAACTCTTCTGTATATACAGATAGTAATAAAACTTCAAGTGTTCACAAACTGTCTGAGATGTTACAGATCTACAAAGCATCTGAGAAAATAATAGAATAGAATAGAATAGAATAGAATAGAATAGAATAGAATAGAATAGAATAGAATAGAATAGAATAGAATAGAATACAATCGAATAGGCCAGGTTGGAAGAGACCTCCAAGAACATCTAGTCCACCCTATCACTCATCACTATCCAAAAGCACTAAGTGCCCCATCCAGTCTTTTCTTGAACACCTCCAGGGATGGTGACTCCACCACTTCCCTGGGCAGCCCATTCCAATGGAAAATCACTTTCTTTGTGAGCAACTTCTTCCTAATATCCAGCCTATACCTCCCCTGGCACGACTTGAGACTGTCCCCCCTTGTTCTGTTGCTGGTTGCCTGGGAGAAGAGACCAACCCCCACCTGGCTACAACTTTTCTTTAGGTAGTTGTAGATGGCAGTGAGGTCACCCCTGAACTTCCACTTCTCCATGCTGCACACCCCCAATTTCTCTAGAGATTATTCTGATGACAAGTGGGACAAGTCTAGGCCTTGTTATCCCATAGGAGTAAAAAGTAATTAAAATGCCCATTAACATCAGCCTTTTTCTCGTAGTGATGTCAGGGATTGACTTGCAGCTTATTGATACCCTGCATCATTTGGTTCATAAATGGGTACCTGCAATAATGAAAAGGAATCCCAATTCCTTGTGCCGGTTGAAATGGCTTATGTCTGTCTACCCCATCACCAATATGCTGCCTGGCCTATGTAGTTTTGGAGCAGCTCTAGCTCAGCTGTTTGCTTTCCAGCTGTGCCCATGTTGTATTTGTGGTGAGAATGACCACAAACTATCTTGCTCTAATTGTAATAGAACTTATTGAAAAACACCTTCTGGCTTCTGTTGTTGCCCCTCTCAGTGCCAACTGGATGGTCCTGTGGATTTATTTACAGGTGATAAGCACTTTGTCCTGGCGCTCTTTAACTTATGCTCTCACTTGAAAGAACAGCTGTTGAAATAGAGCTCTACTTCTATGCCAGTATCTCAAAGGAATATGTTCTTTAATTTATCAGTAAAATGGCTTAATAAACTGCCAGTGATCAGAATCTGATTGATATTGCTCAATTAAAAAAAACAAAAAAAGAAGAAGAAAGAAAAAGAAAAATACTGGAAAATTAAGCTCTCAGAAATAAACTTTAAACTAGGCACAAAACCCCCAAGACCATTTATCACCTTCCCATTATATACTTTAAAGAGGGGTTAGATTTAAATGGGTTACGCACAGGATCTGACTGAAAAGGCTGCTGCTGAGGTCCCATGGCTGGGGGGGAGGGAGCAGCAGAGAGAGTCAATAGGCGGGTCCAGTATGTGTAGCTTACTTTGAACTGCACAAGTTGCACTTATGCTGAAGTTATTAATGATCACTGAACTTTGTGCAAATTGCCTTTTTTGTTTCCACATTCCCACCTTTTTCCATAAACTGTAGGAATATACTGACAGCATTATTCTCCCTAGGCTCTGTTAAGGAGTGTATGCATAAAAAGTCAGAACACAGAGAGGGTTGATTTTTATTGGTTTAAAATGCTAATAACATTGCCTAGTTGAAATATTAATTACATTTATGTGATGCTAATTTAATTGGAGGGAAAAAATCTAATAGACCACTTCCAGATTTCTTGTCAATGTAAACTAGATGACCTGAATAGATGTTGTGCAAAGGAAATTACATGACTGAAAATTGGGTCTAATTTTATTAATGGATTTGTTGATTTTGATGTGTGGTTAGACATGGTGTTTGTATACAAATTCTAGGTTAATATATTCTAATTGAGTAGGAGTATGAAGAATTGCATTCTTTAGGTAAAACTGGACAAGCAAGAAATTAATTGCCTATAATAGCTCTGGTAACCTTGACAAATTAGTGGGGCATAGTTAGCAATGTTTGTAAATTGGACACACCATGCCTCTGGAAGTCTTACCACTGCGAGTACTGTGACTGAGCTGCTGATATAGTTCCTAAGCCTCTTCACTGAGGCACACATGTGCAATAACTAATGTATTACTTTGCCTCTTGGTACCTCCTGCTCTCATCCTAACTCTTTTTATATGTGCCTAACTTTAAGAATACGAGTGGTTGCTGTGAAGATTTGTGTTTAATGTTTTGCTGGATTAACAAATCTCTGTGCTGCTCCAAATATGCCTCATTTTAAAATGCTGAATCTTTGTTTTAGTGTAGACTGACAATTAGTCTTGAAAATAACAGAAGGTGCAAATATTGATAGCGATATGAGGTGAGCCTTTGTAATACAAACAGAGGTGGACTAGCGCAACAAGCCATTAATACCTGCAGTTCTGAACATTTTGCTGTCATTACTAGTTGAAAACAGATTTGAGCCTCTGTTTTGGAGGACAGACATTTAAATCATTCAGTGCCTATGTCTTTGTGGATGTTGCATAATGCAATATTTAAGTAGTCATGTACTGGGTGAGATGCATGAAGGATTCTTGCAGGGATAAGAGGCTGCATTCAGTTCTGAGCATGGTGTTTCCTGAAAGGTACAAAGAAATAGAAAATTCAGCTGAGGCAAACAACTAGAAGTCTTGTAAACTATGAAAGAACTGTAGCTTATAAGTGTGTTTGGGTAGAGCGAAGGAAGACAGGTGTCCAGTTCCACAGGATATGACATCGAATGAAATAAGCTATGTACACTGTGGATGAGACAGAGGGTAATGAGATTCGACTTACATGTAGGAAACAGATCAGATGCTCTTAAAAGCTTTCCATCAACAATGAGGATAGTGAAGCACGAATAAGTTTACATGAGAAGGCTGTAAAGTCTGCCACTATGGACTGTTAGAAATCATATGGGTGTGACAGCAGGGATTGGACTAAATGGCCTCTTTAAAAAAATCATTTGTAGATACTAAACTATGAATGTTGTTATATTGCCATAGAAATACCTATGATTAGGGCACGATCTCTGCATGTGGCACAGAGTTAGGGGCCACTGGATTTTACTACCATTTGGTGTGTCATTTAGGTTTCCCAATTCTGTGCAAAGCTGCCCCAAATATATTTAGTGAGTGGGTGCTGGGAAGTATCACTGTCAGAATGTGATCTTGCAGAAAATGCTTTTATGTTTGCCAAGCCATTGATCAACAACATGAAGTTAGTCATTTGCAGAGATTTGAATGCTTTAACTAAAAAGCATGTACATAAGTGAGCATGTCTTTTAAAATGTCAGTAAATTGCCAACTCATGGAAAGATCCAAATATTACTTCTCTCAGTTCTGTGGCATTTCCTATGATCACATTGCTGCTATTTCAGAGGATGGCTATATCTCCACGTCAAAAGTTCTGACATGTATTTGAACCTTCAGGTTTTCGAGTGCACTTATTTCCTGTGTTCTGTTACTAGTGTCACCTTTTTAAAGCCTACTTTGTCACTAATAGCTCTAACTCTGGATGGATAAAATAATCCTGCTGCTAGTGAGTGCTTTAATAAAGATACCCATGTGCCATAAAAGAATCTGAATAGAACAGGCACATGCAAAGCTGAATTTGCTTCATTGATAATCCTGTTTGACTCTTTCTCTGACAGTTGTTTATTAATATTTAGATAGATTAGTCCCATGTGAATGTGCAGATATGCTGTGATTTCACAAAAAAGGAGAGACTTAATCTGCAAGATTTAACCTGAAGTCTTCCTGCATGCTGCAATTCCAAGGACTGCATTGACATTGAATTTGCTGGCTACTAGAAAGCTGGTGATTTAGCACTGCTTTTGTCAGGTCTGTGATATGGTTTGTATATTTATAGGAATTTATGGTTTCTTTAAAGACTGGAGATATTTTTAAAGTGGGGTGGAGTTTTTTTTGTTTGTTTTTTTTTTTTTTAATTTAAGTTGCATTTACATCTGTGGCTGTGATACATTACTGATGAAACATCAGTAAGGCCAAGTGACAGGTCCTGCACTTGGGACACAGCAACACCAAGCAAAGCTACAAGCTAGGGTAATTGTGGCTGAAAAGCTGTCTGGAAGAAAGGGACCTGGGGGTTATAATAGACAAACAAATTAATATGAGCAGAGTGTCCATGTGGTAAAAGGAAAGCCAATGCCATCCTAGCTTGTATTAAAAATGCTGTGTCCAGTAGAGGTAGGGAGGTGATCGTCCCCTTGTGTACTTGGCTCTGGTGTGGCCACACCTCAAGGCAAGAGGGCACCTCATTACAAGGAGGATGAGGAGGTGCTGGAGCCAGTGCAGAGGAGAGCAAGGAAGCTGGTGAAGGGCTTGGAAAATAAATCTTAAGAGGAAAGACTGAGGGAGCTGTGGCTGTTTAGTTTGAAGAAGAGGAGGTTGAGAGGAGACCTCATTGCTGTCTACAACTACCTGAAGGGATATTGTGGAGAGATTGTTGCTGGTCTTCTTACAGGTAAATAGAATCATAGAATCAGCCAGGTTGGAAGAGACTTCCAAGATCATCCAGTCCAAACTATCACCCAGCCCTAGCCAATCAACTAGACTATGGCACTAAGTTGCCCCATCCAGTCTTTTCTTGAACATCTTCAGGGATGGTGACTCCACCACCTCCCTGGACAGCTCATTCCAATGCCAATCACTCTCTCTGTGAAGAACTTCCTCCTAATATCCAGCCTACTCCTCCCCCGGCACAACTTGACACTGTGTCCAGTCATTCTGTTGCTGATTGCCTGGAAGACAAGACGTAGCCAGGTAGGGGTCAAACCTCCCTTCAGGTAGCTGAAGACAGCAATAAGGTCACCCCTGAGCCTCCTCCACACTGAGCAACTCCAGCTCCCTCAGCCTCTCCTCATAGAGCTGTGCTCCAGGCCCCTCACCAGCTTCATCACCCTTCTCTGGACATATTCCAGTACCTCAACATCTCTCTTGAATTGAGTGGCCCAGAACTGGACACAGTACTCAAGGTGTGGCCTGACCAGTGCCAAGTACAGGAGAAGGATAACCTCCCTTGTCCTGCTGACCACACTGTTCCTGATACAGCCCAGGATGTCATTGGTTCTCCTGGCCACGTGGGCACAAAGCTGGCTCAAATTTAGCCTACTATCCACCAGCACCCCCAGGTCCCTCTCTGCCTGGTTGCTCTCCAGCCACTCTGTCCCCAGCCTGTGGCACTCCTTGGGGTTGTTGTGGCCAAAGTATAGAACCCTGCACTTAGCCTTGTTAAATCTCATCACATTGGCCTCTGCCCACCCATCCATCCTGCCCACGTCCCTCTGCAGGGCTCTTCAACGGATCGCCACCTGCTCCTAACTTGGTGTCATCTGCAGATTTACTGATGATGGACTCAATCTCCCCATCCAGATCATCAATAAAGATGTTGAACAGGATCGGGCCCAGCACAGATCCCTGGGACACACTACTGGTCAACAACTGGATGTGGCACCATTCACCACCACTCTCTGAGCCCAGCTGTGCAGCCAGTTCTTGACCTGTTTCAGAGTGGATCTAATCAAGCCACGTGCTGCCAGCTTTACCAGGAGATTGCTGTGGCAGATGGTGTCAAAGGCTTTGTTGATGTCCAGGTAGACTACATCCACAGCCTTCCCTGCATTCACCGGGCAGGTAACCTGATCATAAAAGGTGATCAGGTTGGTCAGGCAGGACCTGCCCTTCCTAAGGCCATGCTGGTTGGGTCTGATCCCTTGGCCATCCTGTAGTTGTGTGATTGAACAAGCGAATGATTGAACAAGAGTGAATGGCCTCAAGCTGTGACTGAGTGGGTTTAGACTGGACATTAGGAAACATTTTTTCACAGGAAGAGTGGTCAGGCACTGAAATGGGCTGCCCAAGGAGGTGGTTGAGTCACCAATCCTGGATGTGTTTAAAAGTCTTTTGGATGTGGTGCTTGAGGATATGGTTTAAGGGTGAACTTTCTAAAGTAGGGATAATGGTTGGACTTGATGACTCTGAGGGTCTTTTCCAGCTGGAATGTTTCTGTGGTTCTGTGAAACAAAATATTTATTGAAACCTAGATGGAGTGTCCTGATACCCATGAAATACTCAAGATGGATGGTTCTCAGCTGAAGCCTGTGTCTCGTTTGGAAGTTTTTGAGTCAGGAAGGTGGCACTGCTCTGCATTGGCTTGAGTCTGCTTTTGGTGAAGACACTGGAAGGAGAAACAGCGCAAGGCTTCTGCTTCTCAATCTGTCAAACTCTGGGCTTGCCCATGCTGTGCTTTGGAGTGCAATGCGTAGACTTCTGATCTAGTTACTGACTCAGCTTTGGAGGTGCAGTGGGTCTCAGTCTAGATGTGACTGAGCTTCTAAATCCTGAGAGATCAGCTAATTACCTTAAGCATAATACTGAGAAAATACAGTTATGTAGCCTTCAGGTTCTGAACTAATAATGACACAGTGCTGCACTGAGCTGCATGGTTGTACTGTAATAAGTTTGAACTCCTGCTGGGATCTTTGCACCTTACTCTTACATCTTGTAAATTCCTACTTTATTCTTTTCTGCTTGAAGATGACCTAGAGTTTTACTGCCTTCTGTTTTCTAACACCTAAGGAGTTTAGCTGTCAAAAGGAAAAGCAGCATTAAAATAGAACACAATTACAGCACCTTCACTTCTCTCTGGACTAGGAAACACTAAGTGCAAAACAAAAAAGCAATTAGTCCTCTCTACCAGTAAAATATATTTTTTTCTGAGAAACATAATTTGTATTATTTAACAGTGTTTAGAGTACTTAATTTTAATATGAACTGTAACTGTGATTCACAATCTCATCTTGTGCAATTTTTCTTTGTTAATAGGTATTCATTACAACCAGACAGTATATTATGATATAAACTTTAAAGTAGAATATACGTGCAGTCATGTCAAGTTCAGTTGTCCTGGAGCTCTGCCCTTAGTTGTTATCATTAGTTTCACATAATTGTAAAAGGAAAACTTTATGGCTATATTTAAAAAAAAAAAAAAAAAAAGGACATTGTAAAACTGACCTCCTCAATGGCTAATACATGAATTGCATTTTATGAAGTGGGGGTAAATAGTAAAGCATAACTTGTGGTGAATTTGGAAATAGGCAAGATGTTTTGGGTTAATTGAGGAGGGAGGTTTAATCCTTGTGAGAAAAAAAAAAACAATTTAGAAGTGGGAAAGAAAAATTATTGAAAAGGAAGATTGTTTTAGTCTCTTTCTTGGCAGGTTGTCCTTACCCTGGTGGTACAGTGGGTTGGGGTTGCTGGGGTAGAAATGAATGGTAACTGGAACCTTGGAGTTGATTTGAGAGTGGTGAAGAGGGTTAACGTGCATGTGTGTGTTTTCATTCAACTACAAATACAATTCTTGAGTTTATGATCACGCAGCCTCAATGCATGCCACTTCACAACGAACACTGACTGAAATCCTTTTAAAGGTCTGTTCTCTTGCCGAATACCTGTATTGCTAAGAGTGGGAGAAGAGAGAATTTTGCACATTCTACATCTGTTTAGGTGTTTGTTGCTGAATCTTTTATCTTCTCTCATGCACTTTCACTTCCAGATTCTCCCTCTTCTCTCGTTCTGCAGTTGGAAATGCAATAGAGGCCATTCTGTTATTGCAGAGAAAAGGTTCTGTAAGATGCTTTTACCTTCTGGTTATTTTTGGTTTTTTTGCTTTGTTTACTTTTCCTTACAGATCCCCATTTTCCCTTACTACCTGTAACATAAACAGTTCTTTGCTTCTGTACCCTCAAGCTTTGTTTACTTCCTTGCAAGAGAAGACAGAATTGTCTTTCTATTCTTGACATGCTGTTTGTCTTCTTCCAAGGTCTTTCACTTGATCTTTTTTTATGTTTCATAGATCTAGCTGTTTCTTTCAGCTTCCCAAAGTTTCTTTCCTCATGGCAATGCTTGTAGATTCCTTTAATCTCTGCTCATCTTTTTCTGCCCTAAAACATCAGAGAACCTGTTTCTGCTTCCCACTGCTTCTCTGCTTTTTCTCTCTGTCCTCTGTGCAGCACTGCTCCAAGGATCCTGAGCTGTCTGCTATCTCCTCTCTCTGGTGCCAGTAGGTGTCTTGGAGGCTGTGCTCAACCACTTTTGTCGAGGGGTTGGGTGAGTGCATATATAGAATTTGATGTGCTCAAGGCTGTAGCTAAGCTAGGCACAGGACATAGGAGTAAAGGAGACACATGAAAACATTAAAATCTTGGAGCATGTTTAAAAGGTTTTGATACATAAGGGTCACGGTCAGAGGCTTTTCTCCTTCTGTGTTGTAATGAATATCTATGTGATTACAATAATACATCTATTTCAGAAAAAAAAAATCAGTATTTCAATTACTACAAAAAGCAAGGTCCATGGCAAATGTTGTAGAACATTTTTATAAGGTTTCCTGGCTAAAGCAAAAGTCTATCCTGAAGTTATTAAAGTTCTATAATAAGCTACCTTTCTAAGCTCACCAATAAAAGTATAATATTCTGTGGCTCAGCACAATAATTCAGTGAAATTAACCAAGTAAGTGGTCAATGAAGCAAATGATTAAAAAGCAGAAGATTGAAAAATGAAGATTAAGAAGGGATAAAATTGCATTTTCTATTACTGTACGTTTTGTAGGTCATAATTAAAGTCCACTGCATAAAGAGTAAAAACATCCTTTAAAAATGTGTGAAGGTATACCAAGGTGCTTATGTCTTTGCCCACTGTATCAAACTGTGTTGCTAACTTTATGCAGTGCATGTAATGGGAGGTGACAATCTTACATTCATGTCTGCTTTCACTGCTACAAAATAGACCTTCAGCGGTATTCACTGGAGACTTCAGACTTCTCTATTTCTGATAAGCACTTTTATTTTAAATTAAGTATACAGATTGTCAAAACTAAAAGTACATTAGCTAGGACACCTGCTCATTTTTCATTCTCATATGTAAAGCGGATTACAAGGTTTAAAACATTTGCAAGAAAATCTGCAAACCAGGAAAAAAAAAGTGAATAAATTATTGAAATGGTCTTCAGCAGCTGTTTCAGCTTTCCTGCCTTTCTACTGGGTTTTTGCTAAATATCCTTAGCTGGATTATACAGGCACTATGTGGTATAAAAATTACCAATATACTGGAGGACAGAACATTTTTATTTCAATTGCTTGTATGAATAGCTAGGAAGATTATGTATGTATGTATGTATTTACTTTTATGATTGTCCTGCATTATCAGGTCTATAATCTATTGTGCTCAGTTTTTACTTGATAGGCTTCTGGCTCTGATTGTCTTGTGCATGGAAAAAAAAACAACAACTTATTGTTAGGTTCACGGAGCATATCAAGATATTTTAGGGCCATGTTCAGCCCTCATATTTTGCACAGAGGCAAAATATTTGAAGAAGCAATGGGGACACACAATGGCGGCACACATAAAAAAACCCAAACCCAAAACACTCCTACCCTCCCCCCCAAACCAAAACCAAATAAACCACCCTGGAAAACACCCCAAGAAACTGTCAGTCTCTTTCTGTCATTGGTTTGGTACCAAGCAATGGATGGATGTGCTTGTGTGAACAGAGTGGATACAAAAGGGAAGGAAGAGACTCGGTTAGAGATCCTGCCAGGGGCGATGTCAGTGGAGATGTGTTTGGAAGTTGTCAGGAGCTGTAGCTTGACAGACTGAGCTATATCTGCTAAGAGCTATCTGCTCTTAAATGTTATTAATTGTCACTCAGAAAATTCCTTTTGACTTCTTGTTGTTGGTGGTGATAAGCAGCAGTCTAGAGCCTCTCAGATGTGCTTTGCTGTCATTTGTTGGCTGTGCTGTATGGCTGACTTCATGCAAAGACATTGGAACAAGATTTGTTTTCATAACTTTTGGACATTACCTCCTGGTATTAATACCCACGTCTGGATATTTGCTTTCATCACATGGCTGGCATATTTTTAACTTTGTGTGCTTGGCATGGAGAGAAATTTTTAGGTCTGCATAAATTACTGTCCCTAGTTCCTACTGGTGTCAGTGGAAGTCATTTGATCTTAGCACTACTGAATTTCAAGCCATTAACTTTAGATATGTAAACAATTGTCCTCAGGCAATTGAATATAATTGTAATGGCTTGAGTTTAGAAACACTAGTTCTATAACTAGCTAAGGACTACTACTCAGTTTTGGCATTATTACTTTCTTTTAACTAATATTTACCAATATTTCAACAGTATAGGTATTACATGGGAGTCTCTGACAGTCTCAGTGTATTCAGTTTTAGTAATTAAGTATGATTTTTGTGGTTACCTTTTAATATCCCAACTTGGGGACCTCAATTGAATCTAATTATGTTTCAATTGAAAATAAGATATTCCACAGACTGAGGCTGTAGATCAGGGCTCATTACTAAAGCAGCTCATTATTTTTAATGAGCAACTTCATTATATCTGATTCTGCTGAGAACAAGACATAATTCTGTTGATGCAGAGAAGCTTGTTAAACTTTGGTAGCCAGCAGCATGTGACTTAACAGCCTGAATTGGGCAACAAACATTAACAGGGTTAAAGAAACTACCTCAGGATTCTTTCCACGGGACAGTTAGTACACTCAGTCTTTAAAATAAATTTATTTTTCTTTTCTGTTGGTGTGAACTCGTTAGATATTTAAACTCTGTTTTAGAAAAAAATGCAAGGAAAATTCACAATGAAATATAATTTTCAGGGAATTTCGACTCTAAAGAAGGTGGTAACAACATCTTCCTGCCAATCCAAGTGTCTGCTGGGAGTATTGCAATACATGAACTGTTCCCTAGTGCAGCATTTTGTGTTTGGTCTCTGAATTAGCTTACAAATGTGTGAAATTGTGTTACCCAACAGCTGTCTGGGGAGGGTACAAATTAGCAGAGTATCTCAGGAAAACATACTGTTAGTACAACATGATACAGGTATTTGTGTGCCTCCTGGCAGGGAGTTCCATGCTGTTCTGCTACACTGAGTCCATCAGGGAACCACTCTGAAGGTGCAGGAGCTTTGTCATCTGTGCTGAGAGGAAGAGTCTGTGGCTCTGCAAATCTGCTCCAGGATTTCCATTAATGTTTAAAAGGAAACAGGTAGTATTAAACAGTGAGGGTACAGCCAGAAAATGGGCTTACCTGTAAGTCTGATCAATATTTTTGTCGTCTTGGACACACAAGCTATTAGTGAAAAATGCAAAATTTTAGTTAAATTTATTAGGGACTTCTAGCCTATTTGTTGGTGTCTGTGGTCATAAAATTGATGTCATGTCTCTGGCTTTCATGCTGCAGCCCCACGGCTATAGGTAGTTCTCCAGGGTGATGAAACTGATGTCATGTCTCTCGCTTTCGTGCTTCTGCCCCCTGGCTATGGGTAGTTCTCCACGGTGTGAAGAGCTCAGCATCAGTTTGCTCCCCCTTCTGCCCAGGCAAAATGGAGCCAGCTGATGCTGGGTGATTGTGCTTGCCTTTGTGCTCTCATCCCTGCACTTAAAGAAATATTTGAGGATCTGGGTGTAAAAGCAAACTGAAATCCTGCAGACTGAGTTTTTGTCAAGTCTTAAATAAAAGATGGTCTCTTCCTCTTCTGCTTAGTATCTTTCCTTTTCCAGTGGTGATAGCAGTATTTCTGTAGCACTCCGGGCTGCAGGTGTGTGCTGACTGCTTTGGCATGGGGACCAAGAGAGAGAGGCCAGATAGAGATACTAAGTTTGCAAAGCAAAATAGGAAACGGCACCATTCACAAGTCTTCATCTTGTTCTGGGAAACTGTTGAGTTATTTGTGAATGAGACTATAAACACCTGAACCAGACACAGCACATACATTTCAATGCAGTCATTCTGGCAAAGTTACAAGCAACTGAAAACAGGGCTTTATAATAGGATCTGGCTTTGCATGCCATCCTATCAGCCCTGCCTAGAACCTTTTGCCATGATTCAGATTCTACAGAAAAGGTGACTAGGTCAGTACACACTTAGTTGGGCATCTGATTTAAAACTTTAAATTCTGATGCTGGTCAGGCTCTTCTTGGTCAAGTGACAAATCTCCATCATTGTTTGGGTAGAGGTTTTGTGTGCTGTTCAGCGAAGTGGATGCAAAGATTTGTACTCCCACTTGTCTCTTCTTATGTCATATGAAGCTTCTGGAATTGGTAACTGACACAGAAGCAGAAAATAGAGGACTTTTCCTTACTGCTTTGATTGGACAGTTTCTGAAACATCATCCCTCTGCTTAGATGGGTGAGAAAGCAAAATGCAAATAATTTCACGTGCAATGCATTTACTGTTCCATTTTCCCCATTTTTTGGGATGCTTTCTTGCTTTGATGTCAGTAAAGTTGATGTAATTATCATTGCAATTATTATTATTTCTCCCATTTGCAACTTTAGACACCAGCTAAGACTGAAATGCTTTGGGATCTCATAGATTTTTAGTAACAGCAGAATCAAATCCTGATGACATTGGCTGTGCTGTCTGTCTTGGATCAGCTTTGTGATTTGGTTTCTGTGACTCCAGTTGATGTCACTGACCACTGGCCACGTAGCATTTGGTGGGGTTTTTTTTGTTGTTTTTTTTTTTTTTAATACATGATTTTTTTAATGCAAATCCCTCAAAGCAGGTAAAGATCATCAGGAACATTACAGGAGTATGTTTTTACATAAAAAGCAGTCTAATTTATTTCTTGCCTTACAAGTACACTCTCTCTTACTTTTGAACTTCAAGTACATTTGTACTGTTTTGTTAAGTTCATAAGAAAAAGTTCCTTCCTGTATATCTATTCTGTTTATTAATTCCTCTCCTTATGGTATAACAGAGCATTTCTACAACATATAATCCTCTATTTAAGTGATTTCTGAGTGAACACAATTTCCATTTTGTTGGAAAAATTATTTCTAGATGCCAGAACTGGAATTGATCAGAATTGGCTGCTGTCTATTCAAACCAGAAGCAATTATCAGTAGACTCAAAAGACAGCAGTATCTTCAGAACAAAGGCAGACGATAACAAGGTTGAAACTACATTCAGAAGGTGTACTTCAGGTGCTGTTTTGATATGCTGCAAGATGCAGTGAATACACACGCTGGCTTTGTGACAACACCTGCTAATGTCCCATTTCTGATCTCTAGATGTTTTGTTATTTGGTTTTTCTCCTAGAAAATAGAACTTTAACCTTGAAGAGGTTGATTGTTGAAATGAACAGACCGATGCAGAAGTTTGTATAATGCAGATACTTCTCAAAACCTTTAAACGTGATAAATCAGAAGTCAAGCTTAACAAAAGCTAGTATTTTTTTTTAAGTCAGTTTTCACTTATGTCTATCTGCATAGTAATAAGTTGTGTGACTTTTGAGAAATGCTATGTAATTGCATAACAGAATTGGCAAGTTACATAAAAGAATGTGCGGGAGAATAGTTCACTACTCCAGATCTGGAGCATCTGTTTCCTTGACTCAGCCATAGGGCCTGTAACCAGGAATGTGTTAGTCTTTGGTTTTGACACAGCACTGAATTGTTCCTACTTACCAGTTTAGAGTGTCCTCAGATCTCGAAGCAGATTCCTTTCTGATGATAGGGCATCAATACATGATCTCCAGGAGTGGAGCCTATGCTTCCAACTGCTGAATAACACTCACAGTAACACTAGACCAAAGTAAGTCCCAGAAATACTTATGCTGTGGATGTTGGCTTCTCATTACATTGTATGCTACAGACCCTGACTGTCACTCTTCAGCTTCTCTTGTCTGAATAGATGGGTGCTCCAGAGGAGTGCTGTTGATACCTTCTGATTATTTTAACAATGAAAATCTCATGCTCCAGGATTTTCTTTCCTGTGTGCAAATCCTACTAATTACTGTGCAACAGAGTTTTAACTTTTCAATCTTAACTCTTCCTTTCACCACCCAAAATAAATATTCATGGTAATGAACAAATTAAATGACAATTAGTTGATGAATACTCAATTAACAGTTCCATCTTAAAAACTGAATCTTTAATATATTTTTTCATGCAAATTGGCATTTTTTTTACTCATTGTCTCAGGTAAGAATGCTACTGACCAATAACTATGCCTCATTTGTTATGTATATGTGATTTTATTTCTTTACCTTGCTTCAATCTGATGGCCTTTTGTACTGGCCTGTATTTATGATATTTTATAAATGGTAAACTCTTTCTTATTCATAAAAACAACTTTGTATGAACAAAACTTCTGACTTCACTTTCACTATCCTTCCCTTTTCTGACACAGATACCTTTTCTCTGCCTTCTGAACAAGATTTGAAGGAACGCTTTATTTATTCAACTTGATTCTATTTAGTAGTAACAGACACACAAATGCCAGTTTGGTAATTAAGCTTCCATTTTAATACATATTCCTGTGTTAAGACACACTACTTTGAGGCATTTGCAGTTAAAGATGTGGATGGAGAACAAGGCATTTTTGAATTCTCAGATTTTAAGAAAGGAGTAATAAGCCTGTCTAATTCAAGATAATCCTGTGCTAGTTCCTGCTGGTATTTCCACACTATCCTTTAATCTCAGCAACTGTTTTTCTAATGCAACATGAATAAATTCTGATAATTCAGTAGAATTCTCTGAATTCTTAAAAAAAAATAAAAAAGAAAAAATAAATAGGATCAGGGAACTGTGATTTGCGTGATTTAATAACACATTGCTAAAACAACATGTCTTTGTCTTTTGCAGTTCTTTGGTAGTATTCATTATCCTGGAGTTAGAATGGGATTGTGTGTGTAGTGTGTTCAAATTGTACAATAGCTGCATTTTATTCATAGTGCTAATCCAAAAGGGTGATGCTTCATTTTCACTGTCTTTTAAATTTATACTACATACTTAAGTGTTTGTGCAAGTACATGAGCAACATTTGTACCTATATAGTTGCTAACCATTGTGTGACACATGTAGCACTTGGAATATTTAACCTAAAGTGTTTTACTGTCGTTTTTGTGCTTGAATATATGTGTGTGTGTGTGTGTATATATATATAATGTCATTTGTTTTCAGGTGTAAGTGGATGTTACATCATGATATTAGTTTTTAAGTGTGGTGCAAAAAGGGTTGATTCGGCACAATACTGAAGTACGTACATAGTGAAACTGTATACAAGACACTGCTATCTATGTAGTCTATAAATACTATTGCTTTGTTTTGAATGGCCCTGTTCTAACTATTCCAAACATCTGTGGGTGTTTAAATCAGAGGTTCATAATAAAATGAAGGCTGGTATGCTTAGCTGAATTTTCAGAATTAAAGTGGGGTGGAAGTGTGGATTTGTGTTTAATGAAATTAATTGGTTCCTGTTGAATGACAGCAGAAACCTCCTGTTCTAATTTGTTGCAAATAACCTATAATGTTTGTTAAACAGGGACTTGATTGTAAAGGAAATGGATTGGCATTTGACTTTCAAATGCATAGTCCATCGAAGTGTCGAGTGAATATTGAATAAATTTAAGCTGCACATTTTGACAATGTTTCCATATGCAAAAATTAAAATTATGCAGCCATGACTTAAAATGAAATTACTCATTTCTGTTAAATGCAGTTACGTAAAATATGTGTGGAACTATCACTGGCAAATTTGAGCAATAATGCTATACATAATCCACTTGATCTACTTGAAAGACAGGAAAAAGATCTTAAATCTGCTTGTATGTGTGATTTTTGAATGTGCCTGCACTCTGAAATGTTCTAAGTGATTAACACTTTTACTACTGATAAGTAATAATAATTCATATTATAGTTTTTTATTGCATAATTTTAAAAAGAGGATGCATTTCAATTTTATGTGACAAGTTCTGATTTTATGTATGCAACATATTTTTCACATCAACTTTTCTTCTTTTGTGCTGAGATTCCTTCAGAGGAATCAGAACTGGATTACATCTATGGGAAATAATTGTAATTGATTCAACCTTTCAGGCCGATTTTGCCCTTTCTGCATGTGACTGTGATTTGCATTGTTCAATGATAGTGAATCCACTAAGTTATACCTAAGTGAGCTGCAAGAAGAGTCCATTGATTCAGTGACTCTCCCACCATGTCCCCTAGTTTGTAACTTCTTCAGGGGGCCGAGGAGATCAATGAAGCTGATGACTTGTGCAAGAGCAGACAGATCTGAACTGGCAGGCGTTTCTTCCCTCATTTAGAAGTCATCAGAAACTTAAACTTTTCTTTGAAGAAATTATGTTGCAAACTTTGTCTTACACCTTCTGTAGGATTGGCTCATCAGAATTTCTATTGGCAGATCTGCAGGTTTCTTGTTTGAAACAAGAAGTTGTCCTTGGCACTAAGCCTAGTTACACAGTTTGTCTTGCATATACTGGCAGTTTCCAGATGATGCTTCAGTACAGGATATTACTGGGCTCTCAGTATTAAATGTTTTCTTCAATTTTTGTTTTTCTAGCAATAATTCATTGTCACAAAACATTGATATAGGTTGCTGACCAAAAGAAAGTCCTGGATATTCTGTGTGTGTGTGTGCGCGTATATATATATGTATATATGTTTGTGTGTGTGTGTGTGTGTGTGTGTGTGTGTGTTAAAAATTAACAATGAAATGCTGTGTCCAGTGACAGTAAAGTCAGTGAACTAGAGAATTCCTGAGCACCTTGTAGAATATTCATGGTCAGTAAATAGTACTTTGTGTACTATCATTCTCTAAATAGAACTCAATGGGTGTTAAGTAAATGCTGTAGCTGAGGTGATAAGAGATAAGACTCAAGAAAATAAATGTGCCAACACAGGGTGTGCATTTTTGAGGTGAACAGTTGCATTGCTGTTAGGAATAAATCAGACTTCTTGACCAGGAGTTTTGAAAAAGACCATGCTACTTTTTCAAGTGTGCTGTTGATGTTTTTCAGAAGAAAAAAAAAAGTTAGTTGAGTAGTGTGAAAAGGATTTTTTTTTTTTTTGTAAAACTGATGTACTTTTACAGGTAGTTTACATTTACAAACAATCCAGTAAGTAATTGTCATAGTTTTTTTGTGTGAGAGCGTGACAGACTGAGATTATCTTACTTTACTCCTCTTCTAAGGCAAAAGGGCAGTAAAATAATAATGTTCTCGCTGAACTGGAGGTGAATACAGAAAGGTTGTGTTTTAAAAATGTGCAGGAAAAGAGCATACATGAATCCTTAACACCTAGTACAGATACAGGGTACATGAAAATACCCCCAAAACCTTCCCCACTAGCAAACCACAACCCACCAAAAAAAACCCAAAACCTCACTTTCTCCCATCCCCCATTCTCCCACTTACAGCCAAGCAGGACAAAATTCACTGCAGCCTATTGCCTTGAAGGATAAGGAGATAAGAGATCCTTGTAGAGAGTTGGAGAGGTAGGGAGAAAAGAGAACAAATTGATCTTGCTGCTTATTTTTAAAATGTTTGCGGGATTATGGGATCGAATAACACAATTACAATATCCAGGGGTGAGTAGTTTGTCCCCTGGGATGGATCTTGGTCTTTGTAGGTTTTTTTGGGAAATCTGGGATAACGTGGAACCCCTCAAACCACGACAGGAATTTAAAGAAACGTAAGGAAAAGGAGCCTAAGGCAAAAATTGAGTGAAGGCAAAGACTTTTATTAAAGCAGGTTCAGAAAAAGGGACTACTGTACCAAGTGTATCGTTCTGAAGTGCAGTGCAGGCTGTCATACAAAAGCCTAACTCCAAGAACTAGCTCATGACTGGCACTGCAACAAAATTCACGGGGAAAAAAAAGTCAAAAATTGCTGTTAAGTTAGTAGTGACCTTGTGCTGTGCCAAGTAGGATTGTGTGCTGACACACAAGCAATGCAGGGGCTTTTGCTGACAGAAACAGTGATTAAATTAGGTGCCCAAGTGGCACCTGGCCATGGAGATCCAGAAGAAAAAAGGAGCTAATCATTATCGGATTAGAGTTTCTTAATGTAGTCTATGGATTACCGCAGCTGTAAATATTCTTTGTGAAAGAGCCACACTGCCAGGGGCTCTGTGATGAATAGCTGCCCTTGGAGCTCTCCTCTGGGGAGTACTTAGGCACTATGAAGGTAGAAATGGTATAAATAGAGCACACTCCCTTTTCAATAACTTCGCCTGGCTTTGCATACTGAGTGTTTTAATGTTTGGTTGGTTTTTTTCTTTTCAGTAGGGAAAAATCCAGAAGAGTCCAAATAACCTTGCAGCATCCTATACTCAGAGCTTCTTTTTGGCTCAAGTCTTGTGGAGGATTTGAAGAAGGATGCCACTGTGCTGAGGAACAGTTTTGCTTGCTCTGTCACTTCAAAAACAACCTGGCATTTTCAGTTTTCCTCTCCCAAAATCATACCTTCTGGAAAAATGTTTGTAATTGGAGTTGAATAGGTGCCAGAGTTGAGAAGTTTCTAGGTTTTTTTAAGTGAACTGTATTGGGTAATGCCATGCATTTAGGATCTGTGTAGAATTTGATGGGCTGTTAGATAATTCGAGGTACAGATCTGGAAGATAGAGGTAGGCATCACTTGAACTTAAGTTGTCTCCATTTGCTCAAAGCAATAATGTTAGTAGCTTTTTCAAGTCAGTGACAGCAGATGGCTGAAGATTTCTCTTTTCCACAGAAACTGGTACATAAACCCCCTAAAACTGTTTTAAGTAGCATAGGCGGATCAGCTTCATTTTGATATTTTAATTAAAACTAATTAATTAAACATGACTGGAAAACTAACTCACAGTTAAGAAAATTATGAAATGATTTTGCAGTGACCACAGGATACAAGTGATTCGTGGAATTAATATCGGTTAAGTTCTCAGTGGTCATTGGTGGCTTTAAAAAACAAAACTAATTACCAAGTCTTTTCTAGACATTTTGTATTTAGAGATTAGGCAGTTATTCTGCCTTGCTCTTGATAAAAGCCTTTCTGTAGTTCTACCAGTTTTTTAATTTTGTCCCTCTTTATGGAATTTCAGAACTTTTATGTTCTTAGTTGCAATGTGTTTCTTTTAGCCACCGCAGTTAGTCTGTTTAGCAAAGATTGACTATGTGCTGACTAATGTCTGTAGCAAGAACATTGCTCCAAGGTAATTTACAGAGGCATAGTGGGTGGGACTGCAGACCACTGTCACCAGAATGGCAGTGATTTCAACCTCTGTCCACATGAGGACTTCCTACCTGCATAACAGTTGCGTGAAGGAATGAAGAACCGATAGCAGTTGGTCAACAGAGTAATAGCAGTTGCTATGCTTTTTTTTTTCCCCACCATTCAATGAAATTTTCAATTAAAACTCTGAAAATTCAACGATGAATGAATGTCTTCATCAGAAGGGAGACAAAGTTTCAAGTCTTCGTTCTCAGCAGGTTAGGGCTGCCTAAATGTAGTCTAAGATGGATTGTCTATGAAGAGTACTTACTAGTGTACTTCCTCTGGCCAGTCTCTGATCTTCTTGTCTTTCTTTTTTTTTTTTTNTTTCCCCCTGAAAACATGTCAAAACCTCAATACTTTTTGTGTAAAAGAGAATTATTGGTTTCTTGACAATCCTGTGCTGATATATGTGGCAATCACTCAATATTTATTTTCTGCAGCAAATCGATCCAGAGAAGCCATTAAAGATGAGTGTAGTGTGAACTGATTATTCGTATTGATTTAAATTGAGGGAAGTCTTAAGAGTAGGCATTTAACTACTGCTTGTGGTGGGACTAGTTTAGGGAATCTAAACATGTACCAGCAGGTATCCTTGAATCTGCACTGTGAGCAGTAGTTAGTGCCTTCTCAGCCGGTGTGTCATGAGATGAAAGAAAACTCCCAAATCTATTCCCACATGGATTTCAGTATTTCTGAAGCTTCTTTAGCATCTGTCCCAGAATCTCTTGTTTTAGCATCACCCTCTTCCATGGAGAACTTGGAGATCTTGTTGCAAGGTTGTGTTGCAACTGAAATGCACATGCAGCTCTAAAGTGGCAATTTATTGTCTGTGTTCTGCTTCTGCAACTGAAATTGAAGTATTGCAGCCTGACAGCTGACCTTGCAACTCTCCGGTTCTTACTTTTCTTCCTTTTCTTCCCTTGTACAACTGGTTCGTGACATGTATGTGACATAAATGCCTGTCCGTAAGGTTTGGTGCCTGTGGTGGTTTGTCTCTTGTACATGCTTTGCTGGCTCGTCTTACTCATACTTTTGTTCAATCACATAAGTAAAGATTTGGCTGTGATTTCCATTTTAGATGCATTTTAAGGCTCTATATATTTAGTACAGAAATTTTGTGCACAATGTAATTTGGTTAATAAAGGTTGCCAAAGAGAATAAAAATAGTCTAAAAATTAAAACAAATCAAGGCTTCAATCTACTACATCCATCCTGAATTTTTCAAAAGAGGGATACATCGGCTTCTGAAATTCTAAATTGTGCGCCCTTCAAATTATTCAATCAGCATGTTCTGAAAAGTATGTGGCTGAGAATCTGAAAGCTCTGAAACTACTAACAGAATAAAGTAAGGAAACATGAGTGGCAGAATTTGGTTAGCTTCTCTGTCTCTTAAAATGGATTGCTGTGGCAATGCATGCAGCTATCACTAAGCAGTAAATGGAATATGACTATTTGTCTTTTCCTTTGGGGAAACTAATTGTAATAGTTGTAGTGTTAACAAGATATGTGCCACTGTCACTTTTATTTATTCCTGTAGAACTCATTAAAATGAGATTTCAGCCTGACTAGGATGTTCCATTCTAATATAATACTGTCAGAAAAGAATAGCTAAATTACTCTAATGATATGCTGTGTCCTGCTATCCATCTTCCTGTTTGCTTTCCTGAGTTGCAAACATTTTAGGCCAATGGTTGTCATTATCTGCTTTTACAGTGTCTGAAACAATACAGCATGGTTCTCAGAAAAGAATTACAGATAAAATAATAATCACTTTATAAATCAACACTATAATTCTCTGTCAGTCTGTCATTTAAAACTTGCATCTAATTGTTTTTCGTCTTAATTTATGTTTTGACATTAGGACTAATATTTGTATTTTTGCTGTGAGGGTCAAAATGAGAATCCTCCTCCTGAAACCATTGAAGAGCAGCAGATGAAATTAGAAATGAGGCTTTCCCAGCACGAGGGAAAGTGTACAGACATTGCTTTTGTCTTGGTGTAATTTATAAAACCTACTATGTGGGACCTGATGTCTCAAATAGAGTCTTTGTTTGCTCCATCTTTTCCAGCCTACCTGCTCTAGATCTACTCTAAGGCTATATGTCTATTTCTTTTCTCGCTCCAGCACCACCCTGTGTGCTTCAGACAGCTCTCCATTGTTAAGAGCAGGATTCTCTGTGGAGAAAAAAAAAGGCTCCTTCCTCTTGGGAACGATCAAGACTGACGTTCAGTCCTGATTCTTGAGAGATGCTGGAGAACAGTTACTGACTTCCACACAGCTGATTCCTGTTGAGAGAATTGAGCGCTGCTACCCCTGAG
The DNA here is from genome assembly GCA_013396835.1 of Psilopogon haemacephalus. Lineage (NCBI taxonomy): Eukaryota > Metazoa > Chordata > Aves > Piciformes > Megalaimidae > Psilopogon > Psilopogon haemacephalus. The sequence continues at coordinate 111,306 of VWZI01010915.1, forward strand.
ACACTGAGCTAATCAAGCAAGCATAACATCATCTTCTGACTCTTAAATCGAACAATATTTTTATCAAGTATATGAACAGCCCTGACTGACTACTCTTAGAAGAGAGGAAAGGAACAAGTATTTCTTTTCCTTGGAGCTGAGCCAGCTCTCATTGTGAAGGCAGTAGCAAGGAAGGTTCACTCTAACTTCTGTGTTTTATGTTTGGTCTCCCTGTGAGGATCTTATGACACTCTCAAGTTTAACAAGACATTCCCTGAGGTAATATTTTTGCCCTGCTCCCCGTGTAACTTATCTAGCATGTACCTAAATGCTGTGAAGTTTAGGTACATCTCAGCTGCCTTTAAAGTAGTTAGATCTGGTTGTGGCTTCAGGAGAAGAAACTTAGAGAAGACTTATATACCCTGTTAGACTTACCTAGGATGCCATCTCAGTGGTGCTGAAGGTGAAGGAGTTAGCAGTTCTGGGTAGAGAGGTGAGAGCTAGACTGTTACAGGAAGAAGAAGAAAATAGAAATAGGGAGAGGTTGGATGGGGAGAACTGGAAATTGAGGCTTACAGCTCTTGTACTGGGCACTTGCAGATACTGAGCTCCTCTGTGACACCCCATGTCTCTAGGAGCGAGAAGCACTCTTCAGCTGAGCACTCTGGCACAGAGCGGGTGGCCAGCTGGCCTGGTCTCATTTTGTTGCTTTCAGCATCCCACAGTCTGAGGCATCTACCCAGTTTGTGCAGAGACAACTTTGAACATAATTTAAAACCAGAAAAAAAGCCTCAACCCTCAGTAACATGCACATACTTAAAAAGAAATAAATGCTCATAAGCCTAGATTTCAAAATTAAAGGTTTTTTAGGAATTCAAAGTACATCAAAAGAAACTCTTTAGTGAAAAATACTTTTAATTAATACTTGTATGTAGAATTTTGCAAATACGAGCACCAACAAACCCCAAACCCCTCAGACAAGAGCAGCAGTAATTAGTGTTGCTCTTGTAGATGACAGTAATGTACTGGCTGCTTTATTTGCTCTGTAATATGTAATGAGTATTCCATTTGGATTATAAAACAACATGATGAAGGAATTGGGCTGTATCGATTGAACTTCTGTACCAGTTAGTAATCATTTTGTTTCTCAAGCTTTTATGCCCTCAGAGTAGGAACTGAAAAATGGTTTGATTAGGACATAGGGAGCTATTCCCTTCAGTCAGCATCTGCTAACAATAAAGATAAAGGGCTTAAAACAGTAAGGGCCAATGACTTGTTAATGGAAGTAGGAAGTCATGAAAGATGGTGGTGTTTATTCCTTCATCAGACTCTAAATATAGTCAGTCTGGTTTACTTTTTTCCTCTTAGGTAGTAACATGAAGAAAAACTATTTAAACAGCCTACTCTTTTTCAATAATTCATAATTTAAAAAAAATATTTGTAATAAAATCCTCAGTGTTTCATTTAAACAAAAGTATTTGAAGCATCTAGTAACAGAGAATTAGGGAAATTATTGCAAAAGTACTTTTTTTTTTTTTTTTCCTTTTTTACCAGCCTTTTCTTAAAGTTCCTGTTTTTTCTACAAGTTAAAAAACCCAAAGCAAAAAACAGCTAAGTGCGTCAGGAGTAATTGGAATGTCCATACCCACATGGCCACCCTATTACTTTTTTTCTTACCATTCCCATTCTTGTAGGGCTGTTGACTAACAAAAATGTGTCTTCTTTGCACTTGATTCCAACACTCTGTTTGGCTTTAGTTTTGGACAGTCTGGTGATTTTGTGTGCTAGCAAACAGGAATTGCCTTCAACTGTGTAGACTAATGACAGACACATGGAGGGACAGTAGGTTTATCCTATCAGTGGTGAAATTTAGTCTGCCATCAGAGACCACACCTTATGTAGCATTGTGGATCTTTAGAAGACCCTTTGTTAGAGGTGAAAGTCACCCTATCAGAGGAAGAGTTTGAAGTACAACAGCTGAGTTTTTGGTGTGGAAAACTCACCTAGTGACAAAAACAAGTAGCAGGCTGTGCACTTTTCTCTGTAATAGAATTTAGAAATAGCTATTTAATACCCCCATTCTGCCTTTGTTGCTTTGTTCTTTGAGTTCATTCTGGTCTTTGATAGCAATTTTGAACTTTCTTTTTAAAAAATGCCAATACAAAACCCCCAACATCCCCCCCCTCCCCACTCTGATATTGGATTGAAAGTGATTTCACAAAACCCAGTAAATTCAGAAGCATATGACTGAAATATGTTTTTCTCAGAGTTATAAGCTGGCTGAGGACAATAAATGGGAATTAAGACTCAATGCAGAGTGCAAGGGGAACAGTGATTCAGCTGGTGGCAGCCAGAGCTTATTTTGTGTTGTGTGTTTTGAGGCCACCTCCTGCAGCTTCTGCTCCCAGGACCTCTTGGCGTTGTTGCTGCTGCAGCAAGGGTAAAGAGAATGGGCTTCAGCTCAGGGTCCAAGGAAAGGAGAAAACCAGCAGAGCTTTAAGAAAGATTAAGCCAAGAAGTTTAGGTGTGATTTACTCTAAGATGATACTTTTTCAGCATAAATTTTGGGGTTTTTTTGGGGGTGAGACAGAAAGGAGGGACACATGCTCAAGTAATGAAATTTAAGATGAAGCAATTGGTAGACTTTGAACACCCTGGGACGGAGATGCAGGGATGGCAGAACAGGTTACCAAGCAACAGCTGGAAGGTGATTAACTCCTTTATGCCAATCGTTTTTGCATCTCCAATAAACTGAATGCAGAAGCTGAATTTCTACAGAGAAAAGATTGAGAAGACTCCTGGTTTTTGCAGTGCAATGTTTTATAGAGGCAGTAGTTAAAATGTTAATAAATAAAAATACCCCTGAAATAAAGTAGCTTCTGTTTAAAGCACTGTAACTATTTATAGGGTTTATGAGTACATTGTTTATAACCATGATTGATGTCTCTCAGTAGCTCTAGCATTCCTGCAGTTCTGTAGTCTGAATTTCTGTACCATGTAATATGTATGTGATGTCAGTCAGTTACTGACCTTCTGCACCTGTGAATTTCTTGCAAATCAGATTTTTTTTTTAATACAGATAAAAATTTTAGAATCTGTCACCTCTTTTTTTTTGTAGATCAGACTGCCAGCATTCATCAAGATTCTCCAGTCAAGAACAATGGTTGTTGCTCCAGTTAAATTAGTTAAATCCAAACTAAACAAAGATGAAACTGATAATATAGCATTACTGGCTAATAAAACTGTTGTTGACATTAAAACTGCTTTTAGATGGAGGCTGTTTAGAAGGCAGTAGGAAATAACAGGTTAGGCTCAATTACAAATGTTATAAACCAAAATAAAGATAAGTTGATCTTAAATTACTGCTAGTCTAGTTGTTGCTGCCTAGTCTGCACAATGATCGTTCTCTCTCCTCTCTCTCAAGGTGCTTGCAGATATGTGGTATTTTCTAGGTATTCCAGTTGCTATATGAACTTTTTTTAATTGCATAGAACATACCTGCAAGGAGACACCAGACAGAGCAGTCCAATGATTCTTCTGTCAGCGCTGAAAGAAGGAATTCCATGGTTCAGTGGGTGGATAGGGATATATTCTTTTATGTTTGTGTATAGAGGTGAAATTAGAGGGTATTGTACACAAATGACGTTATATTTTTTCCCCCCAGTGGCATTGCCACATTACTCTGTGTGTATCAGCTGCAAATTTATAGCACAGAGTTGCAGGCAGTGTGTCTTGGCAGTCTGCTGCTGGCAGGCAGTCATTAGAATTGTTGGTTTGTAAGCTTCTGTTCTTTTCAATGATCTCATGAAAACTAAGATGCAGAAAGTTAATTCTCTTGGGTGTGGGGGGCTTGTTTGTTTGTTTTGGGGTTTTGTTTTCCTTTTTAAAAAAATGTGTTTAACTTCTTGCAGTTTTCTCACATCTACTAGGTGAGCAGAGATTGAATAATAGTAGATTTTATTATGCAAGAGCTAATACTGGCTGAGAACAGGGCTGAAAATCCCAAAGAATAAGAGGGATATGGCATGCTAATAGTTACATAGACAGCTTTATATTACAGCAGCTGCAATATTGTTACTGCTTGTGTAGCTGAATACTAACCTTGATTTTTGATTGTATGAGGTTATGTTTTCTTACACTTCCTCATATGAGAAACATAACTGAAATTCTAATTTTTTTGGCATGTCAAATATTATTCATGTTTTAGGTGACAGTTTATGAATGTCACACAAGAGAATCTTTCAATTTTTTCTTTCTTTTTTATTCATGATTCTTTCTGACCTTTCTGGTTCTATGCTGAAGCAGTGAAAGTATTCACCTGAACCCTCAATTACAGTTGACTGCGTCTGTACTGGAGGTAATCCAGCCTTTCATCTTGACTCTTTCAGGTGAGGTGAAGAATTTCTAAGAGAGCATAAGAGCAAAAAGAACTTTGTGTTCATCTCGTGCTTGCTGTAGCTGGTGATGACAAGGAAATTGTGGGGTGGTCATTGAGATAATTACTCCTGGCTCTCATTTTCATTGCAAGTAAAAATATAAAGTATTGCAATATGTAATTTTCTTTGCATTGTGGCATTAACAGGCAGCTATTTTCAGGAAAACTGCCTGCAAAGGGGTGGTCATAGTAGTTCTATAGGGCTTACAAAACTCAAAACTAGAGGACTGCAGAACCTGTGGAAGTCTGACCAGTAAACCTTCAGTTACACTGTGCAAGCCTTACAGAAAGCAACTGCTGGCAATATTTTAACCAAAAGCATGGCATAATATAGCATAATAATGGTGGCCAGGAGAGCCAATGGCATCCTGGGTTGTATCAGGAATAGTGTGGCCAGCAGGACAAGGGAGGTTATCCTTCACCTGTACTTGGCACTGGTCAGGCCACGTCTTCAGCACTGTGTCCGGTTCTGGGCCCCTCAATTCCAGAGAGATGTTGAGGTACTGGAATGTATACAGAGACGGGTGATGAAGCTGGTGAGGGGCCTGGAGCACAGCTCTATGAGGAGAGGCTGAGGGAGTTGTGGTTGTTTATCCTGGAGAAGAGGCTCAGGGGTGGGTGTTGGTCTCTTCTCCCAGGCAACCAGCAACAGAACAAGGGTACACAGTGTCAAGTTGTGCCAGGGGAGGTATAGGCTGGATATTAGGAGGAAGTTCTTCCTAGAGAGAGTGATTTGCCATTAGAATGGGCTGCCCAGGGAGGTGGTGGAGTTGCCATCCCTGGAGGTGATCAAGTAAAGACTGGATGGGGCTCTTAGTGCCATGGTCTAGTTGATCGGCGAGGGCTGGATGATAGGTTGGACTGGATGATCTTGGAGGTCTCTTCCAACCTGGCCTATTCTGTTCTATTCTACTCTGTTCTATTCTACTCTGTTCTATTCTACTCTGTTCTATTCTACTCTGTTCTATTCTACTCTGTTCTATTCTACTCTGTTCTATTCTACTCTGTTCTATTCTACTCTGTTCTATTCTACTCTGTTCTATTCTACTCTGTTCTATCCTATCCTGTCCTATCCTATCCTATCCTGTCCTATCCTATCCTATCCTATCCTATCCTATCCTATCCTATCCTATCCTATCCTATCCTATCCTATCCTATCCTATCCTATCCTATCCTATCCTCTCTTGTTCTGATTTATGTCCATTGGTAATTCCAGTACATGGCATGAGGCTTATCTGAAAGGCTGAACAGTTGGGGTGCTGATCAAAACAAGTCCAGTTTCAAACCTCATTTCTCCAAACACAGTAGGTCCTCTGAGCAGTTTGGCTCTGGAAGGCATGCACCTCTGCAGAGAACCACAGTGAAAGCACAGAGTCCAGCAGAATTCCTGTGAGGTGAGCTGGGAATTCATCCTGTGCTTTTGTGTGTTCCATCTCATTTCAACTTTTGTGTGTTCCATATCATTTCAACTCCAGTAGTGCTTATTACTTTTCATCTGACTTAATGGAATGGATTTAATGTTTCAAATTGCTCACTTATTCTACTAGTTATAGGAAACCTAGAGTTTATTTTATTTGACATTTCACACTTTGCATGGTGAGCTGTAGTGAATAGCATCATATTCTCCAGGTGTCCTCTGTTTGTCCCACACAGAACACATTGACAGTTCTGGATTTACACATTCCAATTCCCAATTTTCCCTCAAAATTCAAAGGTGTCCAAGGAGAAAAGAAAGCAGAGAGTACTGTAGGATATGTGCCACTCTGGCTGCTTAATTTCTGTCCTTCCAATTTTAGGTAATTCTTTCAGGTACTGATTTTTCTGAATTTATGGAGGTGTCATAGCCTAATAAAGCAAAAAATGGTAATCAGTTTCCTTTCCATCTTACTGACATGAAACTGGCATATCCTATGTGCCATTGCTTTTATCATAGCATCTCAGGGTGTTTTCCACTGTGATTCCTCACTGTGAATAACCCAGGGTGACCAGAGACCTACTCTACCAGGCAGTTGTGCAAACACTTCTGAATAGCTTTCATGATAGTGTGGCTGCCTTCATAGAAACATCTCTGTAAAAATAATTTCAGCAGAGGAAGAAATAGTATAAACCCTGAGCAGAGAAAGCAAATATTCATCTTCATCTACCAGGACAACAATTGTGCCACTGAATATAGTATTTTCCATTCCTTTTTGCCATGTTTGAGAACTGTCACTCTTTTACTATGAATGCTAGATGAATTTTTTAAATCATTGAATCAGCCTGGGTTGGAAGGGACCACAAGGATCATCTAGTTCCAACCTCCCCTGCCATGGGCAGGGGCACCTTACCCTAGATCAGACTGGCCAGAGCCTCATCCAGCCTGGCCTTAAACACCTCCAGGGATGTTGCCCCAACCACCTCTCTGGGCAATCCATTCCATGACTCAGTGTCATGGGTTGAGTATTTGCTCCTTGTGGAGAGTTTTTAGATGAATGGTTAAAGGAGAGAGGACATGATTGCCTTGGGCTGGCTGAGAAACAGCATGGGCACTGTACAAGGCCACAGCAGCCTTGATGGAGAAATCATACGATAACAGATGCAGGTGCAGAAACTGACTTGTGCAAAACAGAATCTAGCTAGCCACAGGAATGTGAGATATGCTGTGAGGAGGACAAGGGCAAAAGATAACAAGGAGCCAATGATGAGGTCCGCTTTTGCAATATGTATGAGCTTCATTAGTGCGACTATATAGCTGTGAGCTTCTGATTAATAAAGGGAGACTTGTTGATCATCATTGGATGAGCATGTCTCCCGTCGCGTTTTCCCACAGCTCCTCTTATTCAAAACCATCCAGCCTCCTGCCAGCTTCTAAATGAAAGTGCTGGCTGGAGCAAAGTATTATGGGGCTTGAAGTTCAGATTGTGAGAGGTTTCCTGTCCTGGTTGCTGCTTTTGTGTTCTGGGGTTTGGGGTGTTAGCTCTTTTCCACTGAGATGGCATTTTTTTATGTGCGTGTTGCATTTTCCCTCCATTCTGTGCTGGTGTAACCACACAGGTTAATCCATTGATTTGTTTTAACTTGTTCCACTCGTTACATTCAGAAACAATCTAATAGTCTGCTTATGCCAGACTTTCTCTTTTTGAAGACCCTTTCTCAATTTCTCAGCTATTAAAATTGGAAGTGATCTACCTAAAACAATCATACATTATAGGAGAGTTTCACAAGTGGATTTGACTGAACACTTTCTATTTTTAACTTAAGTGTGGGATTTGGCAGCTACTTATTTACTGTCACTCTGGATTTTTAAAAACAGTCAAACAAGACTGAAGTCTTAAAATGTTTCTCAAACCTAAGCCTGAAAGGCATCAGTGGTTATTAGAGACAGTCATGGAGACAAATTTCAGTTTTGAGGTGATGTAGTCAAACTTACTTGCCTCCAGCTGCATCCTATAATTTTTTGGTGTGCGTTGGCATTTTTTTTGTTTGAATACAGTAAAAGTTAGCTTTTGAGGCTTTACTGAAAAAGTGTAGTCAGGGTGTTCTTGATGTTTCTCCTTCTCTTTCTGCTGATTCAGAGAGCAATAAACAAGATATGGGACAGAATGAAGTTGATCTTAATTGCTCCTGTTAGGAGCAGTTTAGGATGGCTGCAAACAAATGCAGCTATGCAGGGTCATCATTCATTTCCTAAGCTGGAAATACTCCATCAGGAAGTGTATATGTCCACTAACACAATCCTAAGCTAGTTCATGTTACAGGATGGACAATAGAACTGTAATGACAATTTTTTAAATTGCAAATCCTTTCATGAAGCAGCTACATTCCAGGGTAGCAAAACCTGTGGTGGAAGAATAGAGGTTAATGGAGATCAAAGAAAGAGAGGAAAAACCCAACTGTTTCCTTTCTCATGCTGTTTTGTTTTGCATTGGGCTGCATTTATACAATAGGGGAACTGCCAGTGGAAGTTATCAGTGGTTAGTTTTTGAGCTATGATTGGCAGGGTTTTTGGATACTGTGATGCTTCTTGTGCTCTGAAAGGCAAGCAGTAGGAATTTCCATGTGCCTAGTGGCTGGGTGCAACATACACTGCTGCTGTTGGCACTGCAACGAGTCCTCGGGTCTTCACTCTTGGTGGAAATGATGTAGTAGGACCTTCCTTTTGAGAATCTGGGCAGTGGTCATCTAACAAGGTAATTGGTCAGATACTCTTAACATTTTGCTCAGAAAGAAATTTCAAATTTGAGCTCTTTTCTCCCTAGTTCTGTCCTGCTGCATTCAAACCTTTATGCCCAGGGTAATACCTATGACCCCAAATTACACACCAGAAATGGTACCAAGGGACCTCTGTTTCACAGAGGTAGTCAATAATACAGATAACTTACTTGTGTATAATGAGCCAAAGGGAAGTAAGTATTTTTCCTTGTACAGTAAGGCTTAGTTGGGTAGGTTAATTTGGGGTAATCATAAATGTCCATGACTGTGAATAGCATCTTGTTCAGCTTAGACTAAAATTTTTGCTTTATATTTAATTTAATGGTTTGTTTTAAGTTAGAGACTTGCCTTGGATTTGACCAGGACAAGCATGGACACAGGCAACAGGGCTTCTCTGATTGTGCTGTAACGGGCTGTTCTACAGAAACAGACCTTCCCAGATTACTTGTCAGTGGATATGTAGAGTTGAACTGCTTTACTGTTTGTTTTTCGCTGTGTCTTTTCAGTATCCGTGCTAGGCTTAACGTGTCTATTTAATGTGATGTGTTCAAAATAAGATATATTTTTCGTAATAGTGATGTAAAGTAAAAAAATCCATTATCCAATGTGTGACATTAGACTAAAGATTAGCATTTCTCTCTGGATTCTTACAGTGTTCGGTTAAATGGTAATTCCCAATGATTCTGTCAACTTCCTACCAAAGGACTATTGCATTTCAAAGGCACAACCCAATGTAGAATGTTAAATTGTGATAGGACAGCAGCAAATGTTTTTCAGTGGGTATTTGAAATGCTAAGCTACACAGATTCCTTTACTTTCTGACTTTTCTCATTGTCCTTTCACAGACATTAATACAACTCAAGCTTGGAATATAACATGATATGGGGCAACAGGAATATGAAAGAGGTCTTTGAAGCTGCTTCTTTTTATCATGTGTTACTGTTAACAGGGTTCCTTTGGCCTAATTCCTTTGCAGTTCTAAAGAGAATTACATTTCAAGTTCCATAATTGCACCAGGGAATTGAAACCCTGCTTAAAAAGAAAGAAATTGTGAAATCGGTCTGTAGCAAAATACTTTTATTATTGGCTAGTGTTGGTGGTGATGTATCAGAAGAAAATGTTGTATTATTAAAAAATCCTGCTTATTACGAGTGTCCACACAAAGTACAACAGGCATTAGTCTGACTACTTTTAATACAGGCTTTTTGACCTCATGGGAATGTGTTTGAGAAGTTGTGCCAGCACTAATAGTCCACAATGTACCACAAACTTAATCATCCTGTCTTTTTAACGGATATGTCATTGTTTATTATCTAAAACGTGAGGTCCACAATGCTGCTTTATGTATTTGCCTGGTATTTGTAGAAATGTTAATCTACCTTTACCACTAGTTAGATTTTTAAGTACAGAGGGATGGTTCCCAACTTACAACATTAAATCTTCTCAACTTTGTGCTGAACTGAATGTGATTTTGCAATAGTATGTATTTCACTACATTACCTATTTTTCCTAAATAATTGACCATGAAAACCTGATGGTATCTCTGTGTACTTTTTTTTTTTTTTTTAGTATTTAGCAAAAAACTACCAAAGTGGACTTGTCTTACCTGGATTTTCAAAGGAGAATCTGTGGTACACAATTCCTCAGAATCTTTTGCTGATGCTGTCCTGGTAGGGCATAAAATCCTGCCAAATTAGTTCAAACCCCTGCTCTCCTCCTCCTGTTGCAGGTACGGGAGTTGATGGGTGTGAGCAGAGCCATGGAGGATTTGGCCCCAACAAAGCTCCAAAGGCTAAGTACTTAGCATATAACCAATTCAGGTGTCTTGTGCTGCCCCTCAAGTGCCGGGGTGGACACATAGTGACAGGACTTCGAATTCACTGGCCAAAACAATGGGCGCTAGTGCCTATTGGCCAGTTTCACTTTCAAAATAGTGTATTTAAGGGGGTGATTTAGAGCCGTTGTCTCCCTTTTCCTGCTGCCTTCTACCAGGATTGGAGGTCTAGTCACAGCTCTTTCACACTGGCCATGTGTTTGCAGCGTGTTGTGCAGTTTGTGCCAGCAGCCTAGTGGCAAGGCAACTCTTTCCTCCTTCTCTACTGGGAAACTTTCTATCTGTTGCATCAGTGAGTATATGCTAAGACTCCATAGGCGTGGTTAGAATTTTCCCTCTCACCTGGTTCCTGTTTTCCAAGTTCTGACTGTTTAAACTCTTTAATTCTGTGTTTATAAATAACTGTTGTGTAATTGCTTCCTGTCGAGCAAACATCCAAAGAATCTCAGGGAATTTTCTCCATTAAAAAAATATTAATAATAATAATAAAAAAATTTAGAATTATTATTAATAATTCACAACCTATTATTAATAATCAAAACAGATTAGATCCCCTTCTTTTGAGTGTCCTTATAAGGCAGCTTGGTGAGGTTCTACTCTATTCAGTCAGTTTAACTATGTAGCTGCTTCACAGATGTTGCTGACCTTTATCTCTCCTGGAGGTATGCAAATACTGCTGTGTGAGATTTTTTTAATCATAACTGGAAAAGCCTTGCATAGGTCAATCCAAATACAATTTGGGAATCCGAGAAGCTTTTCCTGCAGCTGAAGCATGTGATATAGAGCAACTACGTGACTGAAAACCAGCTTATCGTTCTATTGGCATAGCACCTGTTCTGAGCATAGGTGCAGGTATTGCACCCAGCTTCCCTGATTACACACCAGGCAGCTTCACCCTCTGAAGGTAACATTGGTCCCAGAACTGATCGTACTGGCAACAATTCAGTGCAGCAGTGGAATTTTCCCATTTGTGACGTCGACATGAAGTTAGCCTACAGCTCTTTTAAGAATCAATTATATAGATCATGTTTGAATAAAAAGACTACAGTTACAGGGGAAAAATCTGAATTGCTTGTAAAGTTTTCTGTAGACTCAGTGTAGTGGGTTAAGCAGTTACCTGCCCCCCCCACCTTTTATAAACCCCGGCTAGAACTCAGGACACTGGAAGTTAATAAATGAAGCTTTATATCTCCAGCAGTGCACAATATACAAGCAGATATTTAGAAGATATAACAGATATTTACAGAAATATACAGTAAAAAAGGTAATACACACACCATACCCCTCCTGGAGACCAAAATCTCCAAGAGAGGGTAATCAGACCCCCCCCCATACCACCTTTCCCCCCTTCCCCAGCTTTATCACACCACCTCTTGATGCTGCAGATAATCTGAAGATCAGTCAGAAAGATTAGTGATAGGAGAAGTTAGTAGTTTTAGTGATTTTACTCTGAATTTAGCCACCAAGACCAAGAGACAAAGAGAAAGCAGCTGCAGCCAGACACAGGCCGAAGCAGACTGTCTATCTCATTGTTTTGAGAACATCTCTTAAAACAATTTTTTTTTTTCCTTTCTCAGTGAAACTCGGTGAAGTGACACAATGTGTTTAACTCTCAGCCAATAGTCTAATTTCTCACTCAAATTCTCCAATTAGCTCAAACCAACACACTCAGTCAATACTTTTCATGCAAATCTCTACGATTTTCATTTGGCATTTTACTTTGGAAGCATTAAGCTCTTGCTTGTGCAGGAGCCCAGAGTTTGCAAGCTCAGAGACTTTGTAATAGAACTTTTTTTTTTTTTTTT
>VWZI01010915.1:126020-170645 GCA_013396835.1 Psilopogon haemacephalus
TTTTAGAAGAAAGTCTGGTCTGTTGTCTGTGTTTGCATTCTCTGTTAAGACTGAATGTGCTTTAGGGAGGGGCTTGTCCTAAATTAACACCTTTTAACACCAAAGCAGTTCCTAATATTGATTCCATAGCTATTTAATCTGCATCCTGTAATCATCATCAAAGGCAGTTTTTATTTACAACACATTTGTAGTCTAATAATGCATCACATTTAGGAGATGGTAATGAAATTATAGCACTCTCAGTGCTAATTTTCTATATCTAAATTCCCCTAAAACATTTCTCTAGCATTTGTGCCAGATCTAAAAATACCACCCATGACAGTGTTTCCAGCTGATTCTGCAGCATGTTTTTAATATGCTGCAGGGCGAGAAGGAGTGCTTATGCTTCACCTGCCAAGGGGATAGTGCCACTTTTGCACACTTGGGCCCTGATGCAGTCAGTTCAGCCTGATTTTGTTCATTTGTATGGATCCTTATAGCTTGCATAAAACTGAGCATTAATGATTTGTTTTAAGTTAAACATGACTTTTTCTGGTCTGAATGCAAGGGGAACAGGCTTCTTTGTCTGCACTAACATAGTTGAAGAGTAAGTGCCAAGGAACACGGTAGCTGCCAAAGCAACACCTGGAGTATTGTGTCCAGTTCTGGTCCCCTCAATTCAAGAGAGATGTTGAGGTACTGGAATGAGTTCAGAGAAGGGCAAAAAAGCTGGTGAGGGGCCTGGACGACAGCCCTGTGAGGAGAGGCTGAGGGAGCTGGGGTTGTTTAGCCTGGAGAAGAGGAGGCTCAAGGGTGACCTCATTGCTGTCTGCAACTACCTAAAGGGAGGTTGTAGCCAGATGGTGTGGCTCTCTTCTCCCAGGCAATCAGCAACAGAACCAGGGGACACAATCTCAAGTTCTGCTGTGGAAGGTATAGGTTGGATATTAGGAAGAAGTTCTTCCCAGAGAGAGTAATTTGCCATTGGAATGAGCTGCCCAGGGAGGTGGTGGATTTGCCATACCTGGAGGTGTTCAAGAAAAGACTGGATGGAGCACTTAGTGCCATTGGGTTAGGACTGGATGATAGGTTGGAGTTCTCTTCCAACCCGGCTTATTCTATTCTATGCTATGCTATGCTATGCTATGCTATGCTATGCTATGCTATGCTATGCTATGCTATGCTATGCTATGCTATGCTATGCTATGCTATGCTATGCTATGCTATGCTATGCTATGCTATGCTATGCTATGCTATGCTATGCTATGCTATGCTATGCTATGCTATGCTATGCTATGCTATGCTATGCTATGCTATGCTATGCTATGCTATGCTATGCTATGCTATGCTATGCTATGCTATGCTATGCTATGCTATGCTATGCTATGCTATGCTATGCTATGCTATGCTATGCTATGCTATGCTATGCTATGCTATGCTATGCTATGCTATGCTATGCTATGCTATGCTATGCTATGCTATGCTATGCTATGCTATGCTATGCTATGCTATGCTATGCTATGCTATGCTATGCTATGCTATGCTATGCTATGCTATGCTATGCTATGCTATGCTATGCTATGCTATGCTATGCTATGCTATGCTATGCTATGCTATGCTATGCTATGCTATGCTATGCTATGCTATGCTATGCTATGCTATGCTATGCTATGCTATGCTATGCTATGCTATGCTATGCTATGCTATGCTATGCTATGCTATGCTATGCTATGCTATGCTATGCTATGCTATGCTATGCTATGCTATGCTATGCTATGCTATGCTATGCTATGCTATGCTATGCTATGCTATGCTATGCTATGCTATGCTATCAATCTTACGCTGATGTCTGTTTTTCCCACCTCAGGAAAAAAGAAACTTTGAATGTTCACTGTCATGAAGGAATTTTGCCTAATGTGTTACCTTTTGGTTTTCCTTTTCCTTTGTTTTCCTAATACACAAAACCAAGGTGATTTCTAACTGACAAAATAAGGGCTCATTATCATGCCTTAGATGAGACTCCTTTACAGTGATGAACATGGCTGCCGATTAAAAGACTGTAGGAGGAAATTAAACAATTTGGTCGGGGAGGAGGGGGAGAAAAGTGCAATTCAAAGAACGAAGGGGGAGAAAAAAGATAATGATGAAATAGTAAGCTGAAGCTAGCTTCAAAATTTAAGAAGAATGCCGAGCAAATCCCTTTTTCTGCTCAAATTCCTGGAGAGGAAATTGAATGCAGCCCTCTGAAATGTTAGGGGAAATAGGCTGTGCTAATAGAAAAACCTTAGCATGGATATCAGCCAGCAGTAAAGTAGAAAAATAGGAGTCTGTGCCAAAAAACCAGGCTAGAAATATTGAGTAAAAATGCAGCTTCAGTGTTGCGCTTGCCCATCTTGTAGATCTGATAAAACTTCTTTCTAAATACTCTTTTTTGCCACTGATCTACAAATACATTATGACTGATGTAGTTTGTTCTTTAATTTTTTTAAAGTCTTCAGGAATAGCTATGATGAAGGTAAGAAACAAACAAACAAAAAAAATATAGGTTGAGGAGTGGCATTACACAATATACTGATTTGAGATTATTCAGTATATATTATTACATACTGTATATGTATGGTTGTATAATATGGTCTGTCTGAGAAGATAAGGTGTTTCTACTATATGAGTGAATCTTACTGTAAAGAGGGAGTCTGTTGAAGGGCCTTGTTGCTTTACCAAGTGGTTAACATTCTGGGTATCACTTTTGCTTAAATCCACAATGTCCTCCATGTGGCATTGATACAGGTAACCAGGGCTTTCCAGGAGGCAATGTCCACAGCTGGGTAACACAAGCAAATAGTTGTTCAACAGCTGAAACCATTGTTTGCTTTCTATATGTTGAGGTTATCATACACTGGATGAGGTTCCCCAGGGAGGTGGTTGTATTCCCATCCCTGAAGGTGTTTGAAAGAGCTAAGGGACATGGTTTATCACCAGCCTTGGTAGAGTTAGATAATGGTTAGACTTGGTCTTAAGGTCTTTTCTGACTGAAATGATTCTATGTTGGAGTGTCTATTGTGTCTAAAGGTAACAGCAATTTTGGAGAAAAAGGGGAAAAGTCAGTCATGATACAAATAACAAACCTTGTAAAGCATGCCAAAAGTCAATTGTAACTATGCAATATGATGAGCTTTACTGGCAATATGATGAGCTACTTTTTTTTTTTCTTCAAGTCCAATTCCTCTTTGCATATTTTCAGATTTCACCAAACTTAGGCTGAGTTAAAATTTTATAAGCAAACCAAGATCTTAATGGTTTGTTAAAGCCATGTTTGGTTTGGTTTCTGAAGTCTAGGTTGTGGTTGGCTAGTACTAAGGGCTCCAGAGATGCGACCATTAAGAGGACTAATATTTGTTTGCTGTGGTAAATGCTTAGTTACAATTTTAAACTAGATGAGGAGCTGTGCTGAAGGCTACAGGACCAGGTATGCTGTTAAATCTTTGGAACACAATTATGAGATATGAGTAAGCCAAGAAAGAAAGAGCTGCCTTGTACTGGTGTCACTGCTTACGGTGAATGGCCTTTCATCTTCATTAGGATTTTCTCTTTCTCTCTGATTCCAAAGTGCTTTAAGAGTCCTGTGATAGTCTTTCCTTTACTCTACTGGCTCTCAGACAGGAAGATGGGGTTCTGTGATGTGACTTGTCCAGAACTGTCCCTCTGGGCTAGGCTTTAATAGATCACTGTTAATTTTTACTGTTTCCCTGTCCAGATCCATGTCTTTGTTATGATAACTCTTTGGAAGTCTTATAATTAGATGCTTGGAATATTGCAGTTTGTCAGCATAAATGTTATGTTGGAAGAGCCTAGTTAGTGGGCCTGGCTGGCCTTCTTGGATAAAATGTCCGATTTACCTGTGTTAGCCCATGAGTAGGACATTGAGAGCCTAATAAATCTCTCCTGTAGGAGCTGACCTGCTTAGTGAATCTGCTTTTACTGAAGCAATGACCTGAATCTTGGTTATACGCATTTGCCATGTTCCTAATCACTAAAGAGTCTCTTTTCTTCTCCGTTCTCTCTGCTTTCCCATGTGTATGATTTCTTGATAAGATGGAGAAGAAGCTGCATAATAGACACAGTGATTTTGGACTTCAGATCTGTGATAAGGACTGTCACTTGGAGAGTTCTGGTGACCTTTAAGATTCTATCTCTATCTATCACTTCTGGATAATCCCCTTCTTGTTTTGAAAAATCAGGAAGGTTTATGGTTGTTACAGTACAAAACAGAGTATTTTTAATGCTTTGAAAGCTAAGGGATACTGTTTATGTCTAAATGAGAAATGTTACTGATGGCTTTTTTAAAACCAAATGTGTTGTCTTTCAAACTGACCTCAGCCAAAAGAGTGATCTTTGTGGTAAAACGATTTCATGTGAAGACAAAAACGGCTATGTCATTTGGGTGACATCAGTGTCAGTTACACGAAAAATCAGGGATGGGAAGGAATGACATCATAAATAAAACCTTTTAGAAGTATAAAGTCTAACTACCAGAAAAATAGATTTCAAAAAGTTAGCAACAAATGACTGAGTCATTGAACGTGAACTTCTGGAGAGCTTTAACAACACTTGTGTACAAAATGTAGATTCATTTTGATGTATACAGCTGGCCATCAGGAGGTGGCAGTAGTGCTTGCTGAATTGCAGAATATGAATACTAAGGAGAACCCCCCAGGAATTAAAATAAGCCATTTTGTAAGTTTGCCAGAGCACATAACAGTGTTATAATTTATTAGAACTGTGTACAGTCCTCCTATTTTAATTGCATGTTTTATTGACTATTTTGTATGCTAAGTACAACATGTATTAATTTTTATTTAAAAGCATTGAGAACTGTCATATATGTTTATCAATAACATATGAATATTAGGAGTTTGAAAGACTTTCTGGGAAAAGTGTCTGATTTTATCCTTGGCCAAATTTATCAGTTATGTCTTCTGAAAGGTTAAAGCATCTATCTTATTCAGGATAGCAGCTACATAGCAGGTACTACATAAAATAGTAATTGCTGCTTCCTAGACCCAAAACTGTACTGCTTTATATGCAGTCATTGAATTTTACTGAGTGTCTGTGACTCAGAAATATAAACTTGAACTCTTTGTATAAAATAATGAAAAGGGGAACTTGTCTTTTGTCTGCAGTTTCCACATGCGATCTTTGCATTGTGAAGTATCTTTGGTTTCCTTCAGCATGTGTCTGATACTTAAAATATATTTTGGAGGCTAATTATACTTTAAATGCTTTGAAATGCCCCAAAGGGAGGGGGAAAATGTTTTTATGAAGTTAAAGGAACCATATTTCAGAGGAAATGGAATTATGTTCTATTAGTGAATTATAATTCAACAATAAATGTTGAACAGTAGAATATAATGTATAGCTGATGAATAAATGAGGCTATGTGGGGTTTTTGCATTTATGGAAAAGAAAGTTCTGAAATACTTTCTCCACGTACAGTCTGCATTTTCTTAATGGCTGATTATTTTAAGAATATTGTCTTTATCCTTGTGACTATGAACAGCTTTGGATTTTTAAAGAAAAACATATGTTCACATTATAAGGTTAGCATTGCTAAATAGCAGTCCCTACAATAAACACTGAATTGGAGGACAGGATACTGCAGGAAGCCTTTAAATAAACTGTGCATCAGTCTGGTGCAGATCCATCAGTAGAAGTTGTTCAAGCTGTCATATGATCAGATCAGATCTGTCTGTACGTACTCCTCTGACCACACAGCAATTCAGACCAAGGGTAGGGTAGGATGTGGAAACCATGTCCAAAATTGGTTTAAGTCTATCAAAGCTTGCAGAGATATGGCAGATCCTAAAACTTGTGGGCTGAGATGCTTGTGCTACTGTTTTGTCCCAGGACTGAATCGTAGAGTTGTTCTGGTTGAAAGATAACTTTAAGATCACCAATTCTAACCATTAACCCAACACTGCTAGGTTACAACTAAACCACTTGTGTAAGCACATCTACATGTCTTTTAAGTATTTCCAGAGATGATGACTCCACCACTTTCCTGGGCATCCCGTTCCAGTGCTTTTACAATCCTTTCTGTGAAAGTGTTTTTCCTAACATCCAACCTAAATCGTTCCTGGTACAACATGAGGCCATTTCTTCTTGTAGTATTACTTGTTACTTTGAGGAAGCTGGTTGCCGTCCCAATTGTGCCGATTAGTATTTGAAATTGTTGTGACAAATAAAAAATATTAGAAAGAAATATCAGGGAAAAAAAAATCAAAATGCAAAGTATCACACAACTTTCAGTAGACTTCAGTGCATTCTGTACATTATGTTAATCACTTCAGAATTTGTGTGATCAGTTTTTAGATCCATCTTTATCACTGGCTGCAGCAATCAATCCAATAATTTATTTACACGTGTGTGAAAAAGATTTTCCTTTTGTTGTAAAGCTGCTGCCTGAAAAATAAATTTGGTGTCCATTAGTTGTTGTTTTATGAGCAGCAGTGACTAATCATTCCCTAGCCATCCTTTCTCACTTGGCATTTTTCCTCAGGTGACGAGCCTGACACAAAACTCATCTTATATTGAAGCCTTTGTGTGATGGTCCTTGTTGCCTATCCTTTTCATTGTGTCCTCCTTTAGATGGAACAATCAGAACTACATGCACTGTTCAGGATGCAGGAACAACATGATTTTATGTGGTGAAATGATGATATTATTTTTGTCCTTTTTCTGTATTCCTTGGCTGGGAATTTCCAAAACACTGTCATCTTGCTGGCTTATGAATGTTGTGCTGTAGTTTCAGTAACTTACTAAAAATGTAACCTTCCTGAGTAGTATGAGCCAAATGCTGTGTTGGTGTAGCATGGTTACTTTTTTCTCCATTTACAGAGTTTTGTATTTGTCAATACTAAGTTTCAGTTGGCATTTTATCATCCAGTCTCTCAATGCTATGAAATTCTTTGTAGTCAATTTTAGGTTTTACCACCCTGAATAATTTTGTATCATCATCAGACATTATCACCTCTCTATTCATCCTCTTTCCAAAGTACTTACATGTGTCTCAAATAGCACAGGTTCCTCTACAAAGCTGTCAATGTGACCTCTGTGTTCTGAAACATCTTTTACTCCTGCTGTTCCTCTACAGCTGCCTTATTTATCCCTCTCTGCTTTTGGGGGGATAATGAAGGAAGAAAAAGCTTTAAAAGTCACAGCTGTTAAAGTAGTTTGTTTACTCTCTTGGTTGTGTTACAGTTTGCAATATTTGAGTCTATATGAAATTTTCTTTTGGTAAGTTTTGACACTGTCGTGCACATTCCCTTTTTGAAATGAAACTTTTTTTTAGGATGGTTTTTCTTTATTTTAATGTAAGGGATGTTGAGTTAGAATAAACACAGTAGAGTGGTTACATTGTGAGATGTCTTGCACAATGTTTACATGTGAATCAAGAATAATTTTTTTACTATTTGATGCAAAATATGTATTTAATGGTGTTTTTTTTCTGTGATCTTACTTAACATTTCACACTTGTTCCATTAAAATTGTGTTTCACTTGCACAATCCTTTTTATATTTATGCAGGTAATGAAAATCTCTGGGAGTTCTGCAGTTTTTGTTACTCTGAATATATTACATTTGGCTGTGGGCTTGCTTTCACTAAAAGGCACAACCTCTTCTGGCACACTCAATTCTGTCATTCCTACAAAGTCAGTTTTGAAATATCAGTGTTCTGGTTGTTTTCTGAGAAAACAATTTTCTAGCGTTTTTGTCATTAGATTATAACATAGTTGTTGAAGGTGTTATTAAATTTGTAGTGTGAAAACCTGACATGTCAGTATTATGTCTCTTTATGACTGGACATTTGGAATGATACATGTGGTGACTGAAAGCTGTTACATTTGTTCATTCTGGGCTCCTCTCTGTAAGAGTTTTTTGAGTGATCAGGAGCAGTAGAAACAATTTTTGACCTAACTTCATAACACGGATAATTTGATTTTGTATGTTTTGCTTAGGAGAAAATACGACTGTTATCTCCAATCCTGCTGCTAACCATGTCACCAAAATTTTTTCCCCAAGGCTTTGTTCTTTCTTTTTCAGTGTTTCTTTTTACAGCAGGTGTATCCAGAAGAGTTTGGAGAATGAAAGATGGTGTGTGTTGTGCTGTGTTTGGCAGCATGGCTAGCAAAGGCAACCAACACATGGCAATTTGCTGTGCACACAGAAGGACAAAATCTTGGTCAAGGACACTGTACATGTTCAGCAGAGGCCACATAACCTTTATAGCACTTGCATGGCAGGGTCCTCACCTCTGTAAGCAAGCTCTTGGTCTGTCCTGCTGAGGATGCAGCTCCTTAGGCTGGGGCGTGATGGAGAGGAGTTATGATTATTTAATGAAGGATGATTTTCAAAATCAATATGGTTTATTGATTTTGATATATTCAAAATTCATATGGTTTATTAATTTTGATATCTAAACTTTTCCACCCCTGGCCAATAAATTTTAATAATAAACAGGTTCTTTCATGACAGTTATGGAACACATCACATAAACTATATCTAGATCTAGTAGTAACTGTTAATATGCATAAATGATTAATCCAATTGCTATCAAATTAACTAATTAACACTGGAAGATATTTCCTGTGGTCAGTAGTGTCTCTTGGCCACTGGATGGAGTCAGGGCCCCTTTCTGCTTAAGGCAGAAGCTAGGTAATATGCAAAGCTCAAGGTTTTTACTCACAAATATTATTTCTCCCGTCTTGCAGTTGAGACAGTACCCAGAACACTTGCAGGGTTTCTGGCTGGTGTGGCTGCTGGCTGCTGCTGCTAGCTGCTGTTGTAGCTGCTGACTTCTGATTCACTCCAGGCTCCACAGGCTGCTGGGTGACGGAAGGGGGGCAGATGGTTTCTGACCTGGTCCTGGCTTTTTGGCTATCTGTGTGCCTTCAGGCTTGCTCATCTTCAGGAGATACAGGCAGATGTCTTGCAATGTGTCTCAGTGGATGTGTATCTCATGCTGACTGTAGTATGTAGCTAATTGTGTGAAGGCTATTCAAGTTGCTCCTGGAAAAACTTGAAACAGTTCCAGGCTGGAATATAGCTTATATTGCTATGAAGCAATAAGGCTATACAGGCACGGATACAATGGCAAAGCACAGAATAATAGCAAAAGCACAGCAAAGCATGTTGTGTTACCTGCTTGTCTGTTTTTATATTAATGCCTGAGATTGATTGGACCTTTGGACAAAATTAGCTTATCCAATCAGAGTGGCAGTAAGCCAAGTTATGACCATATTTGGGTGAAGCCACAGATTTGCTATTACCATTTAGGGAGAAACCATAGGCCTAGCACAGGCTTAGCATAAGGCACCTTGTTTACCATGGGATTCAAGCAGTATAAGAACGAGTTGTGTAAGCCAGAGTGCTCAGATTCCATGGCTCCAGGTCTTTTGTCCTTTTTCCTGTGGTTGTTTCTTCCTCTATTTTAACCCATCAGATCTATCATGACAGTAGGGGGTTCCTGGGGTCTGTTGCTGAGCCTGGGGCAGGGATGAGTGATCTTCCCTTGTGCTTACAATGTTGGGAGCTGCAAGAGTTCTGTTTAATGAAGGCTGGAAGCTGATGTTTTACTGCACCAGGAGGAAGTCTACTGTTCTGCCAGCAACTTGGCAACCACAGAGTAGGTTCAATGCCAAAATGGCACCTGGGACCCTAGGACATCAGACTCTCAAAGTGTCTGTATTGGTTTAGCCTTAGCAATGCAGAATATCTTTGAGGAAGAGGTGAGTTATCATTCTGGGAGACTTCCTGTTCCACAGGACTGTGGAACCCCATCTGCTGACCTGAGCAGTTGTCTTGGAAGATTTGTGGCTTTATTCAGGAGCTTGGATCTGGGATATAGTGGAAAGACTGGAGGCTTTTCTGTCCCTTGGATTATTATCCCCTGCAATTCTTCTATATGGGCAGGGACAATACTTTTAGAGGAAGCCTGGAGTATATCAACTGCAACTGCATGGCTGTAGCAATGGTGATCAATAGTGAAGGGGCCCATCTGATCTTCTGTTCAATCTTGTCCATGAGGAACTGTTTCAGGGAGAGTGGAGGGATTCTGCAGGTCAACAAATGGTTGTACAGCTGATGTCAATAAGGATTAAACTTCTATGAACATGAGACCCTCTGAGGATCAAGGGCTGCTAGAAAGAGGGACAGGATCCATTGAACAAAGTGGATCCACTCTGTTAGGGAATAGAATACAGTTCTTTCATGACCCAGGTACCTATAAAACAGTATCATGGTGTGAGGAGTAGGATCAGAGATTTCAGGAGAGAAAGAACTTCTGGCCTAATTAATTGGATGGTCTGCTCTGGTTTGGGAGTGTGTGGATGCTCACTAGAAGAAGAAAGGAGTATTTTCTATGACCACTAACAAGAAGTTAGTTCTCTAAAAGTAATGTAAAGCTTTCACCTTATAGGCTGTTAAAGTACATGACAATGTTATCAATCTGTCAGTGGGTAATAAATTTTTTTTAATGCCTTTTTGTAGAAAATGATAGTTATATTCCTTGGAATGAACAGTTGTTAGTTCCTAACAAAAAATAAAATAAAGAACAGCTTCTTGATGCTGACAGACAAAATAAAATTTGATATAACTATGATTTTCTTTTAGGGAACACTTGACAAAATCACAGAAAAATGTTCTACAGTGGTTTGGTCTCCTGGAGTCTTTTTTTTTTTTTTTTAACAGTGATAAACTTTGGGTCTGTTTAAGCATTGCATTGCTCAATGACCTTCTCAGGGCAGTAGCAGATAAATTTAGATATTCCTGTGGAGTAGTAATATTGGACATGTTCCTCTAGCAGTAAACATATTGCTCTACTAAGCTAATTACAATACTGCTTTATTATGGAGGGCTTCAAACAGAACAATCATTAACTGGTGGTTCTGCAACTAAGTTAGAATTCAGTAAACTAAATATTGGAAAGCTGTTTTCACTGAAGTATTGGGACACTCTTAAAACCTGAATAAAAAGCAAGAGTATATCTGACTAGAGTGCATCTTTAGCAGGCTTTTGTTTCTTCTTTCCTGATCTCATTTCACAGCCTGATATTTACTTAGAAGGTTCTTTCTATTCTCTCTCTCCACTGCTTTGTGTATTTGATGTGAATTCTAGTATAGAGAGTTGAGTGATTTGATTTAATTCTCTCCTCTGTCCAGACTTGCAAGCTCTCACCAGAGAAGACTGATAAGTGAAGATTGCAATTTTCCTCCCTTCCACAATACATGATGTGTTGAAACTCTAACATAGAAATTGATGTAGAAAATGAGTGGAGAATGAGCCTCTCCATGTTCCTTTGTCTACCTTTTCTGTATAACCTCTCAAGTGTGCTGCTGTTAACCCTGTGGCCCTCAGATGCCATGTTCTATCATAGAGGTGTCTGCCTGCATGCTCTCATCCCTACTGTTTGATCTGTTACGATCTTTCTTTGTGCTTACAATTGTTTCAGTTGGAAAAGACCTTCAAGATGATTTAGTTCAACCATCAACCTGACACCACCATGGCTATTAAATCAGGTCCCAAAGTTCCATGCCTATGCATCTTTTGAACACCTCTAGGCATAGCAACTCCACCAAATCTCTGGGCAGCCTGTCACAATACTTGGTTCTTCTTTCAGCAATTATTATTTTTTTCCCTAATAGCCATTCTAAACCTCCCCTGACACAACTTGAGTCCATTTCCTTTCATGAGCCATAAAGAAAGAATGCAAGTGATAAAGTGATCTATGGGCTGATGGTTTTGCAACATGGTAGCAGTACTATGGTGTTGCTCTACACCTTGCTTACATCAACATTAAATCCGTTATGTTCTGGTTTGAGTTAGAACAGAATTAACTCTATTCAGTGATTTTAGTTTGCAGCTCAGTCTATTCTCAGTAGCTACACTTTCTGAAGTTAATGGCATGTTTTCACAGTTCAGGTGACCCTAAACTGATGAATGTGGCACTCCATTCCATATACATCACATTCAGTATACAGCTGAGGGGTCACAAGAGTCAAGTTTTCTTTCTCTTTTGCAATTACTGGCATGCAAGGAGGGCTGTCTTCTGCCTTCAATCCTAATCCATGAGTCTCTAAATCCAGTTCCAAAATCCAGCTCCTGAATCTGGTTCTTGTCTGCTGCAGAATCCAGTCTGGGACTTCAGCCACAGTGTTTAATTGCAATCGGGGATCAGGATCAAGATTATTGTTGTATATATTTGTCACGAGATATCACTTAATTAGGTTCGATATCCCGTGGAGGGGGGGGGTCCTAGTGCCCCTTGAGGTTCTTTGGGTTCCGGTCGGCAGAAAACAAACGCACAAGTTGCTCAAAACGCCAGGTGCAACAATTTCACAGTCAGAACTTAGGGAACAGAGAGGTTACATATAAAATAGATCCCGACCGCACCTACAAAGTACCCGTGGGGCACGAGGGCGAAAACATGCTCCTTCCCAAACCCGAGGGGAAGAAGGGAAAAGACCGACTTAGCCCGGATAGGGAGAGAGAGAAGGGGATTAGCCTTGCCGCTTCTCTGGAGAGCTGCTGTGCTTTGCTGCCTGCTGCCTGTTTGTTGCTGCTTTGCACGTGGCTGGGCTCTTCACAGCCACGGCGGGGAGACGACAGAGAACGAGGAGAAGAGCGAGGCGGAGGAGGAAAGAGCCCCTAAAGGCTGCTGATCCCTGCCTAAATACCCTATGGGGCATGTGAAACTGTCCAATAGGTATTCAGCATTCTCTAGCTGACCAATAGGTTAAAAAACTCCACGCATATGTGCCGCCCAAGGTCTCCCTGGCTCCCAGGGCCATGTGGGGTGCCCCTGCCCCTCAACTCCTACTGGACCTTGGACAGTAGGGGGAGGAGAGAGCCCAGGGATTGGACCAATTCTAGGGTGTTTGTCACACCCATACCGGGACAATATTTAATTTTATTGTTATTGTTTCATTTAAGTAGTTTTAGTTTTTGAGATTGTAAGTCTCACTTCCTTGTTCCCTTTGTTTTCTGCTTTGAGAAGGGAAAAGTGTTAAAAGGGAGCATCTGTCCCTTGTAGTGGCTGGCCCAGCCCTAATCCTTGACACTATAGAATCCAGTGCAGATAGTAATGGCAGCACGTTTTATTATAAGGTGTCATGGTGAGGAATTCATTAATAGAGTTAGACAAGTCGGGTCTGCATAATCTCTATTAGTGCCAAGTGCCTTTGCAGTGGTTATTTTGCTGCCCTGACCTGATTAGACTTCTCTTGATAGAGATGAATCCATTTGTTGTGAAGTCCATCACAAAGCTTGCACTAATGCATAAAGGAACAGTCTCTTGTCCAGAACAGAAATGTTTAATTATACAATATGCCACTATAGGCAGGTAAGTGAAATTATGTCACTAGTAATACTTTAATAAAGATTGCTGCTGAATGCTTTCTCACATCTCCTTTTCTGTACAAGCAGTGAATTCATGCTCAGCCTTGATTGAGTGAAATCTTTAAAGATCTAACAACTTTCTTAGAGCACTTTCATGAATATGAAAATGCAGAATGCATTTTAAATGAAGAAATAATAGTGAAACTATTAGAAATAATATTTGGACTGCATTATATGAGCAGGGACATTGTCAAGGTGAGTAAAATCTGGTGTAGTATATTGACTTGATTGGCAAGTAACCATGGTTTCTGCTTTCCTCCTGCTCTCCATTCACACACTGTCGTTTACTGGCTAAATACCCAGGGCTACAGAAAAAAAAAATACACTGAGAAGAAAGAGAGAATCAAAGGAAAGCATTGCCAGATCCAGAATGGCTATGTGAATTGCTCAGAAGATGGAAAAAATACTCTATAATTACTCTAAGGTGGTTTTGTCACAGCTGATTGGAGTGACATTACCAGTGGCAGGACTGGCAAGCACAGTCATCTGTCATTAATATGGTGCCAGAAAGCTAAAGCTTTAAAGCTCAAACATGAGCTTGAGGCCAACTCTCAAGGGCTATGTGTATGCCCCAGAGGCAGCTATTATTCAGAATTCTTTTCTATTCTCTTGAATTTTTCCTGTTGAAAAGAGGAAATTTGCTTTTTATTTCTAAGTAAGAACACAACAATTATCTGATAGATCTTGGAGCCATATATTGGAAATCTAGAAGTCATATATTAAGGGACTACTTTAGGTTGAGTAACAGGGAATTTTATAAAGACTTGTATTATTAGGTTCTGTTTTTCCTTGTTTGGTCTATGAAGTATAGCTAAAGATATGACTGCTTTTAAATTTAGATGAGGATAAAAAATAAATTTACACACACACACACACAAAATCCCTACCTCTAACTAAAGCTCTGAAGTATGCACAATTCTCAAAAAAATGAACCCCAAACCTTTTGAAGTCTGGAAATGTCCTCTTGTCTTTGATAGGATTTTATCAGGCACTTACAGTTGCAATTTAACTTTGCATTAATAAATTCCCAGGCAAAACACATATTGGCTAGTTATTTTTCATGTACTATCTACTGGCTATCTCATTTTTATTTTCTTTTGAACTTTTCTGGACAAAGTAATTAGTGATTTCTTCTTATTCCTTTGTCATAACAATTCTTATTATAGAAAAAAGTGTACTAGCAGTCTCAAGAGCAGTCAGACGTTTCAATCAGTAATTAAAATTGATGTAATTAACATTCTTTTTAAGTTCAGCTCTTCACAATAGAAATAATGGACTGTATTTAATATTCTTTTCTAGATATTAGCCTTTGAGATGTCAGTTGAAGTAATCTAAACATTCATAGCTTTAAAGTTGATTCTTTCAACAAGATAAAGCAGAGGTCTAGAAGGAATCTTTGGGGTATACTGAGCTTCATCTGTCTCAAATCTCTTGAAAATGTTAATTAGCATGAAATAAAGAATAATGAAAATATGTCTGTACTCTTCCCTGGAGACTAAGATTTGGGACAAATAATTTTGCATGTGAGTTGAATATGCAAGTGTAAGGAGATTTAAATATCTGATTTTAATAGGTTTCATCCCACTGGGAGAGGCACTTGTGATTATCTATGACCTATATCAATTATTGTGATTTTCCCTGTAGGCTAGCCACAATTTTAGTAACTAATCAAACCAATCCTGAAGGTTCTGTAAAATACCAAATATATACTTTTCCTTGTTACAGAGCTCATACTTGCTACCTGACCTTGTTTCAGTTTCTTAAACTACTTATTCTCAATCCATTAAAATAGTTAGCCATTAAAGTAGGATTTATTGGAAAGCAAAATTAATAACAAATAGTCACAGCTTTGTTTATGGTTTCAGATCAAGCCTAGTCATAAAATAGAGTTAGACTGTCAGTTCAAACGACAGTTGGTTTGATGGATGCTGAGGCAGGACGTGTATCATTAATTGTACAAAGTAAGTCAAATCCTAAAGTAGTAGCTCCATTAAAAGGCAGTTGACAGTACTGACCTCTTCTTGGTTTTTAGGTCAATGGCACATCTTGGTTATCAGTATATACACTAAGATAACTGTATGCTGCAGTGCAGACATTAGGAAGCTCCCTAGAATCAGAACTGAAAGTGCCCTGCTGAAGTGAGGTCAGGGCTGCTCTTGTGAAATACATTGGCTGAGCTGAAACAGGAAATTTTGTGTTTATTCATTATTGTGCTCAGTTTAGGAAAATTCACAGGGAAACTTTGGGTAGTCTGCTTCTATGTTCACTGTCTGTGGCCATGTGTCATTGTAACATGGAGAAGATCACAGAATCACAGGATGTTACAGGTTGGAAAGGACCTCAGAAGATCATCTCGTCCAACCCCATTGCCAGAGCAGCAGGATCACCTAGAGCAGGTCACACAGGAATGCATCCAGGTGGATTTTGAATGTATACCAAGAAGGAGACTCCACAACCTCTCTGTCCAGCCTGTTCCAGTGTTCTGTCACTCTCACAGTGAAAATGCTTTTCCTTATATTTATGTGGAACCTCCAATGCTCCAGCTTGTACCTGCTACCCCTTGTCCTCTCATTATACATCACTAAGAAGAGACTGGCTCCATCTTCCAACACTAGCCCTTCACATATTTATAAACATGACTGAGTTCACCCCTCAGTCTCTTTGAAGCTAAAGAGCCCCAGCTCCCTCAGCCTTTCTTCATAAGAGAGGTGTTCCATTCCCTTAATCATCTTACTGGCTCTGTGCTGGAGTCTTTCAAGTAGCTCCCTGCCCTTCTTGAACTGAGTGGTCCAGAAGTGGACATGATATTCCAGATGTGACCTCAACCAGGGCAGAGTAGAGGGGGTGTAGAACCTCTCTTGACCTGCTAGCTACACCCCTTCTAATGCACCCCAGAATGTCATTGACCTTCTTGGCCAAAAGGGCACTTTACTGGCTCATGGCTGCCAGGACCCCCAGGTGTCTTTCCCCTATGCTGTTCTCCAACAGCCTCTGCTGGTCCATGGGGTTGTTCTTTCCCCATATATGAGATTCTGCACTTGTCCTTGTATTTAATTCAGTTTCTCCTAACCTAGCTCTCCAGGCTGTCCAGGTCTCCCTGAATGGCAGCAGAGCCTGCAGGTGTGTCAGCCACTCCTCCCCATTTTGTGTTATCAGCAAACTTGCTGACAGTGCACTCTGCTTCCCCATCCAGGTCATTGATGAATATATTGAATAGTACTGCTCCCAGTACCAACCCCTCAGGGATTCCATTAGATAGAGATTTTAACATTGTCTTGTAAGTGACAGCTTGCTGAGCTTATGCTGGTGTGGGTCAGGATAAATTTATAGAGGTGATGTCTAGTAAACTATTTTAGCTGTGTATAGTGTTGTGTGTGGATCCTAGAATCAAAACAATTTCTCTATATGAAATGTTTTAAGAAAGTCCCCTTTGGAGTGCTGTCCATAGTTGTGTATAAGGTGAATGCATGTCAAAACCTGGCAGAAGTTAGTAGAATAATTATATAAATATATAAAAGGAAATATTTTCTTCCCTATTCTACTAAGCATCATCCATATGAAGAATTCCTAAAATACATATATTTATAAGAATGTTGGGATGAAGAAGGAAATCCTATGCTAACAGAAATAAGAGGTAAAAATGACCATTGAAGGGAAAGGCACTGAAATCAAGGAAATAAACAATGGCTACTGCTAATATTCATCTGTCTCACCTTTGGCCATAAATACCGATTTTGTACATTTCAGATGATCTCTGAACTCCTTACTCCTGACTCAGCTGAGAAGGGGGAGAGAGTTGGGGCTTTTCAGCCTGGAGAAGAGAAGACTTTGAGGAGACCTTATAGTAGCTTCCCAGTATCTGAAAGGGGCCTATAGGAAGGCTGGGGAGGCACTATTCACAAGGTCTTGTAATGACAAGATGAGAGGTAATGGCTTTAAACTAGCAGAGGGGAGATTTAAATGGGATGTTAGGAGGAAGTTCTTTACAGTGAGAGTAGTGAGACACTGGAATGGGTTGCCCAGGGAGGTGTCATCATATCTACACAACAGAAGAATGAAGACCAGATTCTTGGTTTCAGTTGCTCCAGACACTCCTTGTATGTTTCTGTTTCCTGGACCCCATTTTACTTTTGTATCTCCTACATAAACAGGTTCATAGTTCCTATGTGGTTTTCTTTTCTCCACCATGGCTGTAGAAGACAAAATGAAGAGGTCTTCTCATTCTAAATTATCTTCAAGCCCTGGTGCTTGATCCTGGCAGTGGCCATTGCATTCAGATTGTTTGATCAGAAATGAAAGAGGAGTTGGTTTGTGTCTCCTTGAACTGTCAGAATTTCTTTAGCGATATGAAGAAAAGGAATTTCCAAACCTGGCAGCATGCTTGCCTGTGTGCTTGTCTTTATCTGTTTCCTGTGTTTGAGTGCAATGGAAGGAGAAAGCTCCATTTTTCTGTGTCGTTTTTGGGCAGCTGTAATTCAGTTTGATTGGAGACTGTAGCATGGTGAGTGATGGAGAGCTGATGCTAAATACCTCATCTTTTACACCCGATTCAATATCTCTGTAGAAATCTTTTCCCAATTACAATTTCTCCCTGTCTGCAGTTTTTCTGTGTCTTTAATCTTCTTACCTTGACTAGGTTACAAGATTTTTGGGCTTTTTTTTTGTTAGAAATTGCATCACCTCTTTTCTGTTCCTCTGTTGCTGTCTCTCCTACACACTTTAAGCCCTTTCTGTAGATGCCACTCTTTTTTGCGTCTTCCTTTCAGCTCTCTTCTACTCCTGTTATGCTCCTTATTTCTCCACTCTGTTACTAGAGACTGCTCTTGGCTATTATTACTAATGCTCCATGGCTACGTTTTAACTCTCTTTTTCTTGTTAAGTTGCAGCTTTTCATGGCCCATTCTGTGTGCGGTTTTATTCTTTTTTTTGCTGTGTACTGCTACAGCAGCACCAAACTGTGTCCTATTCTGACACGCTTGGTAACAAAAGTCATGGGTTTTCTTCAGAATGCAAACCTTAAGAGGAGATTTAGGTCCATGGAAATAAAAAGCCCATAAAGTTTTACGGGGTTCAGACTTATTTCATGTGTGCTGCCATCCATAAAACAAGTAACACTTCTATCTCAAGCCAATTAGAGGTGTATAAGAGTGCATAATTTTAAATGTTAGTGCTTAAAGCAGTAAAGTTATGCTTTCTGTTACTTTGTGGTATATTCCAATACATTTTTATACCGACGTGCAGGGCTAATTTTGTCTTAAATGTTGGGGAAAGGCCACTGATATTTCCCCCCCCACCAGCTTCCATGTACACAAGGCTACTCAACATTTCAAAATGTAATTTCTGTTGTTTCCTGTCAAATCCATACCCTCTGTTTGTTCTGGGGCATCTGAATGATTGCTAGTTTAAAAAAAATTGCTTCTGAGGAATGTTATGGACTGCCAGTGCCAGAGTGGATAATGTAACTTAACTTTGATTTTAACTTTGAGAGTCCCAGGGTGGGGACCTTACATGTAGTCATTATCTGCCAGGAAAAGAAAAATGGTAAAGCAAACTAAGTGGATTGAAACTAGTTCATTTTTCTTTCATTTTCCTTTTCAAATAGTGGACTTAGCACAAATTCTGTGCATATCTAAATGTATTTATCCATGTGAATAACACCATTGGTAAAATCCAACACTTCTTGCAGTAAAAGCAGTGAAAAACAGCTTAGCAGTGATGTTTTCAGAATGCCAACCTACCAAGTGCTCTGATAATACTCCTAGTGCATAGTTGGCTTTCTAATGGTCAGTCAGAGAAACTCTGACCTTTCTTCTTGTCCTTGAGAATATACTACTGTATATTCTGTGTTAGTTACTGCATTCTTGAGCGACCTAATCTAGTGGGAGGTGTCCCTGCCTATGGCACAGGGGGGTTGGAACTGGATGATCTTTGAGGTCTCTTCCAACCTAAACCATTCTATGATTCTATAGTTTAAAATATCTTTCAGGTGATGGTTTATAACACACTGTTCTGAAATCCAGGGAGATGATATCTACTGTTTGCTTTTTTATCAAGCAAATCAATTATCCTTCAAAGAGGATACCAAATTTATCTGGCAAATCTACAGTTACTAAATATACTTTTTTATTATTATTATTATTCTCATGTTCTGTTTACTTTCTTGTCTTCCATTGCACATTCCTTTAAAATGCTTTCTAAATTCTGCGTCAGAAGTTAGTGTAAATTAGTGTCAGACCAATGGATGTGCAGCTGGATGATCATCCCCTTCTTTTATAAACCAAGGTACCTATTCCCTATACAGCATTTGGCTTCTATACCTGCAGCTGGCTTAGTCAACTGCCTTTAGGGTCAGACTACTCCAAGGTAATAAATCAGAGTTTGTAGGCATTTTGCTGCAATGCCTCAAGCATCAGAATTCAGTCTCTGAGACAGAATTGTGTATCTGTAAAACAAAATGCTTCAGTTGTTAATAAATTATTTCTTTTGTCTTTCCAAGGAAAGCTTAAATATGTTTATTCCTTAATGCAGAATGGAACATAGTGCCTTGGGTTCTCCCTCCCCTCCCTCACACCCCTGAGGGTGTTCTTGATTAACAGAATATGCAAAGGATCTCTGACTGAGAAAGTGTGAATTTTCTCTAACAATTACAGGCAAGGAGATGGCTGTTACATGTAGATTTACTCCAGGATTTGAATTACTGTAGCCCACTGATGCTTGTGCACAAGTTCACTTTCAACAAAGAAAGTTTATAGCCTAAGAGCTGAGCTCTGTTTGAATTTCATATCTTATCCTTAAGGAAAATATTCCCTAATTAAAAAGCTTTGCCTATGCCATCATGTGCTTTTGGGCTGCTGCTATGTGATTTCCTTCATGGTGTGTCAGCCAAGGCAGGACCTACAAAAAAATTACTTCACCTGTTTACTGATAATTTATAGATCCTAATGCACATGCAGATCTTGCTAAGAGGATTGTTTGGTTGTTAAATCATTTGCCCAAAGCTTGAAGTCTTCATTGTTTCCTGAATCATGATCTCAGAATTTGGCCCATGGATTGGCATATTCAATCAACCATCGAAGAGCAAGAATAGTACTATATAGAGGTTTAAATTTTCACTTTATTTCCGTACATTAATGTGTATTAGTTTTTATCTTAAGTGTAATCTTATATGCTCTTTCCAATTATGATTGTGCTTCAGTTACCAATCTTAATTTTGGATAAATTTCATGTAATGCTTTGTATTAATTAAGCTTTCTTTGAACTTAGGGCATTGAGTGAGAATTGTGCCTAGTTAAATGATATTCCACAGAACATGTATAGATAAGTCAGTTATTAAAGAACAAATAATATAACATTAGAATTAGAATTATTTCAGTGCATTAAGCACAATATTAAAAATGTTTTTTAAAATAACATTTTAAAACGTGAGATTGAATATAATAGATCTCTTTTACAAAAATATTTGCTAAAATAAAGGCATTATAGAGCTAGGTGGAACAATATGTAAGAATTGATATGACAGACTTTACTGGACTAAGGTAATTGGAAAAGACTTGATGTCACTTGGAATGGAGTTGAGATTTTGAGAACAAAGCACAATGACTGTTACTCAGTTACTCGTTAGCATGATGCCCTTTGCATGTTTTATTTCTTTTACAGTTCTACTTTTGGCTGTTGAAAATAACTTTTACGTTGTTCCAATGCTTTGTCTGTTTCATTTTGACCACTTAATCCAAGAGAACTTCTTTCCTAATATGGTTTACATGGTTTACTTCCTTCAAAAATGTGGGACAGACTTTTAGCAAAAGAGCTCAACAATCCAAGATGTTCAGACCTGAGGCAGCTGAGGTTGTTCAGCCTGGATTAGAGAAGGCTTTGCAGAGATCTAATAGTGACCCTCCAGTACCTAAAAGAGGCCTACAAGAAGGATGGAGAGAGACTATTTACAAAGGCCTGTGGTGATATGACAAGGGGAAATGACTTCAAACTAGAGAAGAGTAGATTTAGATTAGATGTTAAGAAGAGGTTCTTTACCATGAGGGTGGTGGAACACTGGAACAGGTTGCCCACTGTGGTGGTTAAGGCCTCATCTCTGGAGATATTCAAGGTGAGGCTCAACAGGGCTCTTGGCAACCTGATCTAGTTGAGAATGTCTCTGCTGACTGCAGAGAGGTTGGACTGGATGTCCTTTAGAGGTCCCTTCTAACCTGAACCATTCCATGATTCTATGAATGTAAGAGATTAAATTTTAAAATAGCAGAGTGAGCAGAGGAAGAGCATAATAGGCACTCTCAAACAGAAAGTTAAATGTCCAGCTGAGAACTATTGAAGTTAAGGTAAATTTATAGCTAAAAGCAGTAGTGGTATCACTTAATTTGGAAGGAAAATATTATTTTTAGTGCTTATAGAAAAAATTGATTGGAAATCCCAAGAAAATGTAAGTTATTTTTAAAAACTTTTAGTAATTTCTGAATGTTGTTTGCATTATTCCAAATAATTGATCACAGAGTGAGCAGTATATTGCCTATACCTATATAATTAGTGTTAAAAGTCAGTATAAAGTAGAATTATCTAATATCTGTAAAATCCATTAGGTAGATTTTCAATATATTTTAATCCTGCCCATTGTAAATAAGACATTGGAGATTTAGATCTAAAACTAACCTAACACAACCCTTAATTTTAGCCTGGTTGACAGGCTGAAAGAGTTGGGGCTCTGCAGCCTGGAGAAGAGAAGGCTTCGAGGAGACCTTAGAGTAACCTTCCAGTATTTGAAGAGGGCCTACAGGAAGGCTGGGGAGGGACTATTTACAAGGTCTTGTAATGACAGGACGAGGGGGAATGGGTTCAAACTGGCAGAAGGGAGATTTAAATGGGATGTTAAGAGGAAGTCCTTCACAGTGTTAGTGGCGAGACACTGGAACAGGTTGCCCAGGGAGGTTGTGTCTGCTCCCTCCCTGGATGTGTTCAAGGCCAGGCTGGATGAGGTCTTGAGTGACCTGATCTAGTGGGAGGTGTCCCTGCCTGTGGCGGGGGGTTGGAACTGGATGATCTTTGAGGTCTCTTCCAACCTAAACGATTCTATGATTCTAATAAATGGGACACATCAATGGTTATAAACTACAAAACTCTTACAGAATCTGAGTTATGTAGATTATTCAATGATTTGTTGTGGTGGTTTTGCCCCAGCTGGGGGCCAAATGCCCACCAGAGCCGCTCTATCACTCCCTCTCTTAAATGGGCAAGGGAGAGGGAAAAATATAATAAAGGCCTGTTATAAGATAGAAGGAATTTAATAATGAAACTAAACAAAAGCAACAGACTGCACAGAATCAGGAGCAGAGAGGGATGTTGATCTCTGCTTCCCATCAGCTGGACAATGTTTTGGTCTTGGAAGCAGGGCTCTCTACGCTTGATGGTTACTCCTGGAGAACAGATGCCATAGACTAATCTTCCCAAACTTTCTTCTATTACCTCCTTCTTATATCTGAGCTTATGTCATATTACATACCTCTTTGGCCAGTCTGGATCACCTGGTTCTACTATGTCCTCTCAGCATCTTGGGGTGGGGAGATGTTGAGGAAAGAAAACAGTAGCCACAACTCTGCTGCTTTATCAATGCTCAGCTACAGCACCACAAAACATAGCATTAGAGGAGAATTAACCCCAGCTCAGCCCAGTTCTAACCTACTACATTTGGCTACACATAATTCTTAGTAATACTAGTTTTTTCACCAAGCTTTGTAGCAACAATGCAGTGGGATGCTGAAGTGTTATTCCTTAGTGAGAATATATTGAACAGAATACTTCTGAAACTGAGTCACCAAAACTGAACAAGAGCCACTATCAGCTCTCATCACTCCATGAAAGCAATCAATAGCCTCACTGATTATCTTCATTTTACCAGAGAGTCAGAAACAAATGTATGAATTCAGTTCTTCATTGCTCCTGAGCAGCTCCATTTTGGTAACATGAAATAAAATGATAGGTGGAGCTCTAGCATGGGATTGGGTTGGCATCATATTATCAATATCATGTTATCCAGAACAGACAGTGATGAGACTCAAATGCCATACTGGCGGTTTCTATATGAGTCCATTCCCTTCAACAAATCTTATCTGCTCTCTTTTGCTACATTTGTACAGCTAAATGGAAGAGGGTTGGGGATTGATTGCTGAAGCTGTGTAGCGTGTCCTGATCGTTCTCATATTGTTTAGAGCCATCCTCCCTTGGAACATCTTTTTATCAAAGAGTCAGAGAACTGAATCTATCAGAATTGAATTATGGAGTAAGCTAAGAATTAAACAGATGATTAGAGATCCAGTGTTTTAAGTGTCAACAGAAACCTTTTGGAGTGAATATAGTAAATGCATTTCATTCAGTAATCTTAGTTGTGTTTTCGTAATCTTGATTTGAATGTTAGTGCTTTGATCTTATTACTGAGCTGGTCATGCTCTGGAGTTGTAGGCTGCTTTATGGCAAAGGATTACTTCATGTCTAAATTGTTTGATAATGAATTTTTTTCTTCGTGTGTGTGTGTGTGTAAATACAACAGAGTAGACAGGGCTATAGAAGTAACCTACCATGCTGCCAATGTAAACATGGCTCTCCAGTCCCTTTTAGAGCTCTTCTGTCAATAATAATGTCCTTTGAAGGACACCTGATCAGCTGCCTTCAGTTGTTCAATGCACTGAATCAGAGACCTGCCAGAAATCTATAAAATGTGCTGTGCAGAGCTTATGAAATCCAGTTATTTTCTCAAAATGAAGTGTAGGTCAATACTGGAGTTACCAGGTTTAAAGCTGCTCTGGCTGTGCTGACTTTTGCCACAGGGTTCATCACCGATTTGAGATGGTACTTCAGGATGAAAAGATAGCTGTCTTCTCAGAAACCAAAAACAAACCACTTAGGTTACTTACTTGACATTATCAGCCATGGGTACTTGGGATTGATGATAGACTGCCATATTGTCTCCTGTTCAAGAATGTGCTTGTATACCAACAGAGAGAATCTTACAGTAAAAGATTGTGTATCTCAAGCATAGAGTAGCCACGTATAAGAACAGCTGACTCCTTGAGTAATTACCCCAAGACCTCAGCACAGTTAGGACTGGGTTAAAGAAATGTGTGGTCTGCTGTGCCTGGCAAGTAAGGTAAATTGCAGAGCTTTTATGTGTAGTGACCACTACCATTGGGTACAAGCAGGACATTTTTATGATGGAATTATTTTAAGAGGGAAAAAGGGAAGGTGGAGTGAAAATCGGTCAACCCTTCAGTATGTATTAGGAAGGACACATGAAATTCTCTCATCATAAGTAATTTTTAACTACAACCTGGTAATTACTGATTTCTAAACAGTTATCTGCTGACTATTCCTTGTAGGTGAGAATTTGGGTTCTTTCCCTAGTGAAATAACTGAAATTCTAACACTTGTAACACTCACTTGATTTGGGAGAGGGTGTATATGTATAAATCAAGGCAATAGTCTCTGTAACACCTGCATGTGTCAATTTTTTATTCTAAAACTGACCCTGCAAAAGAGACCTTGCTGCATAATTGAAGAGAGGAAGTGTTTTTCCTGTTTGCTAAGGCTCTTGATTTGCTGCTTTGTGTAAGAGACAAAAATCTGCTGTTTGTGGATGTGGCTTTCTTGAATGATATTTGAAATTATTTTCTCTAAGTTAAACTCTCTCATTAAGCCTTTTTGCAGTGAAAACAAAAAATTGTGGATGATGCTTAATTTAACTTTAAAAGGTTTGTATTTCCACATAACTGTCACTACAGTGCTTGAAGTATCTGACTGGATTTGCTCTTCATTTCCTTCCAAGCTCTTAAATTTTCATGTCACTTAAATATGCTGCTTTCATATCTTAAGATGCCTTTGAGTTCTGCTCTGGCCTTTTCAGCCTCATCACTGTGAATCTTTACATTGACAAACAGAGATTTTATTTCTTGCCACCTAAAGAAGGGAGAAAAGAATTCGCTTGCAACCATGTAATTTGTAGCAGGTGGAATGTCCCCGTGTACCATGTGGTATGCTCTTATGGCTATGTGAATGTTGCACAAGCAGATATAAATAAAATCCTCTATCTACTTTTCTGAGCATTGTAGAGCCGTGTTCACTCTTGGATGCCTGCATCTACCTGGGCTCAATTATATATTTATTTCTCTTTGAGTTACTTGGGATTGAAATTAATGGCCAAACAGTTGACTTCTGTTACTCCCAATTCAGTATTACGCAATACATACTGAATTTTGCAGCAGTCGTTTCTACACTAGAAACATAGCAGATTTATCCTGAATCAATGTAGTTATTCAGGCCCCAAATCAGCCACCTTCAATAACTTCTTCAGCAGTGTAAATTTAGAAATCTTGTAATTCTCAGGACAGTTTGCTCTCCATGGGACAATTTATGTAATAGATATCAACAGATGATGAGTGACATGGACTTCTGAACTGTGTTGCTGAGGCATGTGTATCCCATTTCATGTCTAAAGAACTTGGATCCCTTAATCAAAAACCTGAAGTTAAATGGGCATCTTAAAGAATTTCCACATTCTATTTCATTATGTGTCTATTTAAATTAATGCATATGTTAAATAGAAATAATAAACTTATAAATATTCTAGAGCTGTTCATTTTCAGGATCAGAAAGAGGATTTCAGTTTCCTGCCTTCTTGCCTTATATGGCCTTGATGTTGAAGAGTTGCATTTGTTCCTAGTGACAAGCTAAGTCAGTGGAGGCAAGCAGTCTAGCTCTTGAAGCAGAATGAATGGTAACTGTGGCCTTAAATTGTTTGAAATGATAGATACCTGCCACTGCATGGTAGATTCAGTTTGAAATTACATTGTGGGTAG
Organism: Psilopogon haemacephalus; assembly: GCA_013396835.1. Classification (NCBI taxonomy): domain Eukaryota; kingdom Metazoa; phylum Chordata; class Aves; order Piciformes; family Megalaimidae; genus Psilopogon; species Psilopogon haemacephalus. The sequence continues at coordinate 152,305 of VWZI01010915.1, forward strand.
TGGATGCACATTTTGCTTTTGAGCTTAGTAATGCACAAAGCCCCAGTGACTTCAAACACTTCTTGCGTCACCTGTTGTAATAAATTTAGCTGAGTTCTGCTTCAGCAGAATGGCGAGAATCTAAAGTGCCTGCAGTTTGGTGGAGTTGCAGCACAGTAACTGCCTTTTGGTTTTGGTGTAAAATTATTGTTCCCCTCTGCTTCTTGAATTACAATGACCATTTCTTGTCTAAGTGACTCTATTCATATAATGCTATCTGGAAAAGTAGACTTCAGGAATACAACCTAAGTAGTGCTGTTGAATAAAATGGAAGGTGTTTGTGGTACTGGAAACTGGTGCAGAATTATACATTTGATTAAAAAAACCCCACAAACAAAACAAAAAGGCAAACACAACCTTAGTTGAGCTATTCGGGACTAATTAATTTTCTGTTTTCCTTCTCCCTTGACTTACCATGAAGTTAATCTCTTATTAAGAATTTTTTTTTTTAATCCAATTTAAAAATCTGCACTATTATCTTAAATGTGGACCTAGTTTTGATTTCTCAGCAATCCTGCTATGTGTGAGTCAAGGTCCAGCTACCTGATAGGTATCCTGGGCAATCAGATAATAAATCACAAATTCACTACATTTCCCCCAGGACACATAATGAGAAAGAGGGTGAACTACTTTGTATTCCACTTTGTGCTGGGCAATTTATGTTGAATGGGACAAAATCCATTTCAGCTTTTTGGAACTTAGTGGAGTGAAGGGTCCCAAAGGAGTTGCTGCATAAGAAACTAGTTTACTTTGTTGACAGTTAAAACTGATGCAATTTCCCAGAATTTGTGGTTTGTTCTGTTGTGGGGTTTTTAATATACATATATGGGCTTGATAACTGCAAACCCCTTTCCCTTTGTTGTGAGTGACAATATTTTACAGTACTGAGTTCATTTTATAATGCCTAGTATAGTTAGAGTACACGTAGGACCATGTGAAGCAAGATGGAATCTGTGAATTGACATGTTCTGTTATCCTGAGTCCATATCTGTATACTTCCCATAGCCTGTCATTTAAGTAGATGTGTAATCTCTAAGAGTAATATGTAAACAACAAGCATCATACCAAAATGAAAATCCATTGAAGTTGTCTTTGGTGGTTGAACAGTTATGGCTCAAGTAATCTCCTGTGGTTGACTTCTCTTAGGTCGAAAAATGTTCCCCTGCCCCCCTACTCTGCCCTTGTAAGGCCACATCTGGAGTACTGTGTCCAGGTCTCAGACCACCAGCTCAATAGGGAGGTAGAACTGCTGGAGAGAGTCCAGCAAGGAGCTGCAAAGGTGATTAAGGGAATGAAACATCTGTCCTATGAGGAGAAACTGAGGGAGCTGGGGCTCTGCAGCCTGGAGGAGACTGAGAGGTGACCTCATTGATGTTTATAAATATGTAAAGAGTGAGTGCCAGGAGGATGGAGCCAGGCTCTGCTGGGTGATGCCTGATGACAGGACAAGGGGCAATGGCTGGAAGCTGAGGCATAGAAAATTTCATGCAAACACGAGGAGGAATTTTTAAGCTGTGAGGGTGACAGAACACTGGGACAGGCTGCCTGGGGGGTTGTGGAGTCTGGAGATATTCAAAACTCACCTGGACATGTTCCTTTGTGATCTGCTCAAAGTGATCCTGCTCTGGCAGGGGTGCTGGATTGGATGACCTTTTGAGGTCCCTTCCAGCCCCTGACATTCTGTGAAAAAAACCTAGCATGAATATTTATGAAGTAAGCATACATTAAACTGTTGTTTCAATGAAAACCTTGAGAAGAAAAAGACAAAGGCATAGGAGCCCTCAAAGATTATTATGCTATGGAGGAATATGTAGATTTTGGATGCACCCAGAAGACATACCTGCTTCAGTGGAGTGCTTTGCTATAGTGGAAGCAGTTAAAAAGATTCCTTTTTACAGTGGGACTTTGCCCTTCTGTATTCAATATGAAATGTAAAGAGTGCCACAGATGTGTAGTTAAACCTTTCAATAGTGCCTATGTAGTTTAAACTCATGTTGAAACTAGTTAAAAAAAAAAAAAGGAAGATCTGTGCATTTTTCAACTGCCCAAGACTGTATAAAATATGTATATTCAGGAATATTTCCTAAAAACCCCATTCCTTTAGTCATTCCTAGGATTGTATAGGGTCTCTGGCAAAATTTACTTTTCAGCTTCTCTGCTGCACTTAGCAGTATTGTCCTCAAAATATCAATCAGCATTTCATTGCACCGCTGCACTGTGCTGCTGCATGAGTTATTTCTTATTCCTCAGCCCCATAGCATGATTGCTTTCAGCAGTAATCCATGCTTACAATATAAAATGAAAATACATGATTGCGGAGGGAAGTTTTTATAGCATTTCGGATACACCAAATGTGCGTTTCTGCCCAAATGCTTGCTAAACATACTGTAATTGTGGTTAGGAAATGGCCCTTGCCAGCTCCTTTTGCTTAGAAAAAAATCAAAAGAGGAATTAGAAAGGCAGTGATTTCCTGAACTATTAACCTTCCTTTAAAAAGTCAACTTTATGTGCAATGAATATAACCATACATTTGTTGTGTGGGTTGGGATGATAGTAACATATGAAATAAATATGAAGACTTAATGGCAGAGTGTTTGATTCAGGTATTGTTCATCAGTCACTTCTGGAATGTAGATGGAGGCTTGTCTCTGGGGATTTCTGTTGCAAAGGAAGATGTCTGGCTCTAGCTTATTGTTTTGCTCATCAGGTCTCTGTCGCTGCCACGGCTTTCAAATTCACTTGCAGGAATCCTCTCAGGATGTCCCATCCCCATAATAACAGTTGACTTGATAAAGATGACTGACTGTTTGTAGCTTCATTCTTTATCATGAGACAAGATTTACAATTTAAAAGCTGATTTAGTAAGTGAAAAGGCATTATATTGCACCATGTGTGATGTCACCTATACCTCAGTGCATAAATGAGCATATGACAAATTGAAAAATCTAATCTTGATTCAATTTGATCCCACAAAGGTAACAAAATCTCCCTTGCTTTGGCACAGATTCACAGCAACGTTAATATTGAATGCTGTCTTTTAACATTGACTCTTAAAAGTTGTATGTGGGAAATAATCTTCATAGAGTTAACCTTCTCTTTTTTTTCACTGGCCTCATGAACTACTTAAAACTTCTGAAGTAAATTATTCAGCAGATTCAGGTATTTTTGGATTTAAATATAGATTATTTATTTACTACGTCAGTAGGCATTGAGTAGCAAGGCTTGTAGATCCCCAAGGAGGCTTGCTCAGAGTTGCAGTGCTGAGCTCTCAGGTGTCTTTGATCTGAGTTGCCTACAGTTTCAGTAATATAGGCAGGAAGAGTTAGTCCAGGAAAGAAACTTGCAAAGATCTAGATACTTAGTAAGGAACCAACCAACAGCTAACTATTAACTAATCTACACAATTCCCTCTTCTTGGATACTTATCTTCACTGGACATAATTACTTTCTGCTCAGGTCTGCTTCTTGATTCTTTTGCATATACAAGGAGAAGAAGCTGGAGGAAGATTGCCTTAAATAGGGCCAGGTGAAATGTCCGCAGTTATAACCAAATGTTGAATAAAATAGCCCAGTCTGGACTACCCCAAACAGTTCAGAGATGGATTCTCTTACTGTTCTCTGTACCACAGGGCTAGTTAAGTTATGATAGCAATGTGTCTATTCGTATTGTAGGAAGTGAGTGAACTTTTCACCCTTATAATATTAGGAGAGATTTTTTATTATTCCTTTTTTTTTTCCCCAGAGAAATTCAGCACAATTTTAATTGCAATCAATAAAATTACTCATTTATAATTGAGGAGGGAAAAAAAAAAAGCATTTAGGAAAACTAGAAATAAATTGATTTACAACCTAGAATGTATTTGAATTTTTTGTTTTTTGGTAATGTCATGGTGATGAATAAAATTCAGCATTTTAAAAGACTAATGTTAGGTTTTAAACAAAAAATGTTTGAAACCTTATGTTAGGCCTTAGTAATGAACAGGAAGCCAAGAACAGTAAATATTTAATTGTCTTATCTGTATCAAATGAACGTGGAGATTTTGCTGTATAGCGTAGTTTCAGTACTAGATTTTTAGTATCTACTTTAGGTAGGTAAAACGTTCTCTTCAGTGAAATAAACACTAAATCAAGGAAGCATGGTTCAACTGCTTGAGTGTGCTATGAGCACAGTAATCAGAGAAATAAGGAGGTAATATTTCTGGTACTAACAGTAGTATTTCTTTTGAAACAGTGAGAACTAAAATTCATGGGGTTATTTCTGCTTTTCTATGTTTCAAATGCACTGCTGCCTCACTGCTTTCTCCTTCCAGGAATGAGTTTTCAGAGCTGTTGAATATTATGGGGGAAAAAGCATCTCTTGCAGTGTCATTTCTGAGTTTGAATATGATCATTTTGGCCAAAATGTCTTCCTATCTCCCTTGCATTCTATACAGCCTGTGATGTTTGATTCTGATCATAGCATCAAAGAGATGCAACCCCTACACTTCCCTGGGCTGCAAAGTCTTTCTTTTTTTTTTTTTTTTTTTGCGTTGGGACTTTGTGTTCAATCTGCAACATGACATATATGTATACAGCAATGATAGATATTGATGAAGATGAGGGAGTGAGGTAAGTCACTGTATTAAACCTACCTGATTGATGCTTTATTTCTTAAATGCTGAAATGATAAACCTTCAGCATTTAACATCTACAAAAATAGCTAACAGAAACCTAGATTTTATTGTGTGGGAAATCATGGAAGGTGATGGGTAAGGGATACAGTTTCAGCACCTGACTAGTCCAGTACCACTTTCTAGCAGAGGCGTGAGCAGTGCCATCTTAACAAAGGGAAAATATTATTTGAACGGATCAATGACAGAATGCTGTGGGCAGCTCAGACATCTGACTATATTAAGCAATCATGATTGGAATCAGTGACCATCCTATTAGTAGCTCAGATACAAAGGCAAGTAAGTGAAGACTGTTAGGAAAAAAAATCCCAAAGGGTTTAACCTGACTCTGATCTCTGACTCTTAGAAAAGATTCTCATGTGAAACTGATGTGATGGGGAACTAGTGTCTAGTCTTTTGTATAGGAAAGTATTGTATAATGAAACACCAGTTCATAGATAGATATGGGTGCAAAATTCTATAAATCTTCTCTAGGAGACATTAATTTTTCTAACCTTATGCTTTAGGAGGTGGACATTTTGTTATATAAAACTTCTTTTGAGACTGTAAGCTAAAATAAAACTTAACAAATACATAAAGGTGTCTAAGCTAATTTTATGATGGAAGTAGAATCATAGAATGGTTTAGATTGGAAGAGACCTCAAAGATCATCCAGTTCCAACCACCCGCCACAGGCAGGGACACCTCCCACTAGATCAGGACACTCAAGACCTCATCCAGCCTGGCCTTGAACACATCCAGGGAGGGAGCAGCCACAACCTCCCTGGGCAACCTGTTCCAGTGCCTCACCACCCTCACTGTGAAGAATTTCCTCCTAACATCCCATTCAAATCTCCCTTCTGCCAGTTTGAACCCATTCCCCCTCGTCCTGTCATTACAAGACCTTGTAAATAGTCCCTCCCCAGCCCTCCTGTAGGCCCCCCTCAGATACTGGTAGGCTGCTATAAGGTCTCCCTGAAGCCTTCTCTTCTCCAGGCTGAAAAGCCCCAACTCTCTCAGCCTGCCCTCATAGCAGAGGTGCTCCAGCCCTCTGATCATCTTTGTGGCCCTCCTCTGGACTCTCTCCAACAGTTCCATGTCCTTCTTGTGCTGGGGNCCAGCACACAGTTGCTGTCTGAGCCGCGTGTGCACACTGCAGGCTCATGTTGAGCTTCTTATCCCCCCAGACCCCCAGGTCCTTTTCCTCAGAGCTGCTCTCCAGCCACTCACCACCCAGCCTGTATTTGTGCTTGGGAAATACTCTTTGTTCATCCTCATTCACCTAGAGAAAATCATAGAATCATAGAATGGTTTAGGTTGGAAGAGACCTCAAAGAATGTCCTGTTCTCCAACCCCCTGCCATAGGCAGGAACACCTCCCACTAGATCAGGTTGCTCAAGGCCTCATCCAGCCTGGCCTTGAACACCTCCAGGGAGGGAGCAGCCACAACCTGGGCAACCTGTTCCAGTGTCTCACCACCCTCACTGTGAAGAACTTCCTCCTAACATCCCTTTTAAATCTCCCCTCTGCCAGTTTAAACCCATTCCCCCTCGTCCTGTCATTACAAGACCTTGTGAATAGTCCCTCCCCAGCCCTCCTGTAGGCCTCCTTCAGATACAGAAAGGCTACTATAAGGTCTCCTGGAAGCTTTCCCTTCTCCAGACTGAAGAGCCCTGACTCTCTCAGCCTGTCCTCATAGCAGAGGTGCTTCGTGGCCCTCTGGACTCTCTCCAACAGTTCCATGTCCTTCTTGTGTTGGGGGCTCCAGAACTGCACACAGTACTCCAGATGGGGTCAGCTTTGGATTTACGCTTTGAATACTTCAGATTCACTTCTGAAATAGTGTTCTTGATAGATTGTAAAAATTTAGCCTGAAAATTCTTACTTGACAGTTATCTTAATTTCTTGCATTACACTAATTCCAAATATTCTAAGAGTTGGGGTTTGTTTGGGTTTTTTTTCCACATCTCCTAGAGATTTGAAGGTAGTTCTTATGTCAGTTTCACAGTACAAAGAAGGTACTTGATTACTGTTAAATGTCAAGCTAGCTTGGTGCACTAATATGTGAAATACTTTGCTACATAACACTCCTGAGGACATAATGTGGTAAGACTCATTAGCTCATTTCAGTGCTGCGCTCTGTCTGATGAAGGAGCTGAACAATAAAAGAAAGAGATGTGTGCAAACTGTGAGCCTTAGGTACTGAAGTACCATAGATAAACTTGCTGCATGCAAACCCTCAGATACTAAAGCCTAAAGATCCTAAACGTACTAAAATATTACCCTTAGCTTTTGTAGATTAGCTGTGCTGTGTATTAGTAGCTAAACTTAGTTTCCTTTTTGTTCTCTGTATTGGAAGAGACTGAATGATCTGGTTTAGATGTAGGAAGGTCACAGCTTATACGCAGTGACCTTGCTATAGTCTTGCTCACTTTGTTCAGAACTCGCAACTGATCAGCTCTCTTCCAATGTTACATGTGGTAGGTGCCCTCTAAGTTCATCTTGTTACAAAAATGCTACTTAAACTATCTGATTTTGTTATTGTGGTCTATAAAACAACACAAACATTTGGACATGAAAATTGCAAATAAAACCTTCTCAGTGTAGAACTTAACAGTAATAAATAGGAGCTTCATGGGAGTTGATACTGAATGAATTTGGAACACCAAATGAACCGAAATTAGGGTTTTTCCCCCCTCATTAATAAGAAACTTAAGGTTTGTTTTCATTTCACCTTACTGCAGGCACTTACCTGAGGTCTCAAAGTTAAGAGTCTAGAGTCCCTGTAGCCCTTCTATAATCCAAAGAGAGGTAAGCACTTGTTTAATTTAGATAAGACAAGAGGAGGCTCTCTGTACTTATCTGTCATTCTTCGCAGAATAGAAGGTGATTAAGACAGTGTTTGAACTGTTAGATTACATCGGACTTCCTGCACTGTCAGACCCCAGTGGGTACCTGGAGTCCTTATGTTCTGCTTGGTGCATTTAACTTCTTGCTTCCTTGGGTTTTTTGCTCGTTTTTGCTCTGTTGAAATCACGGCAAGTGGTTGGTAAAAAGGTCATACATCTCTTGATTCAGAGCTCGTATGTGAGAAGCTGACATGGGAAGCACTCTCATTTTCCAGAATTTACAATTGCCTTTTTTTTTTTTTTCTTCTATTGTGGAATAATGAGTCATAGAAAAATTATATGGCTGAAGTTCCTGGTTTCGGTTTCTCTGAAATTACTGGAGTGAAATTAGAGATGGGCAAGTCCCATGAACAACCTTAAACTGATGTGTAAAGCGCTAGAAATGTGCTTAATTTAAAAAATTATTAATTCCTAAAGATGAAAGAAACAGCATTAAAAAGGCTGGACAAATACTTGGACTGCTTCAAAGTATGTGAAAAGAAATTTCATAAGCAGGCTTCTTATTTTGAATTCCCACTTAAGAAAAGAGACTCCTGGAAACTGTAATTTATTGTACATGCAACATACAACATTCATTGGCTCAGTTTGATCATACAAAAATGTACTTCAGCTTCATGGCAAGTTCCTAAAAGGTTGATTATCTGTCTATCTGTCTGTCTGTCTATGTATCTATAAATTTTTTAGTGATAGGAATGTATCTTTATTTGTGATACCGCAATTTATGAATCTACAGCGGACAAGATGAGCAGATAAGACTGTGCCTGTATTTCTTGTGACAGTTCCACATGCTGTACTATAAAAATAGACATATTTTGCAGGCTGTTTTCATATAGGGTCTTAGGAGCTGTTGGTACAGTTATACTGCTCTTAGGTTTGATTTCAGTGCATTTTCAAGAAGTTTAGCCACTTTGTTATGTAAAATCTCATTCCTTCCCTCAAATTACCCTAATTCATTGCCTTCTTGCTATGATAGTTTAATTGAGTGTAGGGTATAAAGCGAATTTATTTCCCTTTTGCCATTCTATTAGTTCTCACTTTATTGAAAAAGTAATTACTGCCTTTCGATACAATAACTGGGAAATTGCTTTTTCTAATAACTCAGGTTATCATATCATCATGATCATAGTAAAAGTCATTGATGCACCAAAAAGAGGGGTTTGTGACTTCAAATTAGTTTAACACAGATGATACTGCTATAAAAAGTTACGTTTGTATGGTCGTCATTTAACCTTCTGCTGCAGGTTTCAGTGTTCTGTATAGAAGGTTATAGACTAGAAAAAGAGTGACAAGTTAACTTTTCTGGTATTTCACCTACTGTTTTTATGTTAAGGAATGTTTCCGATCCTTTTAGACTAAATTTGCTATTTCCACTGAATTTATCTCTCCATTGAACATCTCTGCATGAGAGAAGTTAAAGAAACAAAGATCTAGTGATCTAAAAGCAGATCTCCTCTGCAATTACATAGATAAATGCCATAAAAGAAGGTTAAAGTGCTGAAAAAGAACAGTGCAGTGTTGATAATACCTTAAGATGATTATGCGAGGTCTATGTTAACTACTTTAAAAAAAAGAGAAAAAGTGACACTTTAAAAATGTATGTCAGAAGAATTACTGTGTAAGCACTTGTACACTGGATATGGGAGCAATTAAAGATGGTGCAAGGAGTTTTTGATTGCTCAGCTTTTGCAAATTGAAGGCGCAGTAAGTGCTATAGAAAATAAAAGTGTGACTTCTAGCATCTATAGAACATACAACTGAATTTTCCTCTTGTGCCTCCTTAAGTGATTCAGTGCAATGCATTTTTACTAACATATTAATCAGGCAAGGTAAGTTATAAATGGGGTTCTTTTCTCCCTTTGGGTCTGTGGTCAATAATTATTTTGCATGTCATGAGTAAATGTCTTCTGTAGAGGTCTATATGTATCTCAGGGTAAGTTCAGAGTCATTACACAGCAAAATAGGGGAGGGCTGTGTGAGACAGGTGGAATGTGACAAGGTCAAAGTGTCAGATCTGAGGAACTTCATCCCACGCTGTAGTAAATGTAGGAAACTGGGTCATGATAAAATGCCATAAATAATAAAGAAAAAATATGTTATTTTTAGGACTCACTAGCTGATTACTATTGAGTCTTTCTATGACTTCACTAGACCAGAGTCCAAAATAGTTGAGATTTCAGGTGTGCATGCAATAGTATACACATACACATTCCTACAGGTACCATTGTGAGAATGCTTTTCTGACAGCCATCAGTTTCTAATGGAAAAAAGTGCAACGCAATATCATTTCATTTGATAATTGTAAACCATTAAGAAGCTTCCTTTATGAATGAATATTACTGTCATTTGGCAGAATGAGTTCACCTGACTGTTATTTGGACATTATTTAACAACACCTCCAGTAAAAACAAGAATAATGATGTTTCAGGTAGCTGGAATATGTTTTAAATTAAATTAATTAATTAAAATTAATTGCAAAAAAATAAATTAATTTTTAAAAAATCCATAATCTAAAGTGCATAACCAAAAAACCCAAAACTGAATTTCTGGGTGGCAGTGGTAATTTCCCCCCCCCACCCCAAAAAAAAAAAAAAAAAAAAAAAAAAAAANGGACAGTTCCTAATACTACTTTTGAGGTTGTTGTGTCATTGCTATGACTCTCTGTACACGTTCTCAGTGATGCTCAGTGACAAGACAAGGGGCAGTGGGTGGATGTTGAGGTATAGGAGGTTCCATGTGAACCTGAGGAAGAATTCTTTCACTGTGAGGGTGACAGAGGCATTGGAACAGGCTGCCTAAGGAGGTTGTGGAGTCTCCCTCTCTGGAGATGTTCAAGAACAGTCTGGATACATTCCAGTGTGATCTGGTATAGGAGATCCTGCTCTCGAAGTGGGGCTGGACCAGATTTTGAAGTCCCTTCCAGCCTCTGACATTCTATGATTCTATGATCTCCAGATTAAGATTTGTATCTCAAGCAGCTGCTACCTCAGTTGCTTCTCTAATGTATGCACAGCCTAATAGTCCTACTAGATGTGTTGAGAAGGAAGTTTCCAAACAACATACAGTTTATATGTTGCCTGAGTTGATGCAGTTCAGGTACTTGACATCATCCTTCAGTTCATATTGAACCTCAGTTCCCGTGACAGTATTCATCACCATTTCAACGGCCCTGTCTCATAGAATAGGCGGAAAACAATTATTAGTGTTTTATATCATTGAGGAACTCTCCATGACTCTCCACAAGTGTTGATTTTATTTCTTATAATTTACTGCCATTTATAGTCTGATTTCCAAGATGAGATATATCTGGTTTAAAGCCTGGGGCTTACTGCTGAACGGACTCCAAGTCTTTCTGATGTATCTGTGAGAGATGCACGCTCATATGTGTGATCTGATGCATGGACTCAGGCCAGATACAGTGCAAACACAGGCCACGTTTCATGCTGTCCTGATCTCTGAAATCTGTAGTATCAGGCACCTTTGGCTGGCCTCAACATAAAGGATTTCCTATGCCAGGAATTGAGAATTCAGAAAAGGTCTTGTCTCAAGATTGCTCCATGCCAGTTCCAAATAGCCAGCTGAGGCTGCCAACGCTCAGTCAATAACATGTGTCCATTATGTGTCTGAAGACCTATTTTATTTGAGATATGACAGCACTGGGACACAGTATCTCAGCTGGTATTATTGTATTGATACAGTCTCATGCACTTACTATGTTTTATCCCAGAAATGGGTGGATTTCAGTGGCAGGGAACCAATTTATTTAAGGCATATTACAATGGGATGTGATATGAACTTTCCGGAGCTTTTATAAAACATGAAATACTTTGAATACTGCTCTGTATCAACACCCTAAATGGAACTGTCTTTGTATGTGGGAAGATTAGTAGACCTGAATGAAAGATAATGCAGTAGTTTTATTGTCATATGGCCACCCCAGCCCTGACTTTTCCTGGTATTGTGGCCTCACAAAATACTAAAAGAAAATAAAATCACAGTAGATGCCTTCTTTTTGACACCATTCCATCTCTTTGGAGACATGAATATAGTGATTTATGAGCTTTACCTGTAATACCACTTCTCAAGACTTAAACCGACCAAAATCAGTGATTTTCACAGAACGGTGTACAATTATCCATTGCTCTTTTGTGATATAATTTAAAATAATGCAGTGTACATATAATTGCTTGTCCTCACCTTTTTGTACTTTTCAATCAGAACCTTCTCTTTTTACCCTTCTCTGCATCACTGCACGCATCAATACCAGTGGTAGAAAAGAAATTATGATGCCACTGCATGCCTCCCAGGAGATTTGGCTCAGTTAATGCTGGAAGTTTATTTCTCTTCTATTGTGCAAGGTCATTCTCTCTTCTTTTAGTGGTGAAAGACACCAGATGCTCAGTGTTGCTCTCTGCCTAGCATATTGGCTACGAAATATGACACAGCTCAGCTCACAAATTTCCCAGTAATAAACTATGTTTTCAGTACTTCCTAAGTGAAGAAGATAACAATATCTTTGAATCAAAGACATTGCAAATAGAGAGGTCTTTCCCTGAAGACATACACATCAAACTATTAAAATGGAATGGGAAAAGACAGTAAAAAGAGTCCCCTCTGAAACATTTTGCGACAAACTCTGTCACGGAGACAGAGCTACAGCTTGTGTTCTAATGACTTCCAATTGTAAAACATCACCAGGGTAGTTTACTCATGGCATAACTCTTTTGACTTCAATAGCCTTATATATTTTGAACCAAAGCTCTAATTTGCCAGAAAGAAAAGAGTGTTTATTGTGACAGTTATTTTATTCTAGTGTCGTGCTAGTTTCAAAGTAAAAAGAAGAGTGGCAAGGATGAAAGAAAGAAGCTTCAATGCTGTTCGTTGCAAGCAACAGGAAGAGAAAACAGTTGACTGCATGAACATTATTCTCTTACTATGAGATTTACTTAGTAAGAACATTTGTAACTGTATTAGTGTGATGGCTTGGGAGTTATCCACAACCCCTACCATGATGAATTCACCCAGACTAGACTCAGCCAGCTGGAAGTTAAGGAATTAAGTTTGTATACACAGCTTAGCACAATTTACAAGCAGATATTTACAATATATTACAAATGTTTACAGCTATATACAGAAATATACAATTTAAAAGTAATACAGAAACACAATACCCTTCCCAAAAATCAGTCCCCAAGATGGGCTCCCAACCACACTTCCACCTTCTCTCCACCCCCCCCCCCAGTCTTATCCCAGAATCTTATGTGTAGGTGAATTGGAAAGGTTGACCAGGGGTGTTAGAAGCAGAATTGATTAGTTGAGTTACACAGATCCAAGCAGAAGCCAGGGAGAGAGAGAGAGACCAACAGTCTCCACGTACAGAACCAGACTGTCTTATCTATGTTCATGTCCTTGTTTTTATACATTTCAGCAAGCCTATGAGTGAAGTAGATATCACTGTTTTTTTTTCACAGCCTATAGTCTATTCTTTCTCATTAAAATATTCTAATTGGCCTCATACCAGCAGAATTAGGTACTTTTAATAAGAAGTGTACAAAGCTGTGGTCTCTGCACATTAATTTCAGAGATGTTCAGCATACAGATGTCAACGTCAGACAAGGAGATGCCTGAGCAGGCAGAGTTTTCAGATCTTGTGAGGCCTAGAATCATACTGCCTGGAAAGCTGCAGGAATAAAATCTTACCATACCTGTTGCAAACCTGCTCATTCATTTGAATGTGTGTTGGATTAAATGGATCAACAAGGATTCTTTTTTTTCTCATGTTAATATGCTGCAAAATTAATGTTCTGCAGGGCATTGTTTTGTAATTGTGAGATTGTAGCCAACATCATTACATTCTTAGGAGGATATGAGAAAATACGTCAAAGAACTACGCCTGCTTCTGAGGTTATTGATAGGACTATCTAGAGATATATAGCTGCTTTGAAGTAAATAATCTTACTTTTCTTTTCATGCAGTGTTTTTACTGTAATTTACCTGTGTCTGTCTGATTTGATAAATCTGTTGGCTTCTAAATTTGGTGGGCTGACCTGTTTTTTCATGATGAGAGCTGTTGCAGCATTGCTTTCTTGATATTCTTAGTAATGTGAAATGTAATTGCTGTAGACATACTAATCAAGCTTCAGCCTCTTCTCAGACAAACCAGGAAACAGACTCTGAGCAGCATTTTTAACCCAGTAGCTTTTGAGGCTGAGTTGCTGTCTGGGAAAAAAAAACCAACAAACCAAAAACCCACAACCAAAAAACCAAATAATGAAATATTTGTAAGGGCAGAGAGAACATAACAGGGATCTTAAGACCATAGCCTGAAAATGTGAAGACCTGGGTACTACCTATGCATACATATTTCATTCAGGTCCTTCGCAAGTGCATCTACCTTTGAAGTTAGCCCTGCTCTGAGCAGGAGGTCAGACTAGGTAACCTCCAGGGGTCCCCTCCAATCTAGATTATCCTGTGATATTTGTGATATTATGTTTAAACAGTTGTTAAATTACATTATTCTCTAATTCATTTCTTTGCTGTTCTGACCCGAGTTACTGGAGTATACTATGCAGCTAATACTGTTATTAACTAGGGATGCAAGCTGGGAGAGTAGAACAAATTACTTTGACTTGATGTTTTTATAATAAAGGCTCCCAACCTCTCTTCCATGTTCCACATAAGCAAAAAGGCTTCAAATGTTTTTAAAAAAAGTAAAATACTTGAGAAGTTCTTTAAACATTTAGTCTGAAAATATAATTTAATGATATTGCAGTGGTACATCTTTTTAAAGGCAGAGTTCAGTGTTTAGCAGAGTGTATCTCAAGGCTTTGCCAGCCTCAACATTTGAGCTATTGTGCAGGCTCTTTGATGCACAAAAGAAGATGAGAAGAAATAAGGGCAAATAAATCTCACAGCATCACAGAATGTCAGGGGGTGGAAGGGACCTGAAAAGGTCATCCTGTCCAATGCTCCTGCCAGAGCAGGATCACCTAGACCAGATCACACAGGAATGTGTCCAGGCAGGGTCTGAATATTTTCAGAGAGGGAGAGTTTACAACCTCCCTGGGCAGCCTGTCCCAGTGTTCTGTCACCCTAACAGGGAAAAAATTCCTGCTCATGTTTGCATGAAACTTTCTGTGTCTCAGCTTCCAGCCATTGCTCCTTGTCCTGTCATCAGGCATCACTGAGCAAAGCCTGGCTCTATCCTCCTGGCACTCACTCTTTACATATTTGTAAACATTGATAAGGTCACCTCTCAGTCTCCTCTTCTCCAAGCTAAAGAGCCCCAGCTCTCTCCTCATAGGAGAGATGTGTCCTTAATCATCTTTGTGGCTCTGTGCTGGACTTTCTCCAGCAGTTCTATGTCCCTCTTGAACTGGGGATCCCAGACCTGGACACAGAACTCCAGAGGTGCCTCACTGGGTAGAGGGGCAGGAGAACCTCTCTTGACCTACTAGCCACACCCCTTTTAATACACCCCAGAATGGCATTGGCCTTGGCCACACTGCTGGCTCATCTCAGTCATGGAAGTGGAAAATCTGGAAAAATAAATTCTGTCTCTGAGATTTGGCTACAAAACACACAAATAACTATTTCACCTGCTGTGGCTCTATAGGCAGGAAAGAAATGCTAAAGCTGGCATGTTACATCATCTAACACAACATTCTTAATGCTTATACTCGTGACTTTTTTCCCTATAGGGAAGTTTCCACGATATAAGATCATGAAATCAAACCACCTGGGAAGCACACTTTCTGTGTGTACAAACTGACCTCTGATAGCCAAAGATAATGGAACATAAAATCTACATTTGTATTAGGATTGTCACACTGACAGGAAAGAGGAGTCCCTTTGTGGCTTATGTCCTTTCTGACTTAAAATTTTATAACCAGCTTTAGTGCTGCTGCTGTGTCAAAGACGAAGGTACATGGTTCAATGCTAATGAAAAGCTGGACTTCAGGTATTCCCCTGAAAACTATTCTGAGAATTTAAACTATATTAAAAATGGAAATAGTTCCAGGTAAATTTACCATTGCGTCTCACCACTTCCTTCAGTTCTACACTGAAGAAATGATCTTACACAAAGTGTTTGCTGTTTGCCTCGGTGCAAGTGAACTTGCAGTATGTGCTGTTCCTGCTTGTCTTTTCCACACTGTACAGCAGCCACTAGTTTGGGTTGTTTTTTTTTTAATTGTTTTGCAAAATATTTTTCTCTTGTGACATGCAATAAATATGTTGTATGGTGATGGCTAAGGCGAGCCACTGTTTGGAGTAGTTGATGTTGTGCATTTACTCAGTTATAAAAATGAGGACTGCAAATGATATGAAAATAATTGGAGTGATCAAAGGCTTGCTATAATGCTCGCTCAAGCAGTTGGAATCTTCCTGTGGATGTCTGTCTTTTGATCAGGCTCTTCACTGGCTCTTCACTGGCTATTGGGTCCTTGAATTTATGTTCTCTCTACAGTTGCTACTGCCATCTTCTCCACTTTCTTGTCATGTTGTGTTTAACATTAGATCTGTAAACACTTAGGGTGAAAGTGACCAGGTCTTATTTTGCTTCTAGGATAGCAAATATAATGGTCTCTTGACCTTGACTAAGGAATTTGGGTTCTACAGGGGTACTGCTGTTGCTGCTACTACTACTACTAATTATTATTATTATTATTATTATTATTATTATTTTAACATACTTTCTTACACTCAACTGTGCTTTCAAGCTCTATCTGTTCAGGCTTTTATAGGGCACACGAATCACTTTTTGAAACAGAAGGCACTGATATGATGAAAATGTGTATATACTTAGAAGCATAACTTGTGTCATTCAGCTTCATCCCTTCCCCAATTTCCATGAAATGCAAGCAGCACTCATTGACAGGGATTCAATATGTAGTACCCAAAATTAAGGTGCATATGTCTTAGAAAACATTTAACAAAGGTTGCAGTTGTGCACTTTCCAATTTGTGTGTAGATTTTGTCGTGGGAGCGGATTAATGTCCTGCCATTTTCTGTCCTTGTTATATATATATTTTTTCTTTTTCTTACACACTGTCATATCAGAATTTTAATACCTTGTATAATCTCTGAATTATATCATTGTTCTCTACTGCTTTGACCTTTTCTACATGCTGTAATTTGATTGAGTAGCCATTCCACTGCTGTCTTTTTTAACTGCTTTATTATCCCATAGGGAATGTGGAAACTAGTCAGACATTCAGGATACACTCCACCCTCGTTTTGACATGAAGTCTCAGACTTTTCATTGCTTTACAGGGCTGTTACTCAGACTTCGTATTCATTAATTGGTATCTAAAAGGGAAGTAGCCTTATCAAGGAATGTTTTAAAAGAAAGGAACTTTGAAGGAATCGCGTGTGTTAGAATACTGAAAGGTCAAAGTAGTGTTGCGTAAGTAACATATTTCTTAGAGTATTCTAACTATGTGTGTTCCCAGATGACATAAAATTTATCTGTGCTATGACAATAGTCATCTCAAAGTTGAAAAATATATAGTTTTTACCAGTTTCTGGTGAAACCGTTTCTCCAGTTTTCATGATGAACTGGAGATAGTACATTTGTGGTCTTAACACCATAATAATAGGAAAAGGTATGATGATGGCAGATAGCACCAGACATTACATTTTGAAAGGGTATGGAAATACCCTTACATTATCAATGCCACATCTGTGGCTAAATGAAATCCAAATGTTAAAACGGTAAAAACATTGGTTGAGTTTCACACTGTTTTAATTTGAAGGTTCATCTTTAGAGTGAATTACTGCACTTTGTCTGAAGCATTTAGAGGAGTGAGTGCTGTGCAAATGCTTGTTCTTTGTCATGTGTAAAGAGTGCATTAGGTGTATTTTGCCCTCTTTTGCTCAACTTCCTCTAGCTTGTTTACTGTAGAAAATGCTTTTCAGGTCTTTTACTTACTGTACAGTTTGAGACTGAAGAAATAATAGAATTCACTATGAATTAAACAGTTTGGAAAGAAGGATCAGTTGTGGCTAAGGAGAAGCCAGTTTTGAAGAGCAGAGATAGGTTATGAGCACAAGTTTTGGGGCCACATCCCTGGACATGTTTAAGGCCAGGCTGGATGAGGCTGTGGGCAGCCTGATCTAGGGCAGGGTGTCCCTGCCCATAGCAGGGGAGTTGGAACTAGATAATCTTTGTGGTCCCTTCCAACCCTGACTGATTCTATGATTCTAAGTTGTTTTCAATGGACACCGATGTTTATGAGTGGAGTTGACTCAGAATCCAAATTCTAAAATTTACTATGCTTTTATCACTTAAAGTTTGAAACAACTTTTAAGTCATAAGAAAAAGCAATTATGTGTACACTATTGAAATTAAGCCAAGATATTTTAAAAATGGAAATACGTTTCTGACTCTTCACCTCGTTCATTTGGAACAGCAAATATTTTTAATTGCCAGCAACAAAAATCTTCATAATGCAGAGGAACACTTCCTTTTCACGCCTGTTGCTAAGTGACTTTAGAAAAGTCTCAGCCTACAGGCTTTTTTTTGTGTGCTTTGTGTCATTACTTTCTTGCCTTGAAAGCCCTTGAGTGCAATGTTTCCTTGTGTGAGAGAGAGGACATAAAGAGACTCTGATTTAGGTTTGCTTTTGGCCTATGCCATGATACATTTCATTAATCTGGTCAAAATTTGCTTAGACTTTTGTATGAAAATAACTTTGTGGAAGCTTTGTTTCTTTTTTTTTTTTTTTTTTTAGGATTGATATATAGA
>VWZI01010915.1:170662-246636 GCA_013396835.1 Psilopogon haemacephalus
TAGGATTGATATATAGAACCATAGAATCATTTTAGTTGGAAAAGACTTGAGATCTATCAAGAGTCTGGTGCTAAACCCTGTCCCTTAGCACCACTTCTATATCACAATACATATAGGACACAACAGTATTCAAATGCATTGTCCAGGTAGTCATAGTTCCTAACTTACACATCACATAAGCAAGTTGTTTTTCTGTAGCTAACCATATGAGAGTTGACATCTTTGCTATGTTGTATAATATTTTTTAATATATTCAATAAAATAAATTTCTGTTGAAGTGTTACCAGATGATGCTGCTCTTATAGTTTTAAGCAATGTACAAACTGTTGTATTAATTCAACTGCTGCTCAGAAAATGTTAAAAATTAAATACATATATGAGTAAAAATAAAAATCAAACCTGATTATGTTACCTAGGTTAATTTTTAGGTAGTTGGTAAACAGACAAATAAAATTGCAATAAATATACTTCTGATTTTAAGGAATGTTGAAAAATGAAGCTTTGGCTTCCAAATGCAGCTTGTTCTAGGGGATTATGTCCTTCTCTTCTGACCATACTCTTCTCACTCTAATGAAACTTACATGTGTTATGTATGAACCAGCGTCCAGTTAAATTCAGATTAAGTTGGCTACAATCACTCTTCTGTTAAATTGCTTTGAGGATCCTGTGATATATAGACTACAACAAAGCTGCGCATTACAAAATCAAGATATGATATGTGATGGTGCAGAGAAGGATATGAGAAGAGATGGTGACAGTAAAATTGAATGGGAAGTTCAATAAAGGAATATAAAGGCAGGAGAATGCTTCCAATTAAGAAATGAACAATCCAACTTAACTCTTCCTATGTAACTCAAACTATTATGCTGGTTTGAACTAATTGGAGAATTTGAGTGAGAAAATGATACTATTGGCTGAGAAATGAAAATACATTATGTCACTTCACTCACAGCTCTACTGAGAAAGAAAAAAAAAAAGGTTTTAAGAGTTGTAACCCAAATATAGATGTCAGGTGGTTTCAGACCTGACCACTGGGGGCTGCAGCTTCTCTCCTTGCATGGTTCCTTTGTCTCTGCCTTTGTAGCTAATTCTCAATAATTCTACTAACTTCTTTCTACTGCTAATCTCCCCCTGGCTGATCTACCTCACCATCTGTTGATGCAGCAGATAGGTGGAGATAAGACTGGGGAAGGGGGGAAAGGTGGTAGGCGTGGAAAAAAACCCCTTCTTAGGGATCTTGATCTCTGGGAGGGGTGTGGTGTTTCTGTATTACCTTTTCACTGTATATATCTGTAAATATCTGTTATACATTGTAAATATCTGCTTGTATANGACCACTGGGGGCTGCAGCTGCTCTCCTTGCATGGTTCCTTTGTCTCTGCCTTTGTAGCTAGTTCTCAATAATTCTACTAACTTTTTTCCACTGCTAATCCCCTTGGCTGATCTACCTCCACCTATCTGCTGCATCAACAGATGGTGAGATAAGACTGGGGAAGGGGGGAAAGGTGGTAGGCGTGGAAAAAAACCCTTTCTTAGGGATTTTGATCTCTGGAAGGGGTGTGGTGTTTCTGTATTACCTTTTCACTGTATATATCTGTAAATATCTGTTATACATTGTAAATACCTGCTTGTATATTGAGCATTGCTGTAAATATAAAGCTTCATTTATCAACTTCCAGCTGTTCTGAGTTCTAGCCAGGGTTATATCAAAGGTAGGGGGGGACAGGTAACTGCTAAACCTCCACAACTATTATCAGCTACTTTTCATGAGTGTTTTAGTAGCAGTCCTTTTGCAGATAAGGAATAGTCACAAGGGTTACAGAGTTGCCCATTATCCATGTATGTTGACTCTGTAAGAGAGTTAATATTTGTGTCTTAGGCCAACAGGCACAGCTCTAAGCTGGATCATCTGCAAATCCTGTTCTGTCTTGCTGTTTAATGATGTACAAAGGAGGAACCAGGCCTAGGGCTAAGCGCCCTACACAGTGTCCAAATGTGATTCTCAGCACAGGTGCTGTGAGTTTGCTTTATGAGAATTGATCATCCTTCAGTGACTTTTGGTGCCTCTGCACTCTGAAGACAGGTAATAATCCCCATGTGTATATGTTGCCATGGGGTTGATAGTTACAGACACAGAAGGTTTGAAAAAGACATGATGGATGTCTGACCAGAACCTTTCCCAATAATTTGAATGGTAGTACTGTTCAGCACTATTCTTTGCAGAGACCGAATCAGAGGACTGGGGAAAGAATTGGATTTTGCTTGTTAATGGAAAACAAAAATAAAGTGTTCCTGGGTTAAGAATGTCTTGCAGTTTCATTATCTTCTTAGGCTTAATGTTAAATGAAAGAAAAATTAGAAGCTTCTTTATATCTGACTTCATTTTATTCTGTTTTAATGAATTTGAATTCCCCTTTCTTTGCTGCTGTTAATTTTTGGTTCTTTTCCTCATCTTTTGTACACTTACCAATCAATGTCTCTCTTAAAACTTCCCTAGAAGACTGTCTTTTACAATAATTTCTATAATCACCCATCTTAGTGATACACTGCAGAAGGCACAATAGCTCCAAAACCAGACAGACAATTGCTGCTTATTTTCAGACAATTTTCATTTATATGATTTTTCTTTTTTTTATATGTATTTTTTTCCATTTCCCCTTTCAAATGCCAGTAACTGCTTGACTCTTTCAAGGTCACTTCGATGTGACTCTGCCTTAGGAAGATGAATCATTGTTCTGACCTCCAGTTCTCTCTCCTCATTTTGATGAGGCAACTTTCCACTTTAAAAAACAGAAAGCTGTTTTCACTTGCAAAACCGTTTTATTGTGCCAGGCAAATTGCACAAGTCACAGCAGGATGAATCTCTCTGATTTATCACGAAGGCCAAAGGAATCTTGGTTTGTGTACATGTGTATTGGGCTTTTCTGATTTCTCTTTGAGAGACAATTCAAACCATTTGCAAGACAAATCTTTGTTTTGGTTTGGTATTTTGTTCATTAACTAGTTAAGTAATTTTGGTGTAAATAGCTCTTAGCAAGCATTTAAGTCCTGATATGCACGATTATTTCCTTCTGTTAAGCATCAGGTGTTCTGACTTACAAACATCTAAGATTTTCCTTATTTAAGGTTAAAGGGAAAATATAGTTATTGTTAAAAAAGAAAACCAAAACAGCCTCCTCTTTATGGAGTCTTCTAGAAAGTGCACATACTGCACACAGAGGATTCTGCAAAATTGTTAGTGCTTATGGCATGTGTTATTGCTTTGAACTTCTAGTAGTAAAAGGAAAAATATATATATTAGAATAAACTTCAGATATATTTGGAAGAAAGAAGTGAAACTGTTCTTGAAGTTCAAGTAGCATCTCAAGAACAATTTCTTACAAGCCTCTGTGCTTTCTGATATTTTTACTTACCATTCAAAAACCTTAGAAAGATGTATTTAAGTCTCCTTTGCTATTTTAAAATTTACAGAAATAAAGAAGCTGAATTACTTTAATGCTATTAACATTTCCATAATTGCAGACTTAACCACTGTCTGATAAAAACCATCTGAATGATCACAGTTTTATAGTGATTGTCATTGGATAGGGCTGGGTGATAGGTTGGACTGGATGATGTTGGAGGTCTCTTCCAACCTGGCTTATTCTACTCTTCTACTCTAATTAATTGTCTGTGCCACTGCGTTTTGGTTGTTACAGTGCTAACAAATATTGTGCTGTATGGATGTGTCAGTGCACGTAGGTAAATATACTTGACTTGATTTTTGGTCATCTTTAATTAGGAAACACTTGAATTATGCCAAATTGTTTGAGCAGTCTTCAGATATTTTTCTATCTGGGTAAAAGATGGACAAGAATAAGAACATCTAACTTGCAGGAAACAGTAGTCATCTGACCAGTACTGTGACTTCAAGACAAAACAGTAATTGCAAGTCAGTCCTATTTGAGGATTTTTATAGGGCTTATTCCAGATCCGTGCAGTTTCCATGTAAAGCTACATCAGTGGCATTTTTTTGAGACAAGAGTGAAGCAAAGTATTGATCTGGCAATGTTTAGATGATGGAAATCTAGAATGGTTTCAAAGTGAGTTGTAACGAGGAATTAAGTTTTTTCCACAGAGTGTTACATTGAGTGTGCATGTTGAGACAATATAATTTATATGTGCACACTCTATTTCCTGGGGGTTATTTCAGACTGATACATTGAGTGTACAGGGCACATTTGACACGAGTTGCTGCAGTACCAGAAATATGAATATATTCTGTACATGTGCTCTAAGAGTGATGACATGAAAACAGTACCAGGAGACAAAAGACTGCCTTTGGGATTTCTTCTCAGATGATATTCACAGTGACCACATTTAGGATGTTATAATGAATTTTATTATATTTCTGCTTTTCATAAGTTACTTTATCAATTGTATGCAGAATGCAAGATGTGAAGAGTGACTTCATTCAATTTAAAAGTAAATGAATTACAAATTAGTGTTAAATCTGTATAATTTTGAGTAATTTTCATGATCTTTTGAAGGCTATTCCTTGATATTTTGAGTTTTCCTTATAGTTACTTGTGTAAATTACATTTCTTCAGTACTTCCTGCTCCTCTGCAGATTATTTCTCACTTTCACATGTCAGAAGCTACTTTCCTTTCCCCTCTCCCCTTTCTTGTTTTGAAGAGGATTGGCAAGTTCTTTAATTAGGGTATAATGCTAGAGAGTTGCAAATGATATAATACAATTGCAAATTATATTCCATTAAATCTTAATTCCTGTTTCTTTGACTGTATTTGGTTCAGGAGGTTTGCTGTTGAAAACCACCACCTTCTTGACTTTCCTAATGGGGAGCTATTTATGGTGCTGTAAACACAAATGCAGATATCATTCTTTGTAGTTTACACAGAATTCTGGTATTTTGAATTTATAAAGGTGGTTTTCAGCCAGCTTTTTTTGTTTCCATTCTTAGATTGCCCTGATTTATAGTTCTGTTGGGACCTATGTAATAGGCACCTAGTGTGAACAATTTGTGCTTCTCTGGATCCTGTAGAGCGTTTCACATTTTCAGAACATTTGTTTCATATGCTTGGTTTAGATTGTTGACCCCATGTTCCTCCCAGAAACAGCACTCCTGTTATTTTGAGTGCATTTTATAATTCTAAAAGTTGGGGGAGAAAAAAACTTTGGAAGATTGTAGGAAACAGAAAATGTTTTAGTTACTCCTTGCATGTGCTTCTTCCAACAAAAAGGCACAATATTTCATCAAAGAGGAAAAACAGAGAGCTACTTAATGAAGGAGGAAATTAAGTTACAGAGAAACATGAAGTCACTAAAATACTAAATAAGGCAGAAAATAATTTATTAGGGAAAATAAGAAAATAAGGGAAAATTAGAAAATAATTTATTAGGGAGTTTGGGCTAATGGTGTATTTCAATAGGGTTTTTAGAATAAAGTGTTATTCATGTCTTATAGACAACATCAATAATAATAAGGGTTCTGCATCCTTTATGCCTTTGCTGGGCTGATTAGTTTTCATTGTCTATTGCATCTTCAGCTCCTTTAACATTTTTAAAGGCAGCTTCATGAGAAACTCATTTTAATGCTTTTCTGGTTTAAAGTAAATTTTGTTGTCTTATACTTTTAATAATTCTTAGAGGTAATTGATTTGCTCTTTGCACATAAACCCTCCAGATTGGACAGTTTATGAGTGTTTTTAAAGTTATATAGATCAATCTTACATTTTAAAGTTGTTTTAATTACATTATATGTGCTTCCTTCCTTCTGCAGACCATAATCTTCACACATGCTGTGTTCTTTTCTGTTTTGCCTGTTTGGGAGCATAAATCCAGATGCTAGCACACACCACATCATTAAAAACTGACTTAATGATCATTGCCTTTCAGTCCTAGATGACAGGACATTAAAAAAAGATGGAACATTTTCCCACTTCAAATCCTTCCTTCCCCTTCAAAGCCTTCAGCTGATGGCATTCTGTTTGCATTACAGAGTCACCTCCTCCAGAAAAAGATTGTAGCTCCTCTATTATATCTTCCACTAACATTTACTGTACCTGATTCCACTCCAGCGTCCATCCTGATTGCTGCACCAGATTGTGGTTACTTGTTTGGGAAGGTGCTGGACACTCTAGGCTTATGAACTGATAAAGAAATCTTAATATATAGAAGTGAACATGCACAATTCTTCATTTAAATTCTTGAACAATTTATTATCATGTTTTGCAACATGGTTGTCTGTGTTGGAAGCTGGGAATGAGCTGTTAGAGCTCACTGTGAAAACAGTCACATTACTGGGTTTGAGAGAAGCAGCTTTCCCCCACTGCCCTATTTCTTCAGAAGGGAAGGTTTCCTTGCATGTTGAAAAGTGTCAGCTGGGCAGCTGCTCCCTTTCCTTCTCTAGTGTGCTGCTGTATATATGAATGCTTGGTAAATGGAAAAATAATGATGTGAATTGTTAGGTTGTTAAGCCAATTTGACCTGGTATACCATGTTTAGTGTACTGCCCCTTGCAGGCTCTGAAGAAGGACATCGTTGTATTCCTGCAGTGAATTTTATTGGTTGTCTTTGAAACTCTTCAATTTCTGCAGCTGCAGAATCCCTAGCACGGTTTTTGAAAGAGCTAAGACATACATAGTTGCACTCTTTGTCCCAAATTTACAAAGCTTTTTAACTTGTTACCTAGTCCCACCCAAATATGATGGAAGTTTGGACAGCTTTCAGTCCCCATATGTTCTGTGAAAAAAAATTGGTGGTTGTTGAGGGATTCACAATGAAACGAGTGCTGTGGTGGGGAAGGGAGGCAGAGCTCAAGTCGTGAGTGGGGCTGTAACTGTGGGCTGGCAGCCTGTGTGTCCTCAGCCTTCTCTGTATGCTGTAGGGTGGCTGCTGCCTGCTGTGTCTTCAACTTGTCGCAGTATCTGTGGAAATGTTAATTAACTGGGAGTCTTCACGAAGCAGATGTTAACTTCAGGTTTCTAGAGAATTGTGGGAGCTTTTGAGTCTTCAGGTTTCTATTTAAATTATGGACCTGTTGTGAGTGTATAAAACAAAGTGGTCTTATTCTTCACTGTTCCCTAGATCATAGATCACTGCTTTTCTTCCACATACACCAGATGATCAATTTTATTTATTTATTTTCTGTGCTACTTGGAGGCATAGATGCACAGATAGTTACAGGTATCTTAACCTGTGTGAGATCCTCAGGCTGTATCATTATGGGCAGTGAGAAATTCAGGACTATCTCCCCTTGGAGACTGTGATCCTTGCAGTAAGATAAGACTTCTCTTGCTAGAGTTTCTGACTGAAGTAAAGGTTATCCTGAGCTGAATTCCTACCTCTGTCTAAATATGTTCACCCTTGAAAGATTTCTAAGGACAAAATCTATAGGAATTTGTCTTTCCCTTCTTTTGTCCAAATTATCTTGGGGAAGGGTATTTTCTCAGGATTTAGGTATAGTCAAACAGACAGTCTTGAGAGGAACTCTTGATACCTGGACATCTCATTAGGTGATCCTTACCTGTCACAGGAGGTTTGATTCCATGGTTTCCTTTCTTCTGGAACTGATGACTACTATCAATTTTAGTAGAACAAGGTTCCAATCTTAAAAAAGTAGTATAGGAGACGTATGTAAAGTTGTGCAAAGTTAAAGAAAGACTGATAGGAAATGTTGATGGTTTTACAGTTTTTCCGTGACAGCTTTTATGAAAACTACTTACCTGACATGCAGACTTTTTTTTTCCAATGGACAAAAGTTGCCAGTCAAGATCTGAAAATCTACAGTGGATGGTCCCTCCCTCGTGTCCTGTCAACATGACTTTTCTGTGCAAAAAAAAAATTAAAAGGAGCCCCAAATAATACCATAAGGAGTTAGATATGGAATGCTTACATTTTTCTAGTGAATTGCTGCCTGCCTCTCTTACTGTCCTATGAATCTGTATTTTTCATTCTTCCTGTTACCAAAGTAAACCCACTAAAATCTGAAGAGAAGGAGGGGAATTGTAGCAGATGGTAGATAATGTTTAAGAGAATAAAGCCCCTTTCATTTCTCCTGGATTACTTAGCCATCCATCATCAGATGCATTCCATTTAGATGCAGAAATACAGTTTGTGTTTTGTTAAGTAATGATTTTATTGCATCCTGGAGACATAACTTTTAATGTTTGATTTGATGCGATTCCAGAAGAAAAGAAAGTAACTTGGTTTTAGTGGAAGCTGAGGGCTAAAAATAAATCTCAATACCAAGGAGACAGTAATTAATGAAAACTGTTCTTGTCCTTCAAGAGTATTGGAAGTTACCCTGAGTACACAAAATAAGGTTTCAAAATGTGATGCCTTTAGTGCATTGCAATGCTCCTGCTCTTGGTCCTGACACGTAACAAATGTGGCAGGTTACAGATGTTTACAGGACCAATTCCCTTGCCTGGCCTGTGGTGAATTTTGTATTTTGTAACATCTGTGAAGAAAAAAAAATCCAAACAAATGAAAAAACAAACCAACAACCAAAAAAAACCCACAGTGAATACTTTTGTCTTGCACCTGATGCCTCATCATTTATGGATCTTCAAGCAGCAATGCTGGCTGCTAATTTTAACTATTTTCTATCAAAAGAACTATAAAAGTAGCTAAAATAAAACAATTTCCCCAGTTCTAGTTAAAATCACACACATTTGCCGAGGTAAGAAAGAGAACCATTTGAAAAGTCAGAAACTCCAGTTTCCAGTGAAATTGAGTCATTGAGCTGCTTCCAGCCTTCTAGAAAATGTATTCTAAAATTAAGTATGCCTTACTGGGGAGAGTCTTTATCTTTTTTAGACATTGTCCTTCCCCTAGGAGATATGGGTGCAGTTTCTGACATTGTAAAGGTTTGGAGATCATAGAATCATAGAGTTGTATTGGTTGGAAAGGACCTCTAAGATCATCGAGTGAGATGGTATTTTTACCTTCTTCAGGTATTAAGAGTCCTCTAAATAGCATAGTTTGTAGAATGCCTAAACTATTCAAAGGATGCTTTACCCAATGGCTTAATACCTGCATTAACACGTGCAGCTTAATAAAAGTAGTAATGTGAATCAAATAGCAAACCATAATAAGATTTGAGCTGTATGGATGAAACAGTTTCCCCGCTGTGTAATTGAAATGTGGACTCTATAACATCAGTAGCAGTACACCCCATTTGCAGAACTGCAATCTAACCTAACTGTATTGTATACTTACAATTTTAATTATTTGAATAATTCTGGTATGCAGTTTAGCCCAGCCTGTTAAAGGGCCTTGGCTTTTCCTTCTCTAAGCAAAGACAACTGAAAGCAGGTTTGAAGGCAAAACTGAAATTCTTTTGGGGTGGTGTGTGATTGAGCTTCTTGTATGTTTGCTTATAGTTCTTTTTGAGAGTCTTTATAGGTGTAAAAGACTGTTGTATGTCTGCCATGATTCTGATGTAAAGAAAATTATCTCTTCTACCTAGGATAATTCATTAGGACCCTGTGGAGTTGCATGGAAAAAAATCCTGTCTTTTCCTCCCATAGGGTATGTCTAAAAAGGAAGTGACTTGGATTTGAAGGAGTGACCATTGCTTTCTCTGATGCTGTGCTGATGGAGAGCTTACAAAACTATCTCAGGGATGTTTAAATAGCTTTGAGTGTTACAGTTTAGCAGAAAAAAATTTATTAGGAGGCATCTCAGAGGCTTACTCTTAATGTTGCTTTTATTTCGTTTGAAGTCTGAGAGAGAAACAGAGTATAGCCTGATCTAGGGTAGGGTGTCCCTGCCCATGGCAAGGGGGTTGGAACTAGATGATCTTTGTGGTCCCTTCCAACCCTGACTGATTGTATGATTCTAAATTCTAATGATGCCAAACTCCTCCCTCTGTAAAGCAGACACAACACAGTGAGCTTATATCTGATAGCAATGACATTTAGAAGAAATGTACTTTATAAGCTCTGCTGGGACTGTCCCTATTGGCTGTGTGGAAAGAAATTTGTAAGATGCTTGAAATATGTTTGCTGCTTTCATGTTGATACACAGAGTATTTGATAGGGAGAACTGCATTTGCAGTCCACACTCACAGAGACTATCAAATGAGGCTGGGTAATGTCATGATTGTATAGAGACATGGGACCGTGTTCCCTGATGACTTACTATGCAAAAAGAGCAGTGAAGTTTATTCACAGCACTCTGCTGAAGTCTGTTCAAAGTTACACTCTGGTTTTATCAGTAGTGATGGTCTTATGTGAACACATACCTTTATGAAAGCTATAATTACCTGCTTTTCCTGGCAGAGGCTATGTTTTGAAAGTGTAATTCCAGTTGGAGAGTACTAACGTTTAACAAATAGAAAATATGTGGCCTCCATACCAAAGTTTTAAGCATCCATATCCCATGAGGTGGTTATGTAATGAACATTTCAAGTGAAACTTTTTTTTTTTTCATTTTTATTGTACTTTGATTTGTCAGAGATCAGTAATACAAAAGTTGTGCAATGCCATGCATATAATTGTGAGTGTGTATTTGCCATGGTGATGTGCTGAACCTCCCTCTAGAAGTAACGGGGTGTACACGAATTTGGTGCTCAACAGAGCATGAATTTTTGGATGTTCTTCTAGGTAGCACTTTTAATATTTACTATTTTAAACTGCTGCTTAAGTTAGCAACATTTGGTGGGAGTGATCTAACAATAGTTTGAAGATGGTGGAGTCAGTCCTCCTGGGTATTCTCTCTAGTTTGAAGATTAGCTTACTGTGGAAACTTTTAAACTGCTTCATCTCTCTTACATACATATTTTTTTTTTCTCTGATTCTAAAGTGAGGGATGCAATAATCATCTCCATGGAAGAGCTGTGCTTCTCTAATGACAGTTTTCCAGCAGTCATTATAGGCTTTTGGTATATTTGTGCCTACTCATATATCTAAGTGTTGACTGATTTTTCTCATTTTCACAAGTTAAAAATTCTCACTCAAAATATTAGTTGTATGAAGAAGCAGTACAGAATAAAACTTCAAAAGGAGCAGAATAGCTTTGCAATATGAAGTGACACATCTCTTAATGGCATCAGGCTATAGTTTGTGAAGTGCCCTGAGTTTCTCAAGCTTCCTTCTACGTGGTCCTAGACTTTCAGATATTGTGATGACACTTGAAGAACTTGTTGAAGCATGTCAGAGTCTCATCTCCTTTTCATACTTTCTTGAAATTCCTTGGCTCAAATGAAAACCAGAGAATCTGGGAGAGTGTTAGAAGCTCGGGAAAACATCTCTTGGCTCATTTAAGCCCATCATTTTCTCCTGCTTTAAAAGCAGGTTTTTTTTATTTGTTGTCTTTTTCCCTTTACCCTTTTCCTCTTTTTCCTTTCTTTTCCTTGTATGAAACTGAAAGAGAGGAATTAAAAAACTCAGAGACCTGTTTGTCACTTTTGGAAACAGATATTCACATGACTTTTAAAGCATTTAATACATTGCTTGCAAATGTTAGTTAAGACAGAAGATTGCTTTGATTAAATGGATTTTCAAGCTGCTGCTGTTTGGAGCCCTGCTGGTGATAAATGATGGGAACAGTGTTTGATAGAAATATCAAAGAACTAATTTATGGGTTTCTGCTAAATTCAGCTGAAGTAGAGAGATGTGCACACTTTGTACAGACCTTTGTTTGTTCATAAACAGTGACTTGAAGGTCAGCCCTTGAGGACTTAGTAATAAAATTTCTTGAACACTTCTAGTTTTAAATATTGTGTGTATGATTTTAGTAATAGAAATTCTGGGGGTTTGGTGTTTTGTTTTGTTTTGTTTTTCCCTTAATTTGCTTCAGAAACTTTTATTTGGTTATTAAGATGCATTAGAATCCAGAAAATAGTCAGAAAGCCCAGATTATTTTTTCTTTTGTTGATCCAAAGAAAATTTCCTGGTACTTTTATATGATTCAATCAGATACTCATGACCACCAAAAGGCTGCCCTACTATTGCATAAAGTTGCACAATCTTTAAGTCACCTTGACAATATAAAATAATAGAAAAACAGTCCAGAAAAGTCTCAACACCACTTCTATGGTGTATATGCCCTTACCTGGAAGGTTCTGCATCACTGCCCTGTTTGCAGCTGCTGCAGCAGGACTGAGCAATAGCATCCTATTTCATTTCCTAGTAGCCTATGCTGTTCCTCTGTGCAGAATGAAGTCAGGGAAGAATAAAAGTAGATTAGAAAAGTAGGGAGTATGTGATCATTTTAATCCAAGATGTCCTATCTTAATATCATTGTTAAGCAGGTTTATGAGCAGTCACACCACTTTAGTAGAACAGATCAGGATTTTTAAGGGAGCTGCTTCATGGCTGTTCTTTTTCTTGCATGGAACTGGACCTGCTTAATTTGGTGACAGTTGCCAGGTTTTCCCCAGGAAATTCTCTTTATTTCAAGTGCTGGATACTGGCATTTGAAGATGAGTATTTACATTCAGTGGTTAATATCTTGGTGAAATTCCATGTGGCCACGGTGTGATGAATGTGAAATCTCAGGTGTCCATGGATGTTGCCCTCTGTAAAGTTAAATATACATCCCAAACACTGACAGTGTACTGAGCAGTTGTGAAGTGTGCAGAGATTCACAAAAGTAAGTTCCACCTAAGTCAGTTAAAGGTTGTTAGTTTAAAACAAGATTTGCATGGCTGCATCGATTGGTTGCATTCATCTAAATCACAGGGAGAAAACACAAGCCAGCCACTATTAGCGTTTTGTGCTTAATTGCAATAAATAAATGGTCATTTTACTTTTATTTATAATGTCTTGAAGTTCAGTGTGGAAAAATTGTGTTCCAAGAGATCAATCAATGAGGATAGGACTGCAGAGTAAGAAGATAAAGTGATATTGGGGAGCAGCAAGACAGCTTGAGTTTTATGTTGGATGCCTTTTACCTTTTCTGGCTCTCTAGGTTTGAAGTTAATCTAGAAAAGAATACCTTTTAGGACTAATTAGATTGCCTTGGAGAGCGGTGTCATGAAATTTGCAGAGCAATTGAAGTTAATGACTTTGCTCACAATTACATCTATGTCCCTTTTTACACTGCCAGAAGGAGGCATTGGAATCAGAAGTCAAAGGAATTACTTCCTTGGTAGTTGATAACTAATAGCAGGTTTTATCATATGTGTATATACATATATAGATAGATAGATACACTTGTATATGTGATTTATATACACATATGTGATGTGTGTGTATATATATATGATGTGTGTATATATATATAATATATATATATACACACACACACCTGTGTATATATATATAGTATGTGCATATACACCTGCATTTACAAGGACTCTAAAACAATTATCTTTACATATATAAAGCAATATGTCTATATTGTTAAGCATTTACCATTACTCATTTATATATAAATGCAAATACCTGCAGTGAAAAGGTAATTTTATTCATTCAGTAGATGCACTCAAACAATAAAGTGATTTTGTAGGTCAAGAACTAGTATTATGTAAATATTGATTTTGCCCCCTGGCATCATCATTGTCACCTTGTTAAATATACAGAACTACTTTTTTAAAATTAAAATCTGTCTTACCAAAATATTTCAGGCAATTCCATGGTTTAATTGCATCTTTTCTAGCCACTTTTAATAATAGTATGTAAAACAAAGCTTAGATTTTTTTTTTTTTAAGTACTGGACTCTACATTTTCAAGAAAATTAATTATATATTACATGAGATACTATTAAAATACATTTTGTTTCCATAATAAGTGATGGTGTAGAGAAGTATCTTATTCTGAATACTGTAAGCATTCTAATAAATGTGTGAAGTCCTTGTAATGCTATTATTACCTTAACCCGATCATTGGAAAACAAATTGTAAAAATTAAATAAAATTTAGTGTAAAACAAAGGACAGAAAATTTATTTTAACTGCTCAAAAAGGGAAATCCACTTAAATGAAGTGACTGAAAGGGAAGAACATACATTCTAATTATGGGATTAGCTATGTCTGGTAGTAGTTCACTTAAGAATATATAATTGAACTGCAAAAATACCTTGTAGTACTTGAAAAATGGAAAGAGACATAATTACACTGATCCCAGATTTTGGAAGGGAAACAGGAGGTGTGGGTGTGTGTGTTTTAGGGAAACTACAAATGGAGTCAGTTTAGGAAAGCTCAGTTAAATTATACGACATCTTAATGTTATAGGTAATGTCTTTTCAAGTTAGTGTTCCTAGCCTAATGCAGGTAATAGGATAATGAGGCCTTCATGGAGATTATCTTTTAGAAGTTATAAATGTACTACTTTCTAGCCAGCAAGATTGCACACAAAAACAGTAGTTGGGTCATTCTGGAAATAATTGGATATATTCATAGCATAGAAGAGAAGATGTTGAACTTTGCTTCATTTAGTGGCTTTTCCTTGTGTCCTAAAGGCTTCTGATGTCCTTTTTAAAAACAGTTCTGCCTTCTATAGTGCAGTCACACAGCAGTTTTTAAATGTGTTTTTCATCTTCTCTGTTGCAGTGACCAAATGATTAATTTATCTTCTAGATTTCCTCTTTGGAGAAAAAAAATATTAAGACATTTAAGGAGAAGCCTGCATCTTTAACATTGTTCTTTGTGATGATTTCAAGTTTGGGTTTTGCATTATAAACATCACAATTGATGGTGCATTGATGCGAATGTTCAGAGTATCTTTAAGGACATGTTGTTGCAATAATATGTTACCACATGAGAAAAGGTAAAAGATTCTAGATTTTTAGCAAGTAGTATTTCCTGAAATTTAATTCAGGAAATTCAGAATTCCTTTCTCAATTAATTGTTGTTTGGTGGATTGGAAAACCATCACTCACCTGCTCAAGAATAGCCGACTCAGTTGTGGCAATTAATGAGGCAGGAATTATAAAATATGTAGTTATTTTGTTTCCAAAAAGCCCTGCCCACACACTGTATACAAACCAGTTAAACTTGGGTTCTAATTCAGTCAGGAAAAATCTTCACAAAGATGCTTATGGGCAATTCACTAATGTAGGAGAATCAGAAAATTGGAAAAGTTTAGCCACAAAACGGCTTTGCCTCACTTATAAATAGGCAGCCTGGAGCCCTAGGAAAGTCTGTTCTGTTCATGGCAGTGGAGTAGAATTCAGAGATAGTCCCAGGCTCCTTTGGAGAAGTGTTGGAAATGCTTGGAGTCGATAGCCATTGAGACACTTCTAGATCTTCCCTGACTCTAGCAGGGTGCTGGGAGACAGGCAGACAATCTCTGGCCTGATCCTGGTTCCTCTTGGCACAGAGGTTTGCAGAGGTGCAGGCAGGATCTCTTGCAGATGCACAGAGAGCCCAATGTTGATGGCACTTCTCCCCATGTTGTGGGGCACTTAATGCCTTCTCCTAGTAAACTTGAGGCACTTAAGTTTCCAGGTAATTCAAGCCCAAAACATCAGGGCTAAGGTGGTCTGAAGCAGAACACATTGTCCAAGCTGAGAGCAATGAGGCAGAGCAGGTTGTCTGAGAGCAGCACACACTGAGTCAGAGCGGTGAGGCAGAGGCAGCACAACTGCTTGCAACTTAGCTGCATTGATATGATTTGCCCGAGTGTAATTGCTCCTTTGGCCACAGAGATTCACCAATCAGAATGGCATTTGCAAAACTGACCATATTTGGTGAACCCAGGGCTTACTCAGCCTTATTTGGGCAAGACACTCACAAGTACCTAAACACCTGTGGGTACCTGTTTATCACTTTGGGAGGGGACATAATGGCCCAAGCCTTTGTTTTCTTCCTCACTTCGCTTCCCCCATCAGCAGAAGGGCGGGGCAAGCCAGAACATGTTTTAGGCCTATTAGCCTTCCAGGACAATAGCTCATACAGCCTTTTGTGGTTTTTAGAGACTTGAGAATTTATATATTGCCTTCCTAAAAAAGTTGGACTGCAAAGTAACATCAAATAAAATGCATCATTTTGAGTCAGGATTTTCAGTCGCTTACTAAATTTAAAATATAATATTAATATGTGTTGTAGAAAATAGTTAACTAAAAAATAATGAACTGCATAAGTAAAAGGATTTGTGGAATATAGTTAAAGATTCAAACTAATTAAAAATACCATACTACATTAAAAATGAGGCAAATGTTTTCTTGATAACTATATTCCTGCAAATAAATTAGTTTTTCCATTAATACTATTTGTTTAATGTTCCCCATTAAGCTAATGAAATGCTGAGAGATAATTTTGGATATATAGTTCTGCGCATTTGTCATAGCCTAATCCTGTGTGTGTTTTCTGGTCCCATGCTGATTATTTTTCAATAGGCTGTGAGGCTTATACCTAGTAAAAAGCCCTGCAAAAGATGATCTGAAGCAGCTATGTAAATATACTTGAAATTTATAACTGTTAAAATGTACAGGTCTCAATAGCCATTGTTGGTATTTATTTATTTTCAAAATGTTTCTACATACATAAGGAACCAGGAGAAGTTATTTGGAACAGATAAGCGAATCGTAGTTGTGGGTGTATGTGCTGTGTGTGCACGTACATATCTAGATATATTTTTAAAAAAACATATTTACTGTGTCCTGATGTTTATCTTTGTCATGAAGGCAGAGAATGTATGTGGTCGAGTCAGGAATTATAAAAATAGAATTATTTTATTTCCCTGAAAATCCAACCTTCAAACTATATACAAAATTAGTTTGATTTACAAATTCAGTTTGATTGGGAAGAATCTTCTAAAGGATGCTACAGACAGATTCAGAGATCTAGGAAGTCAGAAAATGGAAAAGGCTAAGTTATAAATACAGCTTTTACCCCACTATTAATTGGCTGAACAGAGAAATAAGGGAAACAGCTTTACTCGCAACTATAAGATAGGTGCTTGGCAATGATTCCTTGCTGAATTCTCTGCGGCTCGATTGATTCTGGCTGTAAATAATATCCAATCAGATTCAAACAGCAAGTCCAAAAATACAGTTTCCACAAGACAGAGATTTGTGGGATCTATGCTGTCTGCAGCGCCAGGGAAGAGCTGAGCTGCTTTAATCTGCCCAGCTAGAATAATAGCCAGGAAGTTAATAAGATCCCAGGTTTCACGAGCAGCTCTCTCAAATGGACCCAAGACTGGCCAAGCTTGCAAAACCGCACAGTATAGTGCAGGAGTGGGGGCTGTCCAAAGGTAGGGACAGTGCAAAACCCAAGAGCCATGCAAAGGTAGGAACTGTCCAAAGCCAGAATAGTCCAAAACAGGAACTTCTTCAGGCAGGCTCTGTAAAACAGGCAGCAATTCAGGTGAGAACACTCACACCTTTTCCCTTGCCCTATTAATGCTCTTTTAGAGAAAGTGTCCATTTGCCAATTTATACTGGGTGCAAAAACCCAGTCAACCACAAGCCTGAATCCCTGCACAGGCTGGCACATGAGCCTCCACAGGTGCTGAAAGGTGCATTTTGCTGCCCCGCTTTCAAGCCCACAGGGTGGGAAAGGGGAGGGGGAAGCAGCTTTTGCACCTTCTTCTCCTCCCATTCAAACCCACAGGGTGGGAAAAAGAAGGGATTTGGGGTGCTCCAGGACACTCTTACCCCTCCAGCTACTGTCCATGAGAATGGAAAGGTAAGAGCTGACAGAAAGGATCATGATTGCATTCTGGCTGCACAGATACCTGGGTAATTAAACACCTTTATAAATACAGAATCTTAGAATGGTTTAGGTTAGAAGATACCTCAAAGATCATCCACTTCCAACCTCGTGCCCTAGGCGGGGACACCTCTCACTAGAACAGGTCACCCAAAGCCTCATCCAGCTTGGCCTTGAACCACCTCCAGGGAGGGAGCAGCCACAACCTCCCTGGGCAATCCGTTCCAGTATCTGACCACCCTCACTGTGAAGAACTTCCTCCTAACATCTCATTTAAATCTCCCCTCCACCAGTTTGAACCCATTACCCCTCATCCCGCCATTACAAGACCTTGTAAATAGTCCCTTCCCAGCCTTTCTGTAGGCCCCCTTCACATACTGGAAGGTTACTATAAGGTCTCCTCAAAGCCTTCTCTTCTCCAGGCTGAAAAGCCCCAACTCTTTCAGCCTGTCCTCATAGCAGAGGTGATCCAGCCCTCTGATCATCTTCGTGGCATTCCTCTAGACTCTCTCCAGCAGTTCCATGTCCTTTTTGTGCTGGGGGCTCCAGAACTGCACACAGTACTCCAGCTGGGGTCTGACGAGAGCAGAGTAAAGGGGGAGAATCACCTCCCTTGCCCTGTTGGCCATGCTGCTCTTAATGCAGCCCCTTTCTATTTCTTCTACTGCTGTTTGTTTACAATAGGACCCAGAAACTTCAAGAAGAAATCAGTCTTTCTTTTAGACCGGCACAGGCAGGATTTATTGTGAAGACCTATGTTTGGTGTCACATCCATTTCTCACCTTCATCAATTTGTAAAGAAAAAAACAAAATCAGTCATTTAGACCCAAAGAGATGAATCTAGAATATAATTAACCAGACATAATTTCTTTTCTCATGAGGAAGCAGACTGTCTTATAAAAAAAACCCTAAAACCCCAAACAATAAACCACCCAAACCAAAAGCCCAGTACAAAGATGACACTAATGTTTTAACCATCCCACACGAAATTAGGCAACAGTTTAATTACAAATATGTAAGCTATTATCTGAACTACCAATCAAATAAACATTAGAAACATTAGAGAATTTATAAGTGATTATAAGCTACGCAACCTGTTGGTTAGGTGATTAGCATTAAGCTCAAAAAGGCAGACTGAGAATTTTTTGATACTTTTTTACCTTTTTCCCATCACTTATTGATACTTTAATAAAACTTCTGCAGAAATAGTTGGCATCTTCCCCGAAAGAACCCGGACACTGTTTTAAAACCTTGTAAATCCTATGAAAAGCCTGTGGTACTGGTAGTAGAGCTAGCACATAAAAAAAAAAAAGTGTTCTTTGTATGCAAGAGATTAATAGCATTAAGTAACTCCTCCTAAATAGCAGCAGTCTAAATATCTGCATATCAAAAAATCAATACGGCACAAAGTTAATAGCACCTGGTGTCCTGTAGCATCCTTCCTCTTTGTTTGTTTTGACAGTATTTGGAGGATGAAATGTGAGAAGTGTAAGAGGGTGAATGAAGAGCTATGAGGGCTTTGTCTAGATCTGTATGTGCCTATGTATGTCTGCATACACAGAGAGCCAGGAGGTGCTATGGGCAGCACATTCGTGCTTAAATTGCATCATTGGATTTTTCTTTTCAATGCTGTTTTGCCCCTTAACTTCTTTCTTTTCTCTCTGGATTCTCATCAGAAAACTAATTGACAGAGTAAAAGAGCATTGGCTTAGAGTACATTTCATACAGCTATTTTAATCAGCTTTCAGTAGTATATATATGGGTTCATATAAGACCTCCAATTAACTTGCACACTAACATTGGTAAAACAATTTTTGATCTTTAACTTATCAGGAATGCTGTATGCAAGGCATTTGAATAGCTGAGCAGAATTTGTCATGAGACACATTTCATCTCTGTGCTCATACAATGCTGCTCACCAAACAGAAAAGGAAACAAATGAGCCGAGACTGTTGCTTTTCTGAGATTTTCCATTCTTTAAGCATAAATATTTTCTGTGTATTACTGTCTCACAAACTCAGGCAGATTTTCTGAAGAGAGAAATACTTGCTGTTCCTGTTGACCTCACTCAGAATTGAGGGTATTCTCTATGTAAAGAAGCCCACCTCATTTGGTTTTGTAGTGGTTTGTAACGTTTTATTTCCTCTTTATATTGCGCATTATCTCATCTCTTAGTACTAGTTATAAGGGAACTTCAGTTTTAAAGCAGTGTTTCACTTTTTCCATTTGAACAGCATTACCAAAGTCAATACAGAAAGCCTCTACCTTTGTTGAGTCACTTGCTCTCTTGGGAGTAGATGTTGTTACTAGACATGCACATAAAAAGGCTAATGCACCTCAGATCAGTTTCTGCAATGGTTAACCAATGAGATGAGATTTTTTTTTTTTTTTTTAATCATACAGGTGTCCCAAAAATCTGCTAGAAACAATGAGGGTTCTTTGTATATGTGTATGTGCTTTCCTACTTATTTTAATCACTGTATGACAAATACTTTTTATGTCTCATTCTTTTTTTTTAAAGCCTGCTAAGAAAGAGGAACCTAATACAGTATAGACTAGTTCATAGTACCCACTAGTCCTCACCACAAAAGGCACATCATTTTACAATCTGCTTTAGTCTTTTAATGGTAAGCTCTGCTTTCAAAAACCTCAAGATAAATGCAAATCCTGTGAATGAAAAAGTGTTTTATTGCACTGAATAAGAGCTAATGTTTCTAATTATTCAAAGGTGCCTACAGTATTTTAACCTGTAATGCACTGATTTGTCCAAATTATTTTGTATCCAGCCCAAAATGATATAATAATCCTTTTCCTAGTTAGAAAGATACAACTGAGTAAGTTTCAAATGCTATTACCTGCTCAACATTTCTAATGACTGGATGACATTATTATAATGGCAGCTTGCAGTGATACCTATTGGGATTGCTGTTGTAGCAATGGAAGATAACAATGTGTTGGTTTAGAGGTGTGCCGAAGACTTTCATTTAACACTCCTTGGTGACCCTGCTGGTTTTGAAATTAATTCAGCTGATCGAGTGGGCATGATCAGGTCTATTCAAGTGAGGTGTGTCAGATGTGGATATGTTCCCTTAGGCTGGAGCACATCTTTGCATTAAAGTTTTTGGACCAGATCTGGATAAAAAAGCTAAGCACTTGTACAGTGAAGACCAATGAACTTCAGTGGAGATTGTACATTTATAAAACTGCACAACATCCCAAAGCACCTGTTGGTGGAACTGTATATAAGATGCATTTCTATTTCTTGGCTGTATGCTTTACAGAACTCAGGAAACAGGAGTTTGTCGTGGAAGATACATGTCCTGGTTTGCCCAGGCATGATCCCATTGTTCCCTTCTCTCTGTCAGGGAATGAGGTGGGGAAGAAGAGTGCAGGGAGAAGACAAAAGGCTTGGAGACACCCACCTTGAGGGTCCAAGACTTGTCTAGACTTGTTCCTCCCAAAACAGGCAAAGCAAGCTCCTGACTTCACCTTATCTGGTCAGAATGGCAAAGTGCCACTCTGTGGCCAAGGTAGCTATTACATTGGGGCAAAACAATAAATAGGCTTCTGCCATACGCTTTTTTTTTGCTTTTGCTTTGCCTGCTCTGCCATGCCACATTATGCAATGACTTTCAAGACACCAACAGAATTCCCTTCAAGTTTGGGGTACTATCTGCTACTATTTTGTGAGTAAATATTTCAAAGCCTGTCTCTAAGAAATTGTGTAACTAGATTCTATTGTGCCTTTCTGCCTTAGTAGCAGAAAGGACCTTCTCAAGTTCCCTGGTGGGCAACAGGTATATGTAAAACTAAGAACCTCTTTCCAGTTTTAAGTTTAGTGTTTGCATTTGCTAGTTGTTTCTTAAAGTGTTCTAGTTCTGCCTGTTCCCTGTGTGTATGAGTATCCAAACCATGCATTTTGAACATTGTAAATAAGTTTTCTGGCAAAAGTTAATGTTAATAAACAATTTTTGTAGTTATTAACAATCTTCGCCTGGATATAAAAAATAATATAGATTATTAATTTTGCATAATTCGTAACAGAGTTTGATAAAGTCTTTGCCCTTCTTTAATGATGGTTTTCAGTCAATGATGATTTTCAGTTGTGTTATATGATGAGCTCTATGCAAAACCAAACCCCTGCCATCCCTGTCTCACATCTAACTCCAGGAAGCTTGAAGACTGTATGCGACTACCAGATACAAAAAGAAGGCAATTAAAGTAGTGCATTCTCTACACAGAAATGCATAATGTGCTAGAGTCTAATTAAAGATGTGAGCACACAGATCACTAGGAATTGCCCAAGAATAAAAGTTCACTTGAAAATAAAGTAATTAAGTTAATCTTCTGATAGTAGAATTTTGCAGTAAGTGCATGTATCAAATATGAAAGTAAGGAACTTAAGAGGTAATTAAGAGTAATTCAGGCATTAAATTAAGCTTCTAGCTATATGAAGTGGTAGTAATTACAGACATCAAAATTAGACCCATATTGTAATCAGAGTAACTATAGGGTAATTAATGTACCTAGATCAGAAACTGTCTATAAAAGTAAAATGCAAGGTTTCGATTTCACCCAAAACCATTTCTGTTTTAACTGGAGAGCAAGACAGGCAAAATTTGAAGAAGATACCAGTACCCGATATGTAATCTATATCTACCATTTTCCAAGGTCTGAAACAAAACTTAGTTTCAAGGAAGCAATAGATAGGCATCCTCACTCGATTTCACTGTTTGGAGGTATACTTGTACTGTGCCTGAGCTTTGCAGACTAGCTGGCAAGTCAAGAGTTACAGCTCTGTCTCAGGCAGGCAGAGCCTCTACAGTTGCTTTCTGCAATTAGGCTTGTCAACATCTCTCTCAGGGAAGTACTACTGGCTCATGAAGGCTAATTGCTGGCAGACACCTGATTCCCTTAGAGGAAGAGGAGAGGAGCCGGGTTGCGAGGAGGCTGTGATGGGCAAGGTTAGGAGCGCCTGCCAGGCAGGTGGATGCACCTTTAATCATTCCTACAATTGACTTACAGCTACAGGAAACTTGACCTTTTCTTTGATTAGAATCTGAGCTGATGAAATTCCCGTTCTTCTCTGCAATCAGTTGCCACATGAATTAGGCCATTAGATGTGTATCTACCTGTGTGCCCTAGGCATTGCTGCTGCTGCTGTGATTAAAGTAATTTATTACAAATTATTGGGTGTGAAAAGGGATCTGATACTATAAAGTAATGTTTTAAATTTGACATTCTAAAAGGTGCAGTCAGTGTCATGCTTTGTTTTCAATTATTTTATATGGCAATCTTGATGTTTTTATCTCTGGCATGAACAGTAGATTATCCAATAGAGACCTTGTGTTACAGGGCAACCTGTACATGATCTGTGAAGCAAATGGAGCTAAAAAAATCTGATTACATCTCAGTCTTAGCAGAGACTGTAACAGAGACTTTCTATGCTGTAGAAGCAGATTAAGCACTATGAACTTTGGTTTCTGTGTATTCTTTTACTGCAGAGTTAAGTATAGACCAATCTGAATTTCACAAAAGGTTTATTGCATGTTGTTACCCTCTTTCCCTTTCTCTTGTGTCCTAATTTATTTAATGTATTTGCTTGGAAGATATTCAAATTTTGTGTTAATACTGAGCATTTTAGCTATAAGCATATACCTATAAGCAAGAAGTCCAGCACTTGTCCAACCATATTCATTTAATGGATTTTTACATCAGAGTTGGCAAATTTTTGGCCCAAGGCTGTTGCCATGCAGTGAGTTGCACTGAAAGCACATGGTGCAGCTCTACATGAGTTTTCATAGCATCAAACATGCATCTCAAAGTCAGTTTTCAAGCTTTAAGTGTTTTGAATGGTTTGAAGATTTCTCTGGATGTTTTCACGCTCACCCGTTTGGTTGAGTGAGGAGGGTGAAAGATGCGGAGACTCACATTAATGCCTTTGTGTTTCTAGGACTTTACTCCACAGTTTGTTATTGACTGTAGCTGGAAAAAATGTGAATTGCTTTGTGTAATTACCCAATTTAAGCACTGGAATTGCCTGAGATAGATTGTATATCACATTCATGGCATTTATTAATTTTTCATCTGAGTTTAAAAAAAAAGAAGAAGTAAAAAAAAAACCAAGAAGGAGATTGCTGTATTGTACTAGCCTGATCAAATATAAGCACAAACCCACAAAACTATGTTTAGCAGAAGTCAGAAAAATGACATAGCAGAAACAAGAATCACCAAAAGGTTACCTTAAAACCTGTTGATTACTCCTTTGTGGTTTGTCAATGGAAAATACAAACTATTTTTGTAATTCCAAATTAAAGTAACAGGAGAATGAACATAAGAGTAAAGAATCAGAGTAGAAAGAACACATATCTTTAATTTAAAGCTGTGGTTAATTTAATAATATGTGACCCTTCAATATTCTGCAGAGAAAGCTATTTTTGTACATGGACTGCTGTTACGAGTTGGACAACTGTCCATTAAAACTGGAAAGAAGATGTTAGCCCTTCTCCTGAGAGATTTTTCCCTAACTCCTGTAAAATTCTTAGACATCTTAAAAATCAATAATATTATTGGCTGATGATTTTGGATGACTTAATATGAGGAATGAAAATCAGGAATAATACAGACTTGCAATTATTGATTTGTGTGCTTTTATCTTAAGGATTTAAGTATTTTCTGTTTCTATCTTGAAAATATGTATGTATTCCTCACGTAGGGATCCTATCTTAATAGTTTAATTTCACTTCTTCCCAGTTTTGTTGTTCAGGAGAATGTAGTTACATAAGACTTTGAAGAAGGCATAATAACTTTTCATAGTCAAAGGCTGTGTGTTTCCTGTCTATAATAGTAAAAAGTACAAGAAATCTTATCCACCAGTACCTCCAAGTCCATTTCTGTAGGGTTGCTTTCAGTTTCATCATCCCCCAGCCTGAGCTCACATCAAGGATTTCCCTGACCTAGTTGCAGGATCTTGCACTTTGCCCTATTGAACCTCATGAGATTCTCCTCAGCCCACCTCTCCAGCCTGTCTAGGTCCATTTGGATGCTATCCCATCCTTCAGTCTTATCCAGTCTTACAATGGCTGGATAAAGTTATAAACAAGCAGCGGAGGCAAAACCCCAGAGTTTGGATGTGCAATATGTATGCTGCTACGAATTAGAGCATGATAGAAACTGTTGTTTGCTGCATGACTTGCTTGCACAGAAATTAAATTAATAAATTTTCTAAAAAGCCTGACTGACCATTACAGTTTTCACATCCAAGGGCCTCAGTCTGGCTTGTAGGAGTGTGGCCCAGATTTTGTCAGAGTAATGAACTGCAGGCAAAGCAGACAGCAGATCTGCAGGTATAAAGGGCAAGAGAATTTATACCTGCAACTAATTGCTTTTGCAATAGTATGGGTGCTAAGTGGAAAGAAGGTTGAAGACTGCAAAATGTGTCAGTAGGTATAGGTGTCACCACAGGAAAGAAATTGAGATTTGTGGGCAGTTGTATTGTCTCTACAGTAAGTTAGTGCTGTGTGAGTTTTGGAAATGGCAGTCCTAAGTTTTGTTTGTGTGCCAGGAAGTTGAAAGAGGTTAGAGATAATTTGCTGCTTGTGCTGTTCTCATCTTTTCCAGGAAGTTTGTTCCAGAACAAGTGTAAGTATAGTTGAACTTGCAGGTATTCTAGAGTTTACCAAGCAAGCAGTTAAGGCTGTGGGGAAAAAATATCTCCTTTGACCTGATTTTAGGGACTCCAGTTGGCTGTACAGAAAACTTCAGCATTTTAAATACAAGGAGGTAGGATAATTAATTTCCAAGTAAGCATAAGCAGCAGCTTTTGTCATTCTCCTTTATTTTCTAGATCATCTTATTATAACAGTAGAGAAAGCCTTCGTGCACCTCTGTGTTGCAATTTGGAGTGATGGATACTAAATTTTTCAGAAACTTGATATTTGCATGGCTGATAACACAAGGTACCAGGTAGGGAACAGGCCTTGTTTTTCTAAGGAACAGCTGCTCCTACTAGGAATTAGATTATTTCCTACATGTTCTTGGAAGCTCTGGTAGATATGTGGAAAAGTTGTGGAACTATGAGGCAAATTGTCTTGTCCAGGGCTTTTAGGGAGGTAACCTGAGCATGTCTGCTGTTGTACTGCAGACAGTTCTGTTAAAGA
This sequence comes from Psilopogon haemacephalus, assembly GCA_013396835.1. Lineage (NCBI taxonomy): Eukaryota > Metazoa > Chordata > Aves > Piciformes > Megalaimidae > Psilopogon > Psilopogon haemacephalus. The sequence continues at coordinate 196,427 of VWZI01010915.1, forward strand.
ATTTGTAGATAAATATTTGAAGTTGATTTCTGAAAAACAATGAGAAAAAAGTCAGTGTTTTCTTATCTTTAGGGACTTTAAGGTCTGCAGTTCAACGTTTTCTTCAAAATTGTGATGGCATAAAATGTACAATTTTTTAATGGTTTATTTTTTAATTTCATAGTTTTCAGTCAGCTGAGACCTTAAATCAGGTATAAATTTTCAAAATTAAAACCACTGCTCAGACCTTTTTATTTCCATCTTAGATCTAACTGATGCTGAAGGAGTCAAGCTGTGGGAGCACCTAAGCCATGGTGCAGGGATGCATTTGAAGTCAGGCCCAAAACCAAATCTGCTCTGGGTCTCTAACAGTGCCCTCAGATCAAACAAACTAGTACTTCTGAGCTTACCTCAGAGCATGTTTGTCTGCAATGTGGACAACCTCTTACATAAGTCCTCTTAGTCTTCAAGGGTATCTGAATGATATTGGGCAGAAGATACTACAAGAGCCTCAAAATCACCTGCCACAAGGGGGAATGAAACTTAGGAACACTCTGATGTTTTGACTTTCGACTGCCTAGCTGGAATGTGGATGAATGAAATATAATTTTACAGCTGCTCTAGGCTAGTGGCCACTCCAGAGCCAGTGCACATTAATTTGGATCATCCTGTGCCTGGATCAGTCCCCGCAGCCCTGGGTAGAACAGAGTGCAATAAAGTCGCTAGGAGCATTCTTAGCCTCATCTATGAAATTGAGTCAAATACTTTCCCTTCATGCTATAGGGAATAGCAATCTCGTTCCTAAATATTATTATGTTGGATAAGTGAGTCCCACTGGTACAAAGAAGGTAGCAATCACTGATCCACCCCCAATCTCTTCATTTTAACGTTGTACCCTATGAATTAAAGTGTCCCCTGAGTAAGAGCTTTGGATGTCACATTAGACTGCTGTCAGGCTTCATCTCTGCTTCCCATTCCAGGCTGAATGACTGGCTCTCATAGGGCATGACCTGATCACCAGGACAGGTCAGCCAGAGTAGACCTTCAAATTGGGTTGGATGTATCTTGAATTTAATTAACTCCTGCTGTTTAGGCCACTTTAGGCCTCACTTTCTCAGCTGAGTGGTTTACTCTTCCACTTTTATCTCCTAAGGATGAGAAGCTGGGTCCAAAGACCAGAGAATTGAAAGGACTTCAGGAAACTTTGTAGCCTGTTACAATAATAATGGGGGGAGGGACAGCAGAAACTACCTTTTGAGCAGCTACGCCCCAGGTGAGAGCAAACTTTCTAAAGCGGAGGGCAAGCCTACTGGAGTGCGCCATTCCTTAGCTTTTCTTCTTGGAGCTGGAGATGAATGAGGCCAGCTTCTGTTCTCTGCTCCACATGCAGCCCAGACTTTCCAGTAGGGAGCAGAAGAATGGACTGAAACGGATGAAAGGCTCCCAGCTTAGTTAAGGTCTTCTTGATTCGTCTTTGTTTTGTTCCTTACTAGAGGCACAACTCAACAAACCTGTGTAACCAATGGTGCTTTTAAAGTCTCAGACAGTAGAAGGCTGCCCTCCTGCCCCCAAATGACAGCCTGTGTTGGATCTTTAGAAGGGTCATTCATGTGTATTTGGAGGATAATACTTGCAGTTCGCCCTCTCATATTGACCCATCAGTTGTAGTGCTCTCAGGAGCATTTGGAGGGTGACCACAACTGCCTTTGTAAAGTATTAGGGGATACACTGGTGAGGAGAGGGCCATGTATAGGAAATATGCAGATGTTTTGTTCCCCAGCCCAGGCTGTTACCTTGAGATAATGGGTTATCTTCGCTAGTGTCACAGAATGGTCTAGGTTGGAAGGGTCCTCCAAAGGTCATGTAGTCCAACCCCCTCCACAGTAAGCAGCTGGCATCCTCAACTAGATCAGGTTGCCCAGAGCAATATGCAGAGGTAAACCCACAGAACTGCCTCCCCAGGTTCTATGAAGCTACTCTGTAGCTGAGGTGATGATTCAGTGGCCCAGCAGCACATAATGCTTCTGTTTCTTGATCAGCCTTACATCTTAAAATGAGACAACCCTTCGCCTTCATAACTCAAGGGTGCTTTGGAGAGATTGTTTAAAATGTCCTCCATTTAAGCCAAATTTCCAGCATCCATATTCCTATCCCATCACCTGCCCAGAGGAGTTCATTTTTTGATGGACTGATTGCATATGAAGCTGATAATTTATTGGAAAGGATGATGTCTCTTCCCAGGAAAGAAACAAATATCTACATTATCCCTTCCCCATTATGTGAGGTGTCTGCCTTTTCAATAGACTTTTATTTAATATATTTTGTAGGGTGTTGGGTGTTTTTTTTTTTTTTGGTGTTTGTTTTTGGGTTTTTTTTCTTCTTCTTTGTGCCACACATTTTCTGCCATATGCCTATTTCTTCCTGGGAATAAATGTCTCAATAGTCACTTTAAAGTACAAAAAAAATTAGTGTCTGCAGCTGAGCTCTCAAGGGCAATAATCTAATAACAAACGTGTGGATGAAAGGGAAAAAGAGACTTGATTATGCATTTCTAAACCTTTATGCCAAACAACAACAGTGAAGAAATGTTTTTAACCTGTGAAGCTTAATTAAATTTTATCTTCCACTGTAAAGTACTCTGGCCATAATCCAAAAAGGACTTGAGCACAAATGCCTCCTTCCTCAGTCCCTGGCTTCTCAAGTGGGTTGTATGACCCTGTGCTAAGAAGTTTGGCTCCCTAAGTGTGTAATGCTGGTTTGAGCAGATACTGTTTGCTCCTGCCTCTCTTCCTATCACTTGCATCTCATTGTGGTGATGGGGTCGTGAACACAAGAAGGATAGGGAGCAAAGGGCTGCTGAAAAGAGCTTGAAACTTTCTGAAAGCGAGCCTAAGCAGGGCTTTCTCCTTGGTTTGATATGGAACTGGAGAAAGAAGACAAAGTGCTCTTCCTCATGAAAATAGCCCTCATAGCCATTTAAAAGTATTTCATGTAAAATGCATGATTTACTTTGAACAATGATTAAAGAAAATATGCAAGTGTCCTTGAAGAAGAAGCTGGATTGCCCTTTCTAGATATCAAGGAGACCTTCCCCTTTCCATGCTGCTGCTCAGGCACTGGAGTGCATGGTATCTTTTGCACTAATGTGAAAAAACTTAAGAAGGACACATGAAGTTGTGGAGGCTAAAAAATAAGGTACTGTGGAATTTGGATGAAACTGAAATGGATGTTGTAGCTGTGTAATTTGGGTGTTAGGTCCCAACATTCTACCTGACTCTCACCTGCAACTTCCTTTTTTTGAACAATTGTCTGGGTTTGGATTTTTTTTTGTTTGGTTGTTGGTTGGTTGTTTGGGTTTCTGTTTGTTTTGTTTTGTTGTGGTGGTTTTGTTTTGATTTTTTGTTTTTTTGTAGGGTGTATGTTGGTGGTTGTTGTTAAAAATGTAGCTTTAAACTCAGTTTCTCAACAGTATTTTCTAGTTGTTGGTAGTCTCCAGGAACAAGTAATGATATTTTACAATTACTTCAAAGTCTTTGATTCAAACTCCAATTTGAATGTCCTTTTTGTGAATAAATTGTTGGTCATCACATCAATATGAAGTTCTTTACCATGAGGGAACACTGGAACATATTGCCCAGGGAGATGGTGGAGGCCCCATCAGTAGAGATATTCAAGGTCAGGCTTGATGAGGCTCTGATGCACTAGATGATCCTAAAAGGTCTCTTCCAAGCCAGTGCATTCTATGATTCTATGAATTTATATGATTGGGAGGACAAATGTCCTTTGATTTGTATTTGTTGCTTTGAGATTTGCACTTAGGAGGTAAAAGTTTACTAAAATCCTCCATCTATGACTATGTAATTTATATGTAAGTGTTACTTACACCTCTTACCTATTTTGCATTGACAGTAATTCCATGGTAATACAGATACGGAGAAGAGAAGGAAAAACTAGTGATAATATTTTTCTAATGGAATTCCCAGGGCACAATAGCTTTGGGTAGGAAACCAAAGGAATGGATGAGGAGTATTTCAGACTTAAATGAAGGCGGTTTAGGCTTATCATCTAAAGATGATAATGCTTTGTTAAGTAGTCCTCCTGAGAGCCAATGTTATGTTGGAGCACTGAATAGCGAGAGAAGCAGCCCTTGGGAATGCCTTCTTGCATGAGACAAACATCATCTTACAGAAATAAAAGACAGTATTAGATATTCAGATATAAATTAGAGCAGATGGGAACTTACTAAGCTTAACTGTGCTCTCCCAACATTATAAACCACTTAAATTATTTTTCAAGTTGTTGTATGATCATTGAAACTCTTTAATGACAATGCACTTATGCAGGTGTAGTATCTTATGATTAAGCATAGCAAATTTTATCTTTTCTTTCAGGTCTGTAATGTAGGCAGTGAGTGGGAAATCTGTTAAATATTCTTGTAGGATGCTGAGAGGAAAAAAAAATGTTTCTTCTTTTTGCATGTTATATATCTAACACTGTAGTAGAAGAACCTGGACAGTATTCATTGTTGAACAATCTACTCACAGTACACTAACCCTGCATTTTCCTGACTTTTGGGATTGTAAGCTTTGTAAAAGTGTCTTCCTAGACAAAATTCCATTTTCCACAAATGACTACTGCTGCATTTTTTTTTCATTCTGTGTGAGATGCCCAGACAAGACAGGGAAAATATAAATAAATATGATGTAGCAGTTGTGTTCTGTGATATTTCAAGGACATGTAAAGGATTAGTTCTTTCATTTGAATTTAAATTAGTCTCACTGTAAAATCTATGCCAAGTGTTTTGTCCAACACAGTTTTGAGTGTCTTCTCTGGTTGGTGAGCAAGTACAGTTATCCTCAGTTTATACCTGTGCCCTAAGGAGAGGAGCTGAGTTTGATCTGAGACAATGAATCAGTTGCAGAACCAAATTCAGAACAAAATTTTTGCTCATTTAGGCTTCTCAATTTGATACCACTGCTGAAGCTTTTCCAGAACTCTCAGATGCCTCTACCATTACTTGCCTCTTGCATTTGCAAGAGAACCACTGAGATGATCTCTGCAAGGCAGGGTATTGTACCTTATAGGTACTTTAACTGTGGAGTGAACAGCAGTGTTGTAGTAGAGAATGAAAAGTTTAAATAAATGAATTAAAAACTGGACAAAAATCAGCTAAATGAGTAACTTTCTGTAACTCTTGAGCCCTGCTGAAATACTGACGTGTCTGTATAGAGCGTATAGCATTCTAGTCCAAGTCCAAATTAAAATACACTCTAAGGGCAGGTCAGGCAAAGGCAAAATAACATGAAAATTGTGTTACAGAAATGTGAGGCAAATTCTGCTCTGAATTGGAACAAAATATCTAATGGATGTTTGCAATGTGCATGAGTAGAAATCTAAACTTAGCAATAATTTTTGACAGATCATACATGGAGAGGCCCCACAACTTCGACCATAAGGAGAAACTTTTTCCACAAATTAAAAAAAAAAAAAATTAAAGAAAAAAAGAAGTTACAGAAATTGTTGCTGAACCAATGGGAAATCACAGACTATCAGAGAAAATGAACTCTTGATTCTCTCTGCTTTAATTTGCAAGATTAAATACATGTGAGAAAAACATTGGTTGCCATACAGAGGATGAAATAGAGGAGGCTGTGTCTGGTGCTAAGCATGGTTATTTAACACTAAATGCCTGTCAGTAATAGTGGCTTCAAAAGAGATCTTCAGAGCTCTTAGAAGAAAAAGCACCTGTGGTTTGTGCATTTTTATTCCTTTGAGAAACAACTACTGCAACTATTACTTCTGTTGCATATAGCACACATGTCACCAACAAGTGAAAAGTGATTGTAATGATTGAAAGGTTACTAAGGTTTCTGTGTACCACCATCTAAAGTGAGATAGAAATGTGTGTTTAATGAAATTCTCTGTGCAATTTTACAAAGAGTATGTAGCAAGTAAGCCAAAGCAAAACTGCACAGGTCCAAAATTAGATAAAAGTGCATAGATGTCACCAACGGTATTATGCTCTGTGAATTCAAATGATGATGGTGAACTGTGATGGTTGGGCTAAATGTGGAGTTTGAATTTTTTCCTTTTGGTCCTGTCTTTTTTTCTAAGCTGTTTATTGCTTATCTTGGCTCTGTTCTGGAAATGGTCTCAAAGAGTGGTTACAGAGGTGCAGTTTGTAACTCTGGAACAAACTCGCAAGCAATTGGGTAGCAGCAGGTGCATTTTAAAGCACTCTCACTTCCAGCAAGTTCTGTTTAGCATTAGGTAGGCAGCTAAAGGCTCAACAAGAGTGTATTAGATTTAATATCTTGGCTGCTGAATTGGAAGGTGAAAAAATGCTTTAGATGAAATGGAGTTGCCTGATTTGTAGCCTACATTTGATTCTCATCAAACAGTGCCAAATTTAATTGTTGCTTACATTTTTACACTTTTTGTGTAAAATGCTTGTGTTTTGCACAAATGGGTGGAACTGCATAAAATAATAAAACTGCAGATAATCTATTTTTATAGGCCTGCCATTGATATGCTGAAGTACAGTCTCTGTGAGCTAAGTTGTACTGCATAAGCCACGGCGAAGGCACAGAAAATAAATGCAAGAAGTGATGGAGGAACAGCTGTTGCAGAAGATGGATGTTTTGCTGTAATGATGTTGCTAAGATTATTAATTTATTTAATAGAATTCAGAAAGGATTCATCTGTTAGCTGTCAGGATTTTATCACTGGGAGTCTGCAGGTTGCCATAGGCTATGGGCATGCTGTTAGCCTGTTAACAACATCCAAGGGGGGTCAACTGACAAATAGCTTTGTTTATTACCATTTGGTTTATAGTTCAGGATTCATTTGGAGTGTCCCAGCTAACATTTGGGCTCTCAGTTTTCTAATACTGCTGACACCAGCTGTAACAGCAGCTTTTCACTCCTGGAAAATCTTTCTTCCTTTGATGAGCTTGTTCCCATAATTGGTTAGATTGCTTTTTTTTTTTTTTTTTTCCTCTTGGGATTATATTAATGTTTTTATTGCAGAAGTACCTGGAGGCCAGTTAGAAAACATGACCTTGCTATTCTAGCCACAGTCTCTACACATCGCAAAAAAACATATGTTGTTCTTCAAATGTCTTACAGTTTATGTTTAAGATGAGGAAAAAAAGTTGGTAAAAACAGCAGATGCAAAGGGTGAAAGTGAGATGACAGCAATTAACATAATAAGTCCTTTGCCTCTAGTAACTGTCAAGCAGTTTAATAATGAGAACTTAGAATCAAATGTTTTGAGGGAAGAAATATGAAGATAATTTTTCCTAAATATTAGGTGAAGCTTGTAGGGTGCCATGATTTTGATCACTGTACCTTTGCCATTATTCTAGCTTTGGGTTTTCTCGTCAGTCTTTCAGTGCTGTGTAGGAGACAGAACTTTTCACACTGGAGAAACAGCTGCCTTAAAGTTATGCTGGTATCACTGGGAGGCAGAAAGGTGAAGGTCACAGTGATTTATCTTGATATGTGTACTGATGGCATCCATAAAATCTCAGTTGCCGGCAGTTACTGATTGTAATTTGGGGCTGTAATTCAAGTGGTCTGATTGAATATGAGAGGGTGATAAAGCTTATTCTCATTATTATGATGGAGAAAAAAATACCAGTCAGTCACCACATAGCCACAACTCCCTCATCATCTGAAAACTGTGTGAACCAACACTCTCTGATTTGATTTCTGAGAAGCTAATGGAAGAAATTGTGGGGATGTCTTGTTCTTTGTTTCCTTTTTGTGGGGGATGTTTTGTTGTTTTTGTTTTGTTTGGTCTTTTTTCTCTCTATAATATAGGAGCCTTGAATGTCCATTTTTTACCTATCCTATCAGAAATCTGACATAGCTTTAGAAAACAATTTTACTTTAATTTCAAGTGATTTGTTTGGAACTTGTCTAAGAAGGAAGGTTAGTAACAGCAATCCAAGCCATATAATTTGAATCAAATTATTGTTGCAAGTCAGGCAGATAACCCAGCTGAATTCTCTCTGTGTTTGTCGAAATACAGCACAGTGATTCATGAAACTATAGAAAAGCCACAGGTTACTGGAGTTACACATGCATCAATGCTTGCCAAGTAAGGAAGAAAATAGACCCTAAATTTAGCATGCTGATGAAATAAAGCCAAAGTGTGAGTGCTGAAAAAACCTCAAACCCAACAGCTTTATTTTAGGGAAAGGGAACATTTCAGGCTGTATTCCTAAATCTCATATCCATGCTCTTCTGAGTTTCAAACGCATTATCTTCAGTCCCAAGACCAGTCTGAATAATGGAAGCTCTATAACATCAGCTTGCATTACTGGGTTGCTCTGCTAATGTCCTTGTTGTTGCTCACCTTGTCTTCCATCTTCCCACATTCCCTGACAAGCAAATAGCACAAAACTGTGGCAAAGAAATTTATTACTTCTCTGACTTACATACTGCAAACAAGTGAAAGGAATGCAGCAGAATTTTAAGAGTACTGTGCAGTGACAAGTACTGTGTCTGGCTGAAAAATAGCTGCACCTGCAAATGAGCTCTTTACTACTGGGCCTTGAACAGTGGAAGCTGTCAACCTCTCATTGAAACTCATCTAAGGTGGTTGGCAAGTCAGATGGTCCTGTCCCAGTGATCAGGGTGGTACTCACCAGTTTCATCTGGACAATTGTTAACTGAAAGTGCAACTTGTTATTGATCAGTTTTACTCTTCTGAGACACAGAAGCCATGAGCTTCAAATCTTTGGGTTTTTTGCATCTGCAGCTACCCTTAAAAGAGACCAAGGAAGGATTTTTTTTTTTTTTTTTTTTTCATCTCTCTGCTTATTTCAGCAAAGCATAAGCACAGCTTTCTGGAGACCTCTAAATGTGGGAAGGTTGGCTTGCAGAAAATGGCAGCGTCACCAGGGTCCAAGAGCTTAATTTAGCCATTTAAAGCTATTGTTACACAAAGAAGAAATAAATGCATTCAAATAATGGTTTAGAATATTATGACATTTTTACTCTTAGTTTGAGTAAATGGATTTTGATAATAAACAATAGGTGTATATTAATTGCATAACTAATATACTACCTGCATATTTTTTTCAAACTTACATACTTTTTCCCGTGCTGCATTGACCCTTCCAGAATAGCTCAAGGATGGTGTCATCAGAGATGGTGTTGAGGGGTGGGTGTCAAGTGAATGGGGCCAATCTCTTTTTCCTGGTCAGCAGCAATACGACAAGGAGCAATGGCTATAAACTGAAACCAAGAATGTTTCACTTCAACACAAGGAGAAACTTCTTTACAGGGAGGGTGACAGAGCACTGGAACAGGCTGCCCAGAGAGGTTGTGGAGTCTCCTTCTCTGGAGACTTTTGAAACCTGCCTGGATGCATTCCTGAGTGAACTACTCTAGTCCATCCTGCCTTGGCATGAATGTTGGACTCTGGAGGTCCCTTCCAGCCTCTAAAGTTCTGTGATTCTATGAAAAGTGACTGGCTAGGCTTAAAATTACTTTCTACCTTCTTTATCTTTTCTAAGGCATTTTGCATTTGTTGGGTTATGGAGTAATTTAAGACACATAATTTATTTTTCTTTCTTCTTAAAAATTAAAATAAAAAACTATTTGGAATGAATCTCTTTAGATGATTGGGGGAGAAATCACACTGATGAATTCAGTAAGAATGGTTACACATATTTGGACATAAATTGTTTTGTAGAGGATTTTCCTTTAGTGAACAGCTTTATCTTTTTATATGTATGCATAAACACACAAAAAGCATGGGCCCATGCTTCACTATTCTGTCTTTTCCTGTGAAATAACAGTGTTGCAGTGATACAGAATACCTGGTGGGTATGATATTATTGTATATCAACACTGTATCTCTAAGGGTTTTCTAATGGATATATGAAACTCAGAAGAGCTGAAACAAAGGTTTAGGGGCCAGTGTGTTTTGCTTTCTCTCTCTTAAAATGTGAGATTTAGAGAACCCTTGGAATGTCTGGAATATTGTGGTATAATGTGAAATAATACTGGGAGAGAAATTAGCTCTTGTGATGTTGGGAGATGTAGGATCTTAAACCTGGTGTGACAGACACAATCTGCTCTGTGTGTTGGATTTTTGGCAGTGTCCCCCAGGCATGACCTGTGCCACAGCTGTTACTGCAATCTGAGTCTTTCTGAACAAGACAAATGTTACTTATTTTGTAATACATTGCATTAATACATTAATTAAATCCTGTTAGGAGTTTACCAAAACATCATGTCTATTCAGGTCCTGTGTTTCAGTTTGGGCTTCTTTTTGCTTGTGATGCTACAGGAAGGTCTGGAGAAAGAACGAGGGAGAAACCCTGAGGGGATGCTTAATGGAAGATTAGAGATGGAGAGAGGAAAAATCTATGCTGTCAAGCAGGACATCATTAATATTGGTCTGTTTTCTGTTTGTTTTGTTTTCAAGATCTGCACCTAGATTAATGAAGTGATAATATCTTTTTTTTTTTCTTTAAGGATGAGGGAAAAGATCACATCTGCATAAATTTAATCTCTAATGTAATACAGCAAAGCCTAATTTAAGTGTTAATCATGGTTTTGTGTTATTTGTAAAATTTTGTCTGAGACAAAATGAAGAATATTGTCTCATTAAAAAATCTGGCAGTATTAGTGTGACAGTAATCACATTTTCATTCTATTTTCATAGCCAAAGCTTCAAAGCAGCTTAAGAACTATTCATTATTGATGCAGGCTTGAACATGCAAGTGAATAGCTGTATCAGCACTGTCATATATAATTTCAGCAACACTATCAAGCACAAGAAAAGTTTAGCTAACTGGAGGATAAAAACAATGGACTGCTGGGTAAGATTAATGAAAATGCTTCTTTAGAAGAAAATAAGCATCTTGGAAAAAACAAAACAAAGCAAATGGTAATTTTTTATTAAAGTGGTAAATTCTGCTGGTTTATTGTTTGCTGTTGATAAATTAATTCCTCAAGAAATGCAGCCCACTGGATTTTAAAGATACATTTTCATATGGTTTTCCTCTGAGAGGAAGTAAAGCAAAGAAACCTAAAATTCAGTAATGCAGTTTATACTTAATATGTTTAAAATGAAATGTGGATTCTATCTTTATTCCTGTTATTCCTTTAGGATGTTTTGTTATGATTAGGTGAAAACTCTGAGCTCCTCTAAAGCCTTTTCCTACAATAGAAGGTCCTCAGATAGAGGCTTTATGCACTTCCCCCTTATGCCTTTTCATGCCTAGACTTCACCTTCCACAGCATTTTTGTTTTCCTGTGTCTGTGCTCTCAATTTGAGGAGTAAGTTATAGCTCACTGTGCTAATTTTGAATCTTGTCTGGGTTTATTATTTTTTTTCTTCATTTATTCCTAATATATGTATGATTCTAATTCTTATTGATTAAATACATAAAAACAAACAAAGAAATGCAAAACCACAAAACAAAACAAACTACCCAACAAACTAAGCTGGTTGCATAGTGTTTGCTTTAAACGTTCCTACCCTAAGATCTTTGATGTAAAATGAAAACGAAGTGTGTAATAGGCTGATATCGGTCCATTTGTGAGGTATACATATGGTTGATCACTCATAGCTTTTTGTACTATTTCTACTAATTATGGTAAAGAGAACTTTGCAAATTGTGACTAGAGAATAATTTTCTTCAGTTAAAAATGGAAATTTAGGACTACTTTGTCATTAGGACATGGAACTGTTGGAGAGAGTCCAGAGGAGGGCCACAAAAATGATCAGAGGGCTGGAGCACCTCTGCTATGAGGACAGGCTGAAAGAGTTGGGGCTTTTCAGCCTGGAGAAGAGAAGGCTTCGAGGAGACCTTATAGCAGCCTACCAGTATGTGAGGGGGGCCTACAGGAAGGCTGGGGAGGGACTATTTACAAGGTCTTGTAATGACAGGACGAGGGGGAATGGGTTCAAATTGGCAGAGGGGAGATTTGAACGGGATGTTAGGAAGAAATTCTTCACAGTGAGGGTGGTGAGGCACTGGAACAGGTTGACCAGGTAGGTTGTGGCTGCACCCTCCCTGGATGTGTTCAAGGCCAGGCTGGATGAGGTTTTGAGCGACCTGATCTAGTGGGAGGTGTCCCTGCCTATGGTGGGGGGTTGGAACTGGATGATCTTTGAGGTCTCTTCCAACCTAAACCATTCTATGATTCTATGATTCTGCAAATACTCAACATATTTATAATTACTAGGTCTAACAACCTCCTTGGATCTGGGCTGAATTTAAAAGTAATCCTGCTTACTGAGAAATCAGAGAAATCATAGAGTGGTTTCGGTTGGAAGAGACCTCAAAGATCATCCAGTTCCAATGCCCTCGGCATAGGCAGGGACACCTCCCATTAGAACAGGATGCTCAAGGACCCATTCAACCTGGCCTTGAACACCTCCAGGGAGGGAGCGGGCACAACCTCCCTGAGCAACCAGTTCCAGTGTCTCACTACCCTCGCTGTAAAGAACTTCCTCCTAACATCCAGTTTAAATCTCCCCTCTACCGGTTTAAACCTGTTACCTCTCCTCCTGTCATTACAAGTCCTTGTAAGTAGTCCCTCCCCAGCCTTCCTGTAGGCACCTTTCAGATACAAGGTCTCCTTGAAGCCTTCTCTTCTCCAGGCTGAAGATCCCCAAGTCTCATAGCCTGTCCTCGCAGAGGTGCTCCAGCCCTCTGATCATCTTTGAGACCTTCCTCTGGACTTGCTCCAAAAGTTCCAATGTCCTTCTTGCGTTGGAGGCTCAAGAACTGTATATAGAAAATTGAGTCATTTTCCCAGAATCAGAGAATCATTTTCATTGAAAAAGACTTTAAGTCCAACCATTCTCTAACTCTACCAATTCTGACTCTAAACCATGTCCGTCAGCACCACATCTATAAATCTTTGAGTGTTGCCTAGATGCAAGATGCCTTCACCACTTCTGGATTTGAAATGACTGCAGCCAAAGTGTAAGCATGCCCATAGACATGCCAGCTCTTCAAGTAGACACCATGGTTAAGCTTCCTCAGTCTTGCTGAACTTACTGGCTTGCCTTGGATCTGGGAGAGAGATTTTGCTCCGCCTGTGTGAACTGCTGTGCCAACAGCTGCACTTTGCCCTTTCTGCTGTGCCGGGTCCTGTTTGCCAGCCCTGCTGCTTTGAGTTGCTGCGTTCCTTAGGGACATTTAAATAGCCCACACTGGGTGAGAGCGATGTCCCCACAGTGCCACATCAGGTCTCACATCCTTTCCTGATGGTTCCTGTCTGCGACCTGGCACTCAAACCCTGCCTGCCTGTTGCCAGAAAAGTCTCTCTGTCTAGCTTTATCTAGCACACAGGCCTTAGCGATGCTGCTTCTGAGATGTCATCTCAGCTGCTGCTGCTATTGTTCCACACAAAGCTTTGCTGTTGCTTCTATCACCTGCAGCAGTGCAAACCAACATACAACACTGGCAATGTGAATGGCAGGAGCAATGTTTTCTAAACTGTATTTATTGCTGTCAACAGTTATAATGATTAGCCTAGCTATTTCAATTTCTGAAAATCTGCTATACAGGCTAGAACTTTGGTTTGCTAACTTAGAGGCCAGCATGTTTTACTTTGGAAAACAGTGATTTTTAGGAATTTTGGCTTTAAAACGCAACACCATGGGGTGTCCTGATTGCAACCTTCTCTGGTGAAATGCAATTACAACACATTCTTGCTTCTTGTTCTACAGTTGTCACCACAGGCTGCCATGATTTTATTAGCAGCTGATCGTGCAGCCTAAAGACCTTGTGGTCTTCCATCAGAATGCACAAATTTTCCCAGACACTCCATTTCTCGTCTGTTTTCCCTCTAGCATCTTAACTTTCTATGGGCTCGAGGTTTTTTTTTCTCTTTAATATTTAATGATAGTTATAGGAAATGGGAAAGCAAACTCTTGACACTCATACTTGTTACTAAAGAAATGGTTGCAGATTTGCAGCTGTGTGTATTTAAGGGTACGTAGCGAGGTGGTATTTAGAACTGCTTTTGTCCTTTAAATCAATTTTTCATGAGAACTGCAGTTTCGCTTCTATTACAAATATTTGAGGAAGTCAAATAAAACAGGTGGAGTGGGGAGCAGACACAGTGATGTCATGTTAACAAAACCCAGCCTTGTCATTCTGCAGATTTTATTATATATTTATATTGTATGCTTTCTGCTTAGCTGTACACTACAGTAAGATGCCCCATGGCATGGGCTAAAGGAGATAATTACAGGGCTTAGTTAAGCAATGAAATATAAGAATCTGTTACAAGCAGTTTTCTAAAAGAGTGAACCTGAACATACTAGTGACTGTGTTTAGAAAGGTATGGAAAAAAAAAAAAAAAGGAGGAAGGATTGCCCCTGTACTCAGCACTCGTGAGACCACACCTCGAGTACTGTGTCCAGTTTTGGAGAGACATTGAGGTGCTGGAGCGGGTGCAGAGAAGGGCCATGAGGCTGGTGAGAGGTCTGGAAAACATGACATATGAGGAGCGGCTGAGGGAACTGAGGTTGTTTAGTCTGGAGAAGAGGAGGCTGAGAGGGGACCTTATTGCCCTCTACAACTACCTAAAGGGAGGTTGTAGTGAGGCTGTTGCTGTTCTCTTCTCCCGAATTACTGATGATGGGACAAGAGGAAATGGCCTCAAGTTGCATCAGGAGAGGTTTAGATTGGATGTTCAGAAGAAGTTCTTTACCGAGCAGGTGGTCAGGCACTGGAACAGGCTGCCCAGAGAGGTGGTGGAGTCACCATCCCTGGAGGAGTTTTAAAAAGAGTGGATGTGGTGCTTGAGGCTGTGGTCTAGTGATTAAGAATGCTGGAATGAAAGTTTGACTCAGTGATCTTGAAGATCTTTTCCAATCTCTGATTCCATGATTCTGTGATCCTGGTGGTCCTTTCCACCCACAGCAATTCATAGTGATTAGATGTTGTGCTGAGGGATTTGGTTTAGTCAAGGACTTGTCAGTGTGAAACTAATGATTAGACTCAATGATCTTGAAGGTCTTTTCCAGTCTAAGAAATTCTGAGTCAAATTTAATTGGGGTGGGTGATGTGTGAAAAGCTTTTTCTCCTTTAAATGAAATTATTTTACTTTAGGCCCACCTTATTTTTCAGATGTATATTCCAGGTGTTGTGAAGCAACAGTGTTTCCGTAAGATGCTCTGCGTACCAGAGCTTGCCAGTTGTCCCATACGAACTGCCTTGTCACATTTTACAGTGCTTCCCTGCTTACTACTCATAGATGCAATTGGCTCTTCCTCCACATTTAAGTTTACTGGAGGTTACTGAATACACTGCACAGGAAAGCTGTATCTCTGATATTCAAATGCTGCATAGAAGTATGGCTTGGAAGTGTGATATAAATGAGAGCCCATCTTCAGTTGCTGATATACTGCAGCTCTCAGGGTGGGTTGCTGCATATGGAAAGACTTTCCACTGGTGTGGGTGATAACAGAGGATCGTTTCTTTTCGATCAAGATTTGGAAACTGCACGTTGTGTGTCTTCTGCTAAAAAAATAATTGAGACCTCATTTATTCTCCAGAAGCAGTGCTGAGTATTGCTGAATGTTTTCCTTTGATTCTTCAGATGTTTTTGCTTCTTTTTAAGTTCTGTCTTCAGCAGTTGCCAGACCCCCTGGGCAGGTCTTCAGTTGTCTTGGGGTCTCCTGCAGGTTGTGCAGGGCTCATGCTGGGCTTGCACACTTGGGTGGGTGGAAAAGGCAAAGCTCCATGTGCTTGTCTATGCTGCTGCCAAAGGCTCAGAGCTCTGTCCTGACAGAATTGGGAACAGGAAAAATTACTCTGAAAGTGACATATTTTGGCCATTCTGAGCCAATAATGAAATGTTGCTTTCCTGTTGTATTAGTACTGCTTTCCCTGGACCTGGAAATATAGCTAGGTCTGAGCTTGAAAACATCTTTTTATCTCTCTTTTTTTTTTTTTTCCTCCCTAAATTTATTTCAGTTATCTCAGTTCTCTGAAATTCTGTCTTGTGCCATCTCTTTACACTTACTGTAGCAACATCTCTCTATGTCTACCAGTTACTGACCTGCTTTTGTTTTGAAACTGACCAGATCCTACTTCACTCCTCATAGTATTTTTAATGTTTTGGGGAAGAGTAAGCATTATTTTCTGTCAAGTCTTGCTATTGCCAGCCACTCCCAAGTTTACTTTTAATTCTGTTTTCCCTTTTTTTTCATCCTCTCTTTCTCTCTCTCCTTTTTTTTTTTTTTTTTTTCCTTTTTTTCTTGGCTTCCCAACACAGTGCAGGATTTACAGTGTTCCCCAGAATTATTTTCTAAGGAAGATGTGATGGCTGTCTAGGGCTGATTTGAACTTTCAATGTTTACTAGAAAATATTTGTAGAGAAAAGGTGTTCTGGCCAGTGCCATCTCCCAAAAAAGCCCTTTATCTGCAAAATATTTGGTTATGGTCCCTTAAAATTTGTCAATTCATAAGAGAAGAAATAAGGATTAAACAAAATTAAGTAGGACCTCAGTGAAGATTCAAAAAGGGAATGTTACAACAGCAAAATTTCAAAACAAGTGAATTTGAATCTAGCTGACATTTTAACTGCACAGGAAGACAGATGACTGGTTGGTAGATATGTGCATGTGTGTGTGTATATATATACATATGACTTTCTACTACATTTCTCACTATTACTGAAAATCAAATGTTGCTCAAAGGGAATCAGACTCTATTAATAAGTGAAGAAAAAGGACACTAACATGGCTTGCAAATAGCTGTATGTAAAAATGGTACCAAAAATACAGGAAAGAGGCATTGGTGATTCTGGAGTAATGCGGACCTTGGTAACACTGAAAGAATGGAGAAACTGAAATATTGGCATGTAAATGTACCAGCAACAATGGTGAGAGTTTATCAGTAGTAGGAGGGCCATGAAGATGATCAGAGGGCTGGAACGCCTCTGCTATGAGGACAGGCTGAGAGAGTTGGGGTGTTTCAGCCTGGAGAAGAGAAGGCTTTGAGGAGACCTTATACTAGCCTTCCAGTATCTGAAGTGGGGAAGGGGGCCTACAGGAGGGCTGAGGTCTTGTAATGACAGGATGAGGGGTAATAGGTTTAAACTGGCAGAGGAAAGGTTTAATGGGATGTCAGGAGGAAGTTCTTTATAGTGAGGGTGGTGAGACACTGTCATGGGTTCCCCAGGGAGGTTCTGGATGCTCCCTCCTTGGAGGTGTTCAAGACCAGGTTGAATGAGGCTTTGAGTGACCTATTCTAGTGGGAGGTGTCCCTGCCTATGGCAGGGGGTTGGAACTAGATGATCTTTGAGGTCTCTTCCAACCTAAACCATTCTATGATTCTATGATTCTAGTAGAGCTCAGTAAGAAATTATTTGGTTAAGCTGTTGGTTTTATCTTTCATGATTCTGTTTCTAAAATTGGGAGATACTTAAATGCCTATACATTTGATTAAATGGACAAAAAACCCCAACCTGGAACTAGCTAGAAGGTTGTTACTTAGTAAGATTCTGTGTCAAGTATTAAAACAGCAAAATGCATGTCAGAAAATAAGGTCTGTAACAATGCTGGAAAAAATCTACCCGTGAGGCACAAACATTTTGAGTACAGTGATTTGAACGCTCATGTCCCATTAAGCCTAATATAATACTGGCCATACTCAACAACTATCTTGTATAGCTGTGCCTGGCTGTACTGATATTATTTCATGTAAACCAGTGAAATGAATACTGTGTTGCCTTCCTGTGCATTCTCAGCCTCCCTCTGCCATTTAAAACTGATCTAGACGCTTGTCACGTGGCATAGTTCGGCTCCAGAAGTGATGGAGAATAGCCTAGGTGACCTAAATATGCCTATTGTATCTCAGACTTTTATAATTCCATTTAAAGTGGTTTTCTCTCTGTGATTGTGTAATATAGAGATATCTCTAATCTGTGCTCCTCTGTCTTGTCCTGATTGGAGTATAGATACTATCTGGGAAGCAACTACCTTCGTGATTTTGTACCTTCACTGTAGTTCTATTTCTGGGACCTCCAGTTAGTTTTTTTCCAATATCATTTGTTCAAACATGACATTTGTCTGCTATCTCCAGAACCCAGCTTTCACATTTACAGAGAGTTTAGCATTAAGGACTAAGCTGAGGCTCCTATCATTCCAATTTTGTGCTTATCAACACAGCCCATCCCTTTTCCATGAATGTAAGCTGTTGTGGATGTCTGACACACATTGGAACAATCTTGAAATATTACCAGGTAGAAGCGCTTTTATCTGCTTGCTTTATCCATTTTCTGATAAACACACAGCATTTGCCACTTTATTATTTTAACTAATTATACCGCATTTATATTAGAAGGTACAGTCGTGCACTAGAGAGTGGATACTGTATTGCATTAGCCAATAATTTATGCTGTTCCTTCAGCATCAGGAATGTTAACGCTTCCTAGATTTGCTAGTGAACTTATTCGCCCTCTGATTTAATCTGATTGTTCTGTTCTGACTAATGCTTTCATCAGAACTTTACTATTAGTCAACTTTCTGGCATCCTGTTCTCTGGCTTTTCCTTTTAAGTTCAACAACCCTGCAGTTCTAGTAACAGCAATAAATGAGGCATAAAAATTACACTTGATGAGTGTGCAGGTAAGCAGGGCAAAATTCTGGCCAAACTGTCCAGTTTTGGTTGAAAGTGTTGTGCTTATTCAAATTTTTGTCATACAAAGCTCTACAGAATTTTCTCAGTTGCTGTTGTCACAATGACCTTAATGTTCATTATTGATGTAAAAATTATTGACTTTTTTGAGGTGCAGGTTAACTGCTGTAAACAGTAGAAATATGAGCCAATATTAGCATTGACACATGCTTATAGCATTGATTTTACATCATCTTAGCCCAGCCTGCAATATATTTGTTTGCAGAGTAGTTAACCTGGCAAAGTGTTTAGTATTTTGTTTTGGTCATAATGGTGAGATTAAAAGTTAGTGGGAAACTCACTGAGAAGCTCCTTTTTTTTAGCTGATTTCCCTATGTCATGTTTCTCCTTTCCTTTCTTGTTGAGATAAAACGTTAGTTGGAAACTCACTGAGAAGCTCCTTTTTTTTAGCTGATTTCCCTACATCACTTTTCTTCTTTCCTTTCTTGTTGAGATAAAATGTTAGTTGGAAACTCATTGAGAAGCTTCTCTTTTTAACTGATTTCTCTACATTGTGTTTCTCCTTTTCTTTCCTCTCCTTTCCTTTAAAATCTGCAGCCTGTTTCTTTTACTGCTATCTTCTTCCCTGCTGACTCTCAGTACAGGAACACTGGAACAGGCCAATGGTCTTTTATCCATTGCTTCATGTAGGTACTGGGTCCCCCAATATAATTTAGTTCTTGAGAAGCTCTTAAATACAAGTCTTTAGCTCTGTGTGACACTGCTGTAAACTTAAAAGCTTGCTCTCCTCAAAAGGCATAACCCATTAAAGAAGATCTGCTTGCAAGCCACAGTATGCCAGCAGAGCTATCCTAGAGGTTGCATGATTTTACCCAGAATTACAGAGAATGAAGCCTGCTCGCCCAGCAGCTAATGTGAACAGTGAAGTGTGTTGGTGTGAACTGTGAAAGACTGGTTTCAGACTTGATTGTCTTTTCTAGAGGGATGAAAATGAAACACTTCCTGCTGTTCTCCAAAGAGAGTAAGTTGAGTGTGCATGTTTAAGAGACATGTATATACGAAGGGAAGAAAATAATGCCTTTTATTCTTCTTTACTGACTTCTTTTGTGACAAAGCAAGGTACAGTCTGCTTATAGTGCACAAAGTCAATCATTTTACAGCCCTTTATTGCAAAGCATTTCTTTCTCCTTAGGAGGATGTATGCTGAGACCTGAATGGATTGTCCCTTTTCTTGATGAGACAAATGGAGATTGTCAATAAGTGAAGCAGAGATGAGATAGATAGTAGCTTGTTAGTGATTTAGGAGTGAGGTGATATGGCACATTAGATTAATGCTTTGCCTTCATTTGTTGACATTTAATCTCTAGATTTTGCTTTGCATTCAATTCACAAAATAGCTGAAAACGTCTTCCATTTGATACTTGGGAGAGTGCTATTAGACTCTCAACCAGTTTGTTTGATCATTAGTATTGTTGTTTTATTTTTCCTAAAGAAGTGTTTTAATGTGTGTTGCTGAGAGTGAACATAGATTCACCATTTTCTCCTTGAGGACTTCAGTAATTCTGACTTGTAGTATAGCTTTCCTTTTTCAACCTTCTTTTCCCTTTCTCCCACCGTTCTGGTCTGAGGCTTCTAGTTATGCTACACTTCTCACTGCACTGTCTGCATTTCCCTCATAGACACTTGGGCTTCTTTGCAGCAGTCTTGAAGATGACAAGGTAGGGACCCTGAAGCAGAGGAGTGAGTTCCATTTCTAGACATAGAATGGGTGACAGTGTCAGCCTACTGCCTTTTTGGCTAGATGGAATAAAACTTCAAGGCATCTGCTATCTCAGATAATAATGAAGGCCTCCTAAAGAGAAATATTATTAATTGGCTTCTTGCTATATCTGTTAAATCTGAGGACTTCCTGACTTCTAAGTACCCACGTGTATGGAGTCAAGATAAGTTCTATGAAATGGACAGAGGCTGTTGTTTTAATATGCAACACAGCTCTGAAAAATATGGGAGCATGCATCAGAGCAGAGTTACCTCTGTGTATATGAATCTCATGAGGATAGAGGCTTGTGCTTGTTTTTCTGAAATGACATTACTAACAGTGTGATGCTGAGCTGATCATGAATTCAGGTTGGGAGACACAGCAGCGCTGCTTAGAACTGCTTCTGGAAGCATGCATAGCATCCAGTTTGTAAAGGGGAGGGACTATTCACAAGGTGTTGTTATGACAGGATGAGGAGTAATGGGTTTAAACTGGCAAAGGGGAGATTTAAACAGGATGTTAGGAGGAAGTTCTTCACAGTGAGGGTGGTGAGACACTGAAACTGGTTGCCCAGGGAGGTTGTGCCTGCTGCCTCCCTGGAGGTGTTCAAGGCCAGGTTGGATGATGCCTTGAGTGACCTGTTCTAGTGGAAGGTGTCCCTGCCTATGGCAGGGGCTTCAAACTGGATGATCTTTGAGGTCCCTTCCATTTTATGACTCTATGACAGGAGCGCTTGACAGAGAAGCCATCTTAAAGATACTGATGGTTGAAGATGCATTTTGCTCAAGGAATCTGGGTGGTATGGGCAGTAATGTGTGAGTTCAGAATGAGTGCAGCTGCCTCATTCCTGTACCAGCAGGCTTCACTAAGCTCTAGAGAGTTTACATCAACTACTTGAACAATTAACTCTGCAGATCTGGGGAAGGGTGCCAATGTGGCTGATGCATTTGATGATGACACCTCTCTTTTGGAAACTACTTCTGCCATTAAGGTATTTCCTACTTGACTGTGACTAGGTCTGACAGCCAGGAAAAGCTGGATTGCAGAGAGCCAAGCTGAGAAGGCACTGTGTGACAGTGTGTGAAGATGGAGAGCGAGCCATTACAGTGCTTCCTCTTCCCATAATGTCTTCCTTGCAAATATGACGATGATAGTCACAACTGCTCTTATCCAGCACACAAGTGTCTTTAATATTGCCAAGATTTTACAGGCATAAGACATCCCTAAGAAAAGAAATGGGATGGCAAAGTAAGGAAATGGATTTTCCCTGCTGGCACAGAAGACTGTACAGAAGAGCCTTATGTAGCATGCTGCTGCAATGTGTTTTGCTTAGGGCTAATGTTCTTATTCGTTCAGAAAATATCAGTTGAGGCAAAGAGCAAATTCATTCATGTATTTACTAGTGATGGAAACAGACCCCGAATACTATCTTGTTTTAATACAGAATAAATGAATAAAGATCATATGTGCTGGATCACCATAAAAATAACATTTTGCAATGCCCTTTCCATTGGAAACAGACAGTACTTGAGTCTTTTCATTTTAACCAAATTTCCTCAACCATGTCTCTGTCTTCTATAGCAGTTTTCCATGGTTAATATGCTCTACCATATTTGATTGATTCATCTAGTCTCTCCTAAATCCATTGTAATCAGCTGCCCTGGGAGGTGGTGGAGTCGCCATCTCTGGAGGTGTTCAAGAAAAGACTGGATGGAGCACTTAGTGCCATTGGATAGGGCTGGGTGATAGGTTGGACTGGATGATCTTGGAGGTCTCTTCCAACCTGGCTTATTCTATTCTATTCTATTCTATTCTATTCTATTCTATTCTATTCTATTCTATTCTATTCTATTCTATTCCATTCCATTCCATTCCATTCCATTCTATATCCACTTTTTTCTTTTTTTGTACAGAAGAATGATAATATATATTGTTTGTAAATTTTCTAATGTATCCTGAAAAAGTCTACTACATAGCTGACCTCTGCCTCTTAAACATTTAAATTAGTGAACTTCTGTCTGCATAACTGATTTGCATGACCCTTGTTTGGATGTATAGCTAAATGGCTATTGTCAATACTAGAAAATCCCATAATCATCAAAAAAAAAGCCTGCAGAATCTCTTAAGAGGGTAGTTAAAATAAAACTTTGTGAGTTTTCTGCTCAGCTGTGCTTGACTTGCCTTCAAAAAAACATAGGTCGCATTCTTTTTTGTTTGTAAAAGTATATATCCATGATATCCTCAATAGTGTCAGATCTATTTTGACCTCCTCGAGATAATAATCTATTAAAGTTCTCTGAGGCAACCTGTCCTCTACTTTCTGAGAACATCAATTAGGATACTTGTTTCCATGTGTCATCCCTCAGGACATTGTTAGGTTTTAAGTTCAGCACTGTTTCATCCGTTCTCAGAAATGTGATGATGATTTCTGTGGAGTGTCTGAAAAATTATGAAAGCAGTCTTCTCCCTCTGCAGCTGCTTGCTCCTATATGCTATATTCTGTCTTTTCCAGCATCGCCTAGGGTGCCCACTATGTCTCAAGTGATCACCTATGGAGGAGTTGGGGAAGAGTGACCCTGACATCCACCTGCTACCTTTTAGATAATTTGCTCAAGTTAATGAATATGTTTGTCCTTTTAGCACTGATAAGGTTCCCTGGTACTTGCTACTGTGAGGGAAGGGGAAGACATAATTTGACTGCTAAGTACCACTCTGTACCCCTGCACATCCCTAACCCATAACCAAGATTTGAGGTGCTAGAATCAGTTACCTTTTTCTAGTTTAAATTATACCTTCGTGCCTTTCACACCACCAATTTACTTACGCTGTCTAATGCACCCTTATGTTAAGAAAAGACATTACAGAGCGTGTGTATAGTTGCTCAAGCTCGCCAATAACAAAATCACCAATTCAACCTCAGATGTAGAGACTTTGAGTTGTTTTGTGCTTTGATGCTATTCCAAAAGTAGATATGAAGTCATAAGCAATATCCCTGAGCAGCAAGTATTTAACACCCTGAAGAGGATCCTTCTTTGAGCACTTCCTTTTTCTGTTAGCCACAGTACAATCTGGAAAGCAGGATAAACAGACTTGTGATTTTTTAAATGTATTTTGCATCATCATTTTAATTTCTATTCTAGAGATATATATATTTTTTTAAAACAGCAGTACCTGCAAAATTTCTACATTAAATTACTTTTATATAGAAGTTCTTTAATTCTCTCTTGAATTTTGGTTTTGATGTTTTACTGATTTTGACCCAGTATTTTACACTCTATTTCTTAAATCTGGTTTTATTTATTTTTTCTGCAGTCCGTGCTCCAGTCTGATTAGATGGACTAACCTGGGTTCAATGGCTGTATACACTTCAAGGCAGAGCACATAGCTATTAGAGTCTAGACACCTATTACACTGTTGCATTTCCTGTAGAGGAGCCAAAATAGAAAGAAACAGCATTCTAAAATAGATTTTGCTCCACTGCAGATTCGATAAACAAACTCTGCCAAAATATTTGTGATGCTGATTACTGGAAGGCTTGCAAAAGTGAACAAAAAAGGTCACTTGCTGCCTTCTTGTGATGTTCATGACTCATTAATCAGAATGCAGAGTTTGCATTTATAATTTCTCTGATCAGGCAGTGAAGTCTTGAAGGGGCAGGGACCATTGGAATACATAACAGGTTTAATACTAAAATGGTTAAACACATGTCAGTTCAGTGTAAATCAGAGATTTGTGGAGGTCATGCTTTCCTCTAGCTGGATAGAGAGGCAGTACTCCCTTACACTCCCTAGCAGTTGATTTAAAGTTGAATTACTGCTCCAGCGAAAACTGTTAGTCCTTTCCCCTTTGGGGTCAGTGCTGCGATGCAGCAGAATACAGATAAGGAAGAGAAGAAAATCTTAAAGGAATGCAAGTATTCTTTCAAAGATTCAGATTGCCCTTCCTGCAAAAGAAGGTAAATCCCATACAGGTGGCCCTTGTTATTTGAAAGCTTTGTCCACTAACTGAAGCTTTGAAAGTCCCTTAGATGATGCCTTACTCAGTGCTCTGATATAGGGAAGGAGGTGGCTGCAGTGTGGTCTTGGACATGCAGGGACCATATGCAGATACGTAAACCTGAGTTTATATTAGGACATGGTTTGTGCTATTAATTTCTTCTTTGCTTGTCTTGACTGTATTGGATTGTCAGCCTAACAAGCCCCTGAGCAGCCTTCAGAAGTTCATGCCAGCCAAATTATTCTCTGATTCTGTGGCAATGTTTTTATTCCACCTTAAAAGCAGCACAAGAATTTTAGGAAAATGAGGAGGTGGTTATGAAATGTGAATTGATTAAGGATTCATGTTTGAGCAAAAGACATTTACAGAGAATTAACACCATTGACCTTTTAACATAAGCCCTCTGTTCCCTACAGTGAGTTCAGAGTGTACATTTAGTAGGCTGTATGTCTCTACTGTGGCTCAGTAGTATGTGGCTGCCTGGATAAAACAGCACTGATACAATTTTAGGGGGATCTTTCTGAGGACCAGCTTAACACATCAGACTGCTGCCAGTTTTGCTTTATGTGATACATTCTCTTATATATGCTGGCACAAACATAGACCTACATTTTATTATTCCTGGTTATTTTGAATAGAAAACTCTCCCTGTTCTCACAGCAGGGAGCATCCATGAGGACCTCTTGGACTTCTAGTCTGTTAAAAGATTATGGGTTGAGTGGTTGTTAGTGAAGATGGTGTTGTGTGTTCACATTTGTATGTGTTTTCTTATCTCACTTTGGCCTGGTCCTTTTGACTTTGCTGCTTGTAGTTCTGGACATTTTCTTGACTGCTTGGACAGATCCTTTCAAAGAACTATTTAAATCTAGCCTGTTTTGTTTCAGTCGTGGCAGGAGCCTGCTGCTGTTCCAATATATTTGCTTCCAAACTATAGGATGTAGATAAAGAATTTAAAAGGTGTGTTAAACTGATTTTTACGCTCATGAACAGCGACATACACAATCTGAATAAAGAAATCTAGACAGCAGGGAAAAAGGAGTATGCTTCTCTTCTTTTACCATGCCTACCACCTTACATTTCATAAGTATACAGTGGATTGTATTGCTGAGGATGGAGGGGAGGCTGCTAATTCACTAGGGTGATATGCCTACAGAATTCACTGCTTGTCCACTCCCTGCTGCTTTTAGTGCTGCAAATAATGTGTGAATATCTGCAACTGCTGTCTTCCTCCCTTCCTGGCACTGGGCTGAATGACTGCACATTTCCTGAAGAAATCCAGGGGACTGGGAAGTTTGCAGATGTTTGTCTGTGCGTGGAGAGATCACTCTCAGTTGCAGGCCACCTTAACGCCCAGAACTTGGTATCCTTATTTCTCTCACTGAGTGATCAGAGTACAGTTTACTAACTGCTCCCCTCTTGCAGCATACACTTTGTAAGTGTTTTGTAAGATTTGTTTAAAATGAGAAAAGAAGCCCAGGATAATTTCTTTGACACTTACAGAGTTGGGAGGGTGGCATGCAAGCTGTCCACAAATAGTTGCCAACTTATTGTAACTGTTACATGTATCGTTTTAACCTAATATTGTTTACACCTAGTAGATAAAATTCAGCATTTCACTCTAATGAACATTTAGAATATCTGCTATATCTTTCTAATGAAAACATTGAAAACCCCAGCAAACTACAAAACCAAACCCAGTTTGTTGGTTTATTTTGTTAGTTTTGGTTTTTTTCTCTTCAAAATCCTAAAAAGAAAGGGATAATATTTTCAGCAATAATTGCTAAACTTAGTCTTTTTGTCAAGAAATTAATATTTTAAAAAAGAAAATTAATGTAATAAATGTAAATAATATTTGGAACTATTTTTTAAAAATCATTTTTGTTCTATCTTTCCCTCTGATTCTGAGCTCAGCTTTTACCATATCTGCAATCCCATTTCAGAAATAATTATTCCTGACTCTGTACAATACATGAAGATGCAGAATGAGTTCCGTAAGCTAAAACAAAATGCTACCCTGAAATTTAGCTCTCTTTTTTGTTGTTGTTGTTTTTTCAGGATGCTTGTTTTCCAGTTAAATGCAAATGCAGGTGTTCAAATAGTCTAAGCAGAATAAGGGCACTCTTCTAAAATGTGTGGGGTTCACCAGGAATGCCTGAGCAGTAACTTCCAGAGAGGAATCCCTGGCATGAGCACAGCAGGATGCTGTGCTGCACAGCTGTGATCCATGGGGAAAAAAAAAAATCAGTGTGGTGAAGAGCCACTGCTGTGCAGGCTCACTTCATGCCCTTTATCTTTAGATATTTATTGCAAAGATTTGTGGGTGTTTAAATTCAAGTATATTATTTTGAAATGTCTGTGTATGTTTAAGAACTGGTGCTTAGTTAAGGTAATAATTATTATTTTGAAAAGCTAGGGGCAGACCACCAGAATTTCAAGTGTGTTTATCTGAACCACTTGTATTGTGCAAGATGCAAGGCACTGATGACCTCCTCCCACTCCATCCTACTGCAGTTTTAGAGTTTTGATGAGTACAAGTCATTTCACAAAGCTACTTGTGGCCGTCTTTGATGTGCAGACCTTTGGAAACAGTGAATATCTTGTTCTATTCTCACTGATAACACTAATCAGCTAAAGGACAGACATATGTTTTATTATAAGAACAAAAGACATGCATCTGCTTGAGAGATCAGAGAGAAAGATGCAAAGTTTGACAATTGTAGACTTCTAAAACAGGCTGGACTAAAATGAAATTTTACAGAACAAGAGCTGGTGCTGTTGTGATAATCATTCTCATCTAAATAACAACATTTTCACCAAAGACATCTCTGAAACGGTGACATTTTAATAAGATATCTGCATGTTTGCATTTGCACAATAATGTAGTAGAGCCACAAATTCTTTATCAAGATCTAAAGCCTGATCGTGTTGCATGTCAGGAGAATAGAAATGAGATAAAAGAAGAAATTACAATGCCTAGGTTAAATAATAAAAAATAGTAAGTGATGAGAAAGCCATCATGGCATCATCTTTACCTTAGGTTGTCTTGGGTAAATCTCCACAAGGCTAAAATGTTCATTTTGTTCGGATGTACTAGTAAATTGATTAAATGTGTTTTTAAAGAAACATTATTTTTACACTAAGTGTATTCTTCAAGGTAATTAACTTTTTTTTTTTTTTGTAAAGTTCTTATTCCTGAGGTAATTAACTCCTCTTTTAATGCAAACTTTAAAATGATTCACCGAGCTCACTGAGTATTAGCAGTGCTGCTGAGTTGAAAAATACATCTGCAGGGCTGCATTTGGATGGTAATGCTATATAGCAACTGACCTTTTGAGAAAAAGAACAATAAATCTAATATTTCGTGGCCTCAGAAACTTCATAGAGTGTGTGAGTTGGCATTTCTGATGGAATCTGGTATACCGAAGGATGAACTCCTGCATATCTGTCCAATGAACTCATTCAACTTAAGTACAATGTGGCATTTTTTATTTCCTCTCCCCCCCAAAAAAAAGTAAGAGAATATATTGTTCCTCAATATGATTTTTTTTTTTTAAATCATCATGTGTGTTTCTGAAATATGCTGTCAATCACTTCATGCACACCCAGAAAAAGAGAGACCTAATAAAAACTGGCAGCTGAAAACTAATATTCTGAACTGTCACCAACTAATTAATTTTCTCATTTGTATTCTAACTACACTCCCAACTCACATGGACAACTGCCAGGGAACTCGACAATAAAATGTTCGTTTAAAATTCCTCACAACAAGAAAATATTGAGAGACTGGTAAAAAAAGAAAACAAACCCAAAAAACAACAACAAACCAAAAAACAGACTAACCTTGGATTAAGCAGTTTGAAAATTCTGTATTTGCAAGTTTACATGAAAATGGCCACCACTTTGAAATAATCACAAAACTATAGCAGCTGAGATTGTCCTGTATTTTGGAGCAAATGGAGCTGCCCTTTGTGACATGCTAGCATAATTTCAGACTTTCAGAATTTGCTGGAATTTTTTCCCCCATGTCTTTTAAGGCTATCACACAAAACAATTGTTTATCATGCTCTTAAAATTTAATATTGCTTACATTAAATGATTTATATGGAGACTAATCTGGAAAGTTGGTACCCACCTACAAGTAACTTTCTTTAGTCTGCAGGTGCTGAATTCAGTAACAACATTTTTTTTATATGTATGGATGTACTTAGAGGTGCAACTAATGAGATGTGTTAGAAAACATCTAAGGACTTAATTCCCTAAATACTAAAGGACTTTTGAAACTCCTTGAGACGTTAACTGCATCACTAAACATCTGTAAAACGCCACCACTACAACACATATAGCTATAGATTGCCAGAGTCTGGCTGTGCTCTTACTTTCTTCTGTGAATTCCCATTGATTTAATTATGTAGTGTATACAATCATGTGCACAGTACCTGGAATTATATAGCAGTGTTCATCAGGAAGCCTGGCTGTAGAATTTCTGGATTGGTAACTTTTGCATAGTGGTTGCTCATGTTGTTTCACTGCGTGATTAAACAGCGTGCTTGTGAGAGCAGCACTGTGCTGGGATCTCATGTGACACCATAAAAAATATACTAACAAACAATATATATATTCTAACATAGAGTGGAAAAAAATCAGCTAATTTTTTTTTTTTTTCTAAGATGCTTCTTTGTTTGGATAGTGAAAAATTGGTTGAAACTCTGCTAAGAATTGAAAGTAAATGAAATGGAAATACAATATATTATAATGAGACAGATGTGAGCTCATTTTCCCCAGTGCAGGTTCATGGACTGTGCATTCACTTGGACTGCCTGACATTTAAATTTGAGTAAATTCAGTGGTTTATAAGAAAAGCATCTGTTGTTGGAATGACAATAGCAAGATACAATACCAAGGAAAAGGAATCTAACTGTTATTAGATGTTGCACCAGAATGTCAATGAAGGGGGCTTTCATTGTGTTGAAATTCTGGCATCAGCCTGGATATTAAATTGGCCAGCTCATCAGGGAATATAGCACATTAGTGAGTGATTCAGCTGTGACTGAGTGTGTGCATTAGAATGTGTGACTTAGAAAGTTTCTAATGCCATAAATCAAGAAGAGACTTAATAAACAACACATTTGTAAAGGGAATATAACATAAATTAGTGTGCTTTACTTCCACGAAGTTTAACCTGTAATCATGTTATGCTCACCGCTTGGATTTTGAATAACGATCATTTATTGTCATGTTTGCTGTCCACTCTTTAGCACAGGTAAAACATTGGATTTTGCCATATATTCAGCCTGGGCAAGCTGCAAAGCCTATAGCTTATAGCTTCTGGTTTACTAGCTCTATTTGGGCATTTTCAGCAACTGCATATCGAGGGTTGCCGTTAATGATTTTTAATTAAATCAAAAAAGCTCCGAGATCATAAACCTGCTGACTTAATTTCCTTTTTCCAGTGCTCTTCAGAAAAGTAATTACTGTACTACACATAGAGGCAAATCTTGCAAAATGCCCTCAAGATGCAACTCAAAGTGAAGACTTCTGGTGATAAACAAAGTCAGTAATGTTTTTCAGTAAAGAAATGAACCGAAAGCTAAACTATTCTTCAAAGCACATTTGGGAATTTTATTCCTGTTCTATTTTTAAATAAAAATTCATAAGCCTGTGTTTTCAGGCTTGGAGAAGGTTAAATATAAATGTAATTTTGTTTTTTTTTTTTTGATTGCTCTCTAACCACTACAGCAAATGTAGAGTCCATAGTGTTGTCCATGTCTTTATATCTTATTTATATATATTTTAGGTGTTGTTTCATTAAAATTTGACCAAGAGACTTGACATGAAACTTTGAGAAAGTGCATTAGATAAACAGAATTTTAGTTACACAGTGTCACAGAAGTGAAAGTCTATAAAGACGAATAACAAGTGCCCCCATTTTATTTATTTAAAGCTCCTCCATCATGTCTGGGCCCAAAGGATGTTTTGAAGGTAAAGATCTGAAAATAGAAAATACTAAACAAAAGTGCTTTCTTGTTCTGCTTACTCTATGATTGCAATATTTTCTTGGAAGCAGATGCATCCATTGAAAGTCTGCACTTTTGGTCAGGGAAAGGAAGTACTTGAAAATAAATTCCCACCTTTGTGTTTCCTTATGAAATAATTCTCAGTGCAAATAACTGTCTATGCCCTGTGCTTTCTGTCATACTTCCAGATCTTTATCGTGCTGCAGTGGTGGATGCAGGACATATGGCAGTGCCCTGTCAGCCTGGGTCTGCCTATGCACTTTCCTCTCCCATGCATAAAATTCTTGTTTTTAGCTAATTGTAGTACTTTTTTCATTACTTATACCTTTTTGAGCAGGATTTGCTGAGTCCTTTATTATTCTGATACAATCCACAACTACATGCCTTTTTTTTTTTTTTTTTTTCTGCAACATTCTTCTTTAAAACAGACAAGCTGCTATTTTCTGCCTTTCCCCTCTCTTGCACCTGTGTTTTCACCTGAACTTGTACACAGTGTAGAAATGTGACATTTTTCTCTCGACTATTAAGACCATAAAGTGTTTGATCTGTGAAGCTGGGTGTGATGGTTTGGCAGTTACCTGCTCCCCCCCACTTTGAAATAACCCAGCCTAGGACTCAGTCGGCTGGAAGTTAATAAATGAAGCTTTAGATTTATACCTTTGCACAATATACAAGCAGATATTTACAATGTATAACAGATATTTACAGATATATGCAGTAAAAAGGGTAATACAGAAACACCACACCCCTCCCAGAGATCAAAATCCCTAAGAGGGGTTTCTAACAACCCCTACCACCTTCTCCCTTTCCCCAATCTTATCTCACCATCTGTTAATGCAGCAGATAGGTGAAAGTAGGTCAGCCAGGGGGATTAGCAGCAGGAAAGAAGTTAGTGAAATTATTCAGATCCAGCTACAAAAGGCAGGGAGAAAGAGCCATGCAGGAGCAGCCACAGCCCAAAGCAGTCTGAAGCAGTCTCTTACCGTCTGACTTATCTATGTTTGGGTTACAGCTCTTAAAATATGTTTGTTTTTTTTCTTTCTCAGTAAAGCTATGAGTGAAGTAGCATCATCAGTTTTTTTTTCTCTCTCAGCTTGTAGTCTAATTTCTCATTCAAATCCTCCAATTAGTTCAAAGCAGCATATTGGGGTACGAGGAAGGCTGCTAGGTGAATATTCACTTCGCCTCTATATTACTTTCTCAATTTCCTGCTTGAATATCTAATAGATAAAATTATCTTAACAATTAAAGTCTCACATTGTTTCTATAAATTATTTTAATCCACATATATAGTGCTTTTGAGGGTTTGTAAAAATCTACACATCCTTAACATTAATTTGAACTTGAAGGACAGGTTCGTGTGTGGTTGCTTTTGTATTAAGGAAACACTTTTTTTGGAGGCAGGGGTGTGAAATACTTTTTTAGTACCTATCAACTAAAAAGCAATGTCTGTATAAGGTGAAGAACCAGGACAGCCATTGCTGGAAAGACTAAATTTTTTTTCACTCCCATGCTTTTAAAAATAATTTGTATTTTTACAAGTAGCCTGGAGAAAATATGTTAAAACCCATAAAACATACAATACTAACTGCTCCATCCCCAGTCTCCCAGCCTCTGTAGCTGGTGGCTTCCTGAGGCAGAGGTTGCTTTTATATCTTTAGAAACCTCAGAGGATTTCTCCTCTCTGAACTGGCCACCTTCTCTGTGAACTGCTATAAAATATCTGTATCTACAGTATCCTGTGGCAAGGGCGTCTGCAACCTGATTATTTCTGTGTGAAGGACAAAACTTCCTTTTAGTTGTTTATGGCCTTCCCCTTGCCTGTGTGTTGGAAGAGGCAGGGTTAGCAGTGGACGTTTCTCCCTATGGCTCATGACGGGCTCCATGCAGTATTTTGAGGCTGTATCTACAGTTGAGATACAAACACTTGAGAGAGATGTTTCCAGTAGACAAATAGGGCAAGATTTGCAGGATAGGCTGTGATGAGCACTGCCCTCTCATGAGAATCTGGTCAGGAATCTTACAACAGCCAGAGACTGGGTTTTTTTGTTTGTTTCTTTGTTTGTTTTTTTTTTTAATGTTACCCAGCCCCTTGTCTTCAATGCATCTTCCTGGATGTTTTTTTTGGAGATAATTACAAGTCATTGTTATGGTTCACTTCAAGATGATCATTTCATGCATAGGAAATAGCACTGAGGAAAGCTCAAAGGTTGTTTTTCAGAGAGCAGGCAGCTTTTCTAACCTCTAGACTATGCTCTCTGCTCATACCAGTAAGATGTAGTATCTTGAGCTGTAAAAACTTCTGTGCTGCACAGAGGAAAGTCTGTTTGCCTTATTGCAATTCCAAAATATAATTATCTGGAAAGAACAGCCACTGTGTCCCAGTATTATACCTTCCATTTGCACAGATGAATGTAGATGTGAACGTCTTGTACCTTGCAGTACCCTGCTGAGATTGGCAACCACTTGAGATTTTATTTTGCTTTGGTGTTTGGGGTTTTTTGGGTTTTTTTTGGGGTTTTGTTTTGTTTTGTTTTTTTAAAGAGAGATGAATTAGTCATTAATCTAAAATGCAAGTGAGGAGGTAAAAGATGGAACTACACAGTAAATATTCATTTTATAATATCAGCCAGTTTGTGAGGAGATTAATAATATGGTTGGTATTTGAAAGACACTGTAACATCTGGAAGTAGGAAGAATAGTTAGAAAAGAAAAACACAGATGAATTTATTATGGATGGCATTTACTATTTATGTTCTTCAGTTCTTATTCTTTAAGTCAATTGAGAACGTGCATGCCCACATGGAGTCATCTGTAGACTAGCACTGTTGCATTTTATCACAGTGTAACCTACAAATATGCAGGACTTTGGAAATACATTTTGCTTCTAGGGAAGTAAAATATCTTAATTTTATTGTACTGTAACTAACGGAGGTGGTGTATACTCCATCAATGCAACAGGTGAAGAGCAGGCAGAATACAGAGGGTAATTCTGCTGTGAGACTGCATGCTGGTCCCTGGATGGGGATTGAGGAAATGAATATAATATATTGGAATTGCTGCCTGAGTAATACAGCTAACTTCTGCAACTGCTTCAGAAAGAATGCTGATAACCACACTTCATTTTTCATCTAAGTCTTGATTTATTGAAAATATTCAGATGGTATTGCACTTCAGGCAGCAATTACTGGAAGAATGCTGATCTGGTTCAAAAGACATTTAAATATAGGAATTTTATATTAGATTACTGATCATTACCTTTGAACTGAATAGCAGGCAAACTTGAAGACCTTTACTAGACCAGACCAGGATTGGTTATCTGAAAAATTAAGTGTTCTACTTAGCAAAAATACATACTGTATGCTTTTAAAAATAATGGTGATGTTCCAATTCATTGTTCAGACCTAGCGTCTCACCTGCTCATGTTCTACAGAAATTAATTTTTTTGGGGGGGATTTTCAAAATACTTATTAAATTAGATTTTGTTGTTTCACTTGAATATGCAGTTTTGGTGTTGTTTCCAAGGAATACATCTTTACTTTTTCTACCTTTCCTTTGTGTCTCACCCTCATCCCAAGAAATTGAGAGCCAAGGGAGGCTGCAAAAATAACATCTAGGCTAGTGGGAATTCTATTGAATTTTGGGTGCTTTTATCTCTAGGAGCTTCTGCATTTCAGAAGGTGATATGACTGCTATTGAACTGATTCCTCTTGTGTTGTTTAGGCAGAATGCAAATGTTAAAACTGTTTTTTAAAATAGTTAAATATTTTAATGGAAAGTCAGTAATAATTCTGGCCTTGTAAAATGCAACCTTCTTTACAGTAGATTTGCCCCACAAATGATGGTGAGGCGAGTTTCTGTGTGCTCCTTTTGTGATGAACCCCAGCTTCTCATAAAGAAGCTCATTCTTTTCTTGGGCTTTCTGGAGGCCTGGCAACCAAGGAGGCATTTTTGCAGGGAAGAATGCATAGAGACCATCAAGATGGTGCTTATCTCTAGCTACTGTATTGCCGTTTCATAAGGCTAATGCCATGTCAAAGTGAAGCAACATCTCTTTTTATGCACTTAGTCCCAAACACACAGAATTCGCTATTTCCAAGTAAATTATGCAGTGCTCAGTCTCATTAACTGCTCGCTCCCTTTCCATGGGAAGCAAGCTCCATTAAACATTTAATGGTGTTCATGGCAGCAGAGGTAAAAACAAGCTGATAGGAGATGTTCTTTTCTTGACTTCACAAACTCTGTTAGGTTCAAAGCATAAAATAAAGTAGGCTGGAGTTAGATAAAACCAAAAATACTTTGTCTGCATTTTAAGCAATGGCCTTATAGTTCTATTCAGGAAGAAGTGAAATATCCATAACATATCAATTAGTGGTCTGAATGTAGCAGTAAGATAAGGTGTGCATTTACAAGAGAAATGTACTTATTGGAGAAGTTGAATCAGCTGTCTGTAACATCATTTTCTAACTTTGCACTCCTTTCTTTAAGAGAATAAAACAGTTGCAAGTGAAGCATTGGGTCCAATATTAGTTGAGATATTAAGGATGAGAGAAAGTAGCATGTAATGTTAGCTTATATTCTTCTGTTTTTGAAGGGATTTATAAATGTGTCAAAGTATGGAGCAATAAGTTTCAAATTACTTTGCTAGAATGAAAATAAAAATGGCTTTAGCAGTGATATAATAGCCAAACAGTATTGCTTATTCTACGAGGAGGCTTGGAGAGAACATATTGAGGCCTTGAGTGACATGTTCTAGTGGGAGGTTTCCCTGCCTGTGGTGGGGATGTTAGAACTGGATGATCTTTGAGGTCCCTTCCAGCCTAAACCATTCTATGATTCTATGATATTTTAGGTAAGCATTCTGGATCTGAAACAGTGGACTACTGATGGACATTATTCTAATTTTAAAAGTAATTAGAAAAGACAACAAACATTGCAGTAATAATTGCAACTAAAGTTTTAGTGAGTATGGAGATTGTTTTGAGGAAGTTTTTTGAAAAAAAGTTGACACCTTGGATTGATCAAATTGACCAAATGAGAAATTCAGAGCTTGAAAGTGTAAGAAGTGAATATCAGTTTAATAAAGAGGAAAAAAATCCCCAAAACAACCCCCCAGCAAAAACATCAGATATCACAACATCTTTACTAGCATGGTTAGTATCAAGCTGCTACATCTAGTGTCTTTACACAAGCAGTAAATTGTAGATAAAAGATCTCATGGCTAGTGCAGGATAACAGTGGAATCAGGCCCAGCCATCATGGCTTCATGAAAGGCAGGTCCTGCTTCACCAACCTCATCTCCTCTTATGACCAGGTGACCTGCCTAGTGGATAAAGGAAAGGCTGTGAGTGTTGCCTACCTGGACTTTTATAAAGCCATTGACACTGTCTCTCATAGCATTGTTCTTGGGAACTTTGCAGCCCATGGGGCTCTACTGGATTAAACATTGACTGCATGGCTAGACCCAAAGAGCTGTGATAAATGGAGTTAAATTCGGCTGGTGGCTGGTCACAAGTGCTGTCCTCCAGGGCCCGTTCAGTTTGATATCTTTATTAATGATTTGGATGAGGGTGTCGAGGGCACCATCAGCAAGTCTGCAGATGTGATCTGCATGAGAGTAGGAAAGCTTTGCAGAGAGATCTGGACAGGTTAAATCAATAATCTGAGGTCAATAGAATGAGGTTTGGCAAGATGAAGAGCTGAGTACTGCGCTTAGGTCACAGCAATCCCAAGCAATGCTACAAGCTTGGGGAAAAGTGGTTGGAAAGCAGCCCAGTGCAAAGAGATCTGGGGGTGCTGGTGAACAGCTGTCTGAATATGAGCCAGCAGTGTGCCCAAGTGGCCAAGAAGGCCAATGGCATCCTGGCCTGTATAAAAAAAAGTGTGTCCAGCAGGAGTAGGGGAGTGATCCTGCCCCTGTACTTGGTCCTGGTGAGACCAGCTTGAGTACAGTGTTCAATTCTGGGTGCCACATTATAGCAAAGACATTGAAGTTCTGGAGTGTTTCCAGAGAAGAGCAATGAGGATGGTGAGTGTTTGGAGGGCATGTCACAGAAGGAGAGATGAGCAAGCTGGGGTTTTCAGTCTGGAGAAGAGAAAGCTAAGGAGAGATCTTATTGCTCTCTACAACTACCTGAAACAAGGTTGTAGTGAGGGTGATGTTGGTCTCTTCTCTCATGTAACTAGTGATAAGATGAGAGGAAATGAGTTTAAGTTAATGTGCCAGGGGAGGTTTAGACTGAATGTTTTTGGAAACTTCTTTACTGAGAGAATGGTGAAGCTTTGAAACAGGCTGCCCAGGTAGGTGGTAGAGTTGCCATCCCTGGAGGTGATCAAGAAATGCATTTCAGGATATAGTTTAATGTTGTAGTTGGGTTATGGTTTCACTTGATGATCTTAAATGTCTTTTCCAGCCTTAATGGTTCTATGAGCACAGGGGCGGCAGAACCTCCTTGCAAATGCCATCAAGATTTAGCAGTGCCCTTGGTCTCCACAGAGGTGTAAGTCTAAGCTAGAGCCTTTCTGCATCCCAACCCTTTGTAGTGACTCTGCCCCTGTAAAGGGTTAAGCCCACCTGTGACCCCCTACCTATTCCCCAGGGGTGGTTTGGCCCATTCCTCCCAGGTAGCATGGTTGAACACTCCCACTTCCTGCCCTGATTTGGACTATAAGAAGGGGGGGCTCAGCCCCCCTCGCTCTCTCTCTCTGGTACCCTCTGCCCCTTCTCACTGCCACTGTGACCCCCTGCCGCTCCCCTCTGCTCCTCCACGTGCTCTGCAACAAGCCGCGTGGAGACCAAGAACTGCTTAGCTGCGTTTTGAAACCTGCTTCTGTTCTTCAGCACCACCAGCCGCGGGACCGCGACTTTGCTTTTCGGACTGAAAACCCTGCCGCGGTGGTATCTCCTCTCCCTCACCCCCCTCCTCCCAGGCTTTCTGTATCCCTTTCCCCTGCTTCCTGTAAGAAGCAGAAAACCCCTTTCACCCTGTATTTCATTGTTTAAAGGCATTATTCTCCATTCTCACTTCCAAACCGCTTTGAGTTTTCATTTGGGCTTTTAGCTCAGGGTAGCTGGGTGTAAACCAATACAGCCCCTCAGTGTTATCCTGGCCC
The DNA here is from genome assembly GCA_013396835.1 of Psilopogon haemacephalus. NCBI lineage: Eukaryota > Metazoa > Chordata > Aves > Piciformes > Megalaimidae > Psilopogon > Psilopogon haemacephalus. Next base: position 233,919 of record VWZI01010915.1, read on the forward strand.
AAAGCAGCCACTCTGTGACCCTCAGCTGCAGAAAGTCTCTTAGAGAACAAGCAGAGGTCAAATCATGGGACAGAATCAGCTCTGGTCCAGCTCCAACCAGGACCTCTCCTCTCTTCTTTGCAGCTATGGGAAGATGGCCTTGAAGAACCATCCCTTAAAATACAGGGAGCCCTGGGCACCAGAGTGGTTCAGGCAGCTGACAGAGGCCTACAATGTCCTCAGCGACCTCACCATGAGAGTGGTGAGACCCTGGAATGACTTTCCCAGGGAGATGATTGAGGCCCCATCCCTGGAGGTGTTTAAGGCCAGGTTAGATGGGGCTCTGGCCAGCCTGATCTAGGATAGGGTCTCCCTGCCTATGGCAGGGGAGTTGGAACTAGATGATCCTTGTGGTGCCTTTCAACCCTGACATTCTATGATTCTATGATTTCTAGTATGATTGCATAGCTTATAATAAATTATCAATATTTGCATAATACAAATACAAAGTTCCTCACTTGTTGAGGGTCTTTAGGCGTCGAACACAGCTTTCAAGAAATCATAGGAAAGGAGCAGACCTTGTGTCTGGTTGCGTTGTTTGTTCTAGGATCCAGCTATTTATTTCACTGAATTGATGTTTATATTCCCATCAGTTACTAATGCAGGAAGAATTTCATAGTCATAATTACACAAACATGGAGCTTAATTTGCATCTTGATATTTTGTCCACATAATGATACATCTGGCAAATGCTTTCTTACTGTTCTGTAAAATCAGCAAAATAAAAACATGCTAGTCCTTCATTTAGTTCAGCAGTATACTCAAGGGTCAATAGATATAGATAAATACTGTGTCCTCATGGCTAATAGGTGAATAGATGTTTTATTCTACAATAATTTGACTTGCTTATGCCAAGAAATATGGTATTGCTTGTTAAGTGTTACCTTGAGTATAACAATTGTAGACACCTGTATTTTTTTCCAGGAAGTTTAAGGAGAAAAATATCTGGGTTGAGACAATGATTAAATGAAAGTTTTCTGCTGAAAATAGTGCAAAGTCTTTTGAAAACAAAACAAAACCAAAACAACCCCCCCGAAGTATTTTGGAAAATAAAATGTTGCACTGTATGATTTCCTATAGGGAATGTGATTCCTATGAACAATGTATGGATATTTCAGGGTGCTGCTGCCTCTGGTCACCTGAGATACTCCATATGTCTCAAAGCAACATGTTTGGGAAGTGATGGTGAAAACTAAGAATTGTTTTTTGTTTGTTCGACTAGTAGAAAATTAAACCTGTATCAACACAGCCCACTCTCACAAGCCCCTGTCTCCCTACACAGACGAGAAGGAAGGTAACACAAAAAAAATCCTAAACTCTGGGTTGAGATAAACAGTTTTACTGGAAATGATACAATGCACAATAGCCTTAGCCTATTTATAGAAAAGCCCAGCAAAATGCAGAAGCCAGCAACCTGCCCCTGTGCCCCAACCCACAGCCTGACAAGCAGAAAAGACCAATACCCTAAACTCTCAAATTGGAAGCAGCAACCAGAATGGGAAGCCTCTCATGAACTTCAAGCCTCATGATACTTTGCTCCAGCCAGCACTTTCATTTTGGAGCTGGCATGACAGCAGCATGGGATTGAATATCAGCAGCAGATTCAACTCAACCCATGACAACCTACTAAACGATTACATTTTTTTCCCCTTTGGAGGCATTTAATTAGATGCATTTGTTAGGATCTCTGACACAGTCTTTGTATGCTTGATAGTTAAGACTGTATCATAATTAGGTGCCGCATCATGAAATCTCTTCTGCCGTAGACCTTGATGGTTATTATCAGATTTCAAAGTTAATTTACAAAAACTAAAGCTAACCAGGCTGTTGGATGCTCTTTGAAATTCCAAAGAGCAAACAGTTCTCATGATAACACTTGTGTTGTCATAATATTCATTAATTTCTAAGCAATATACAACGTGTTGCAACATAAAAAAAGATGATCTAGTGTGGTAAGAACATAAAACCAGTCTTGAAACATGTTGCAGACAGTGTATATTTTAAATAAGCTGACTGTTTCAGAGACTCTGTGTTTGGGTTATGATGCTTGTGTATTGATTGTGGTGTGGGCTATTGAAGAGGCTGAAATTATAAATTATGTAGCTTTTATAATTTCCAAAAGCCCCACCCACAACCTGTGTGTAGATTAGTTTAAGTTTGGGTTCTAATTCGGTCGGGAAAAGTCTTCACAATGATGCCTTTTCTTGTAATTCAGGAAAAATCAGAAAAATGGAAAAGTTTGGGCATGAAACTTGCCCTACTTACAGATGGGAGACTGTCTCAAAGTCCGTGCGAGGTTCGTGTCTCCAGGTCCGTGTTCAGGTCCCAGTGCAGGTCCGTGCAGGTCCCAGTGAAGGTCTAAGCAAGTCCTTGCAAGTCCTAGCAAGTCCTGCTGCAATCTGTCCAGCTGCCATATATATACTGAGGTGATCTGTTGCCTCCCTATTCAAGCCCACGGAGGGTGGGAGAAGGCACTTCACACCTATTGTACTAAGCCTCCGGTGACAGAGGTGGGGAGGGAGGAAGACCGTTTCCTGCCCCATTCACACCTCTGGTGGGGCAGTGGACTGGGTGTGCCCTGCCACAGTTCACACCTCATTCAAACCTCCGGTGGGGCAGTGCCCTGCTCTGCCACAGCTTGGCGTCAAGAGCACCTCAGATTTAGCAGGTGGACACAATGCGATTAAAATGAGAAAATAGATTTTTAAGTAACTGGTAGCCTTTGCAGGTGATTGGGGAACTGGCAATCTGCACGCCCTGATCCTTATTGTCAGATCAGCTGAAGAGATACTGCGTGAAGTGGCTGTCAAATTCCATGCTTTAGCAGTCTTTGTAATTGAAATTGTTGCACATAATAACTGTATCATGTCTGGGTACCCTGTGTCTAATGCAGTGCTGGAATGAGTTTTGATTTTTCCTCTCTGTTTCTTGTGCTTTGCTTGAATGCTAGAGTAATTGTGAAGAAGTGGAATATTACACCTCCAGTAAGTGGCAGAATGTTTGTTTCGTTGTTGTTACTGTTATTGGATTGACTTTAGGGATATTTTAAGAAACTTAATTTTATTTCAAGTCTTGAGATATTTATTCCAAAATACCAAATGAAAGACTAGTGAGGTGGATCTGAGGCAGCTGTGATGAATTGCTGAAAGAAATCGAATCATAGAAACACAGAATGCTAGATTGGGAGGACCCCAAGGATCATCTGGTCCAACATTTCTAGCTGATAGTGTAATTTAAATAGATAGCCCAGCACCCTCTCAAGCTGAGTCTTAAAACTGACCCATGTAGGGAATCTGCTACTTCCCTTGGGAGATAACTCCAATATCTAACTGTTCCCACAGTGAAAAATTTTCTTCTGGAGTCTAATTGAAATCTCCCCAGGAGTAACTTTTGCCCATTACCCCTTATTTTTTCCATGTGAATCCATGGAAGTCTCCATCAAACTGAGTCTCCATCATCCTGGTAGCCACTCTTTATGTACTGGTACATGATAATTAGGTCTCTTTTAAGTCTTCTCAAGTTCTCTCAGTCTTTTCTCACATGGCAGGTCTTCCAGTCCTCTAATCATTCTCATGGCCCTTTTCTGGACACTTTACAGCCTGTCCCCATCATTTTTGTACTGCAGGGACCAAAACTGCATGCAGCACTCCAGGCATGGTCTGGCAATGTGGTGGTTTGGCAGTTATCTGCACCCCACACACTTTGAAATAACCCAGGCTATAATAAATGAAGCATTGTATTTACAGATTTGTACAATATAGAAGCAGATACTTACAATGTATAACAGATATTTACAGATATATACAGTAAAAAGATAATACAGAAACACCACACCCCTCCCAGTGATCAAAGTCCCTAAGAGGGTTTTTTTCACCACCCTACCACCTTCTTCCCTTCCCAATCTTATCTCACCATCTCTTTCACGCAGCAGATAAGAGAAGGTAGATCAGCCAGGGGGATTAGCAGCAGGAAAGAAGTTAGTAAAATTATTCAGGTCCACCTATGAAAGGCAGGTAGAGAGAGAGAGAGACAGAGAGCCATGCAACAGCAGGAGCCATGGCCCAAAGCGGTCTGACTTAGATAAGTTTGGGTTACAACTCTTAAAACATTTTTTTTTTCTTTTTCAGTAATCCTGAATCAAATAGCATCATCAGTGTTTTCCTTTCTCAGCCTATAGTCTAATTTCTTATTCAAATCCTCCAATTAATTCAAGAAACCAGCACAGACAAGCACTGAGTAGAGTGGGGCAATGACTTCTTTACCTCTGCTACTAATCCCCTTGTTGATGCAACCCAGAATCCTGTTGGCATTCTTTGCCACTGCAGCAGACTGGACACTTGCGCTGATCTTGTTATCCACCAAGACCCCTGTGTCCCTTGCCACAGGACTGCTCCTCAATCAAGGTGGATGCCAGTTGAAGATGCATTCCTGGATTATGTATTCCCAGTTGCAAGACCCTACATTCGTCCCCACTGAACTTCATACGAGTCTTGCTAGCCCGCTCATTCAGCTTGTGCAGTTATTCCTGGAGGGTGGCTCTCCCTTCTGGAGTGCCAAGCTTCCCACTCATTTTGGTGGCGTCTGCTAACTTCATCAGGGTGCTCTTGATCCCAATATGCACTTATGAAGATATTAAACAACGTTGGGCCCAGTATTGATCACTGAGGGATCCCACATGTGAGTGGCTGCCAGGTTAAGAGAACTATTTACTACCACCCTCTGGGTACAGCCTGTCAGCCAGTTCCCCACCCACTGCACAGACCACCTCTAGAAGTGGCTTCTACTGGGTAGTCATTGATCTGTGCAGGGAAATGGAACATTGTGGTTAAATATAAAATTTTAAACTATCTAAGCAGTCTCTGCAATTTCAATGGGGACTCCAGTGCTGGAGAGTTTCATGGTTTGTGGACCATCTGACCTGCCCCAATGGAAATAGCTATGAGGCAGAACTGATAGAGGCGGAGATGGACACCATGCATCTGTGTGACGATTTTTGCGTGTGTGAATTTAACATTTTTATCCATATTCTGATATCTTGGTTTTGTACAACACAAAAGGAACAAGTAACATATTAACTACAAGCATGAGCAACAAGGAAAATCTTTTCAGCTCTGTAGAGCTACAGGATTATGCAAAGGTTAATCAGGCTGCATGGGGCTAGGGTTTCCATAAACACAACTTGTCTTGCCAGAACAGTCAGTCAGATCCATAGATGCTGCAGTCTAAAGAGATGAGACTTATGAATTGTGGCCATTTGAGCTAGATTTCTAGCTCAGACATAAAAATAGAATTGGAACAGAGGGAAATAGAAGAGTATTGGAGTCTCTGAGTGGAGAAGTGAACATTTGTTGTGAAGGGCAGGGGGATTAATGTGGACGAGTCAGGAATTATAAAAATAGAATTATTTTATTCCCAGAAATCCCCACCTTCAACTATATACAGAATTATTTTTTTTATTTATTAACAGATTTCAATTCAATTGGGAAAAATCTTGAAAAGGTGCTATAGACAAATTCATAAATTTAGGAAGTCAGAAAATGGCAAAGGCTAAGCTACAAACAGCTTCTTACCCTCTTACCCATATGACTTAAGGAGAGAATTAAGGGAACAAGGACTTACTCATTATGTTGAGGAGAATGATGCTCATTGTGGAATCCCTGCTGTTATTCTCTCTGTCGCTCAATTGGTTTTGACTATAAATAATATCCACTTGGTTTCAAAAGGCAAAGTCTGGTATTTAAAAAATGTTATTACCACAAGGCAGAGCTCTGTGGGAATCGCTGCCTCCAGCAGCGAGGGAGAGCAACACTGCTTCAATCCCTTAAACAGGGTACAGCCAGAATTGCAAACAGGGAGCTGGCTGTTAGCTGTCCCAGAGAGACTGGGTCCAGGTGCCGCCAGCAGTTCTCTCAAAAGGGACCCAGGGCTTGCTGAGCCTGCAAAGCTGCAGGGTAGTCCAGAGTGGGGAACTGTCCAAAAGGCAGGGACAGTACAAAGAGCCATGCAAAAGATAGGAGCTGTTCAAAATTGTGACGATCCTAAAAATGAGGCAATTCTTCAGAAGGCAGGGCTCTGTAAACATGGGGAGCTTTTCCAGATGGGAGTGAGGCCTGATTCAGCCTTGGCAATGCTGCCAATCAGGACCTGGAGCTGCCTGGCTCACTCCAGAGCTGGCAAGCAGAATTTGTAGCTGTATCATTCAAGTGTAGGGAGGCAGAGAAGCATGGTATGGGGGATGAGGGGCATTTGAGGCCTGGTTTGGCCTCGGGGGGGAGATTATGAAAAGCTTTGGCCTAAGGAGGTTCTTTTGGAGAACTATAGCCAGGGTTGACTATAGATTTTGTGTCTTTTGGATGTTTTTATACTGTTTCATGTAGTTATGAATAATATTTCCATTTAAACTTATTATTCTTTCCAATCCATTGCAGAGCAGTTTCCTTTAACTCATTTGAGAAGGGTTAATGAGCACCTATCTGTCTTGCTCCTTACACCAAGACAACAACTTTTTTTTTTTTTTTTCAATAACATCAGTGATTTTGAAATAAACTCTTTCTATCCCCTATAGGTGCAAAACAGAAAATTGGAGGAAAGCACAGAACATGTGCAGGGCTTTATTTTCACTGAATGTGTGCACTACACATGTTGGATTAAGGTAGTTCCTATAGACTGATTTGTCTCTGTAGCTATCAGAATTATGGAATACAGTAGCCAAAATTTCACCCTGAAATTGCGTCCCAGGGACTTAACTGTTGAAAGCTCATGTGTTTGACATTATTTGTTGAACTCATAATCCCAGCGTTAGTTATTACCTTCTCATAAACAGAACAAAGGCAGAGATCAGCATCATGGTACTGAAACTCTTCTCGATGAAATAACTATGCAGTTGCCTTTGATGGGTCTTTTTAGTGTTGCCTGTCTGTCCTTAAGTCGTTTGTTGCAGTTTTCTAAGAAATGAAATATTTTAGCAGGGAAAATACCTAACCTAGTGCAGCAGTTTGGCCGTTACCTACCTCCCCACACTTTGAAATAACCCAGGCTAGACTCAGTTGTCTGGAAGGAATGAAGCTTTATATCTACAGCTTTGCACACTATACAAGCAGATATTTAAAATATATAACAGATATATACAGTAAAAAGGTAATACAGAAACACCACACCCCTCCCAGAGATCAGAAATCCCTAAGAGGAATTTCTAACCACCCTGGCACTTTCCTCCCTTCCCAATCTTATCTCAACATCTGTTTTATGCAGCAAATAAGTGAAGGTAGATTGGCCAGGGGGATTAGCAGCAGGAAAGAAGTTAGTGAAATTATTCAGATCCAGCTAGGAAGGTAGGGACAGACATGCAACAGCCAGAGAAGGTCAAGCAGCTTTAGTAGCTCTGTCTTAGCTATGTTTGGGTTACAATTCTTAAACATTTCTTTTTTAGTAAACCTATGAGTGAAGTAGCATCATCAGTGTTTTCCTTTCTCAGCCTATAGTCTAATTTCTCATTCAAATCCTCCAATTAGTTCAAATCAGCACACCTAGTAGTGTGAATGTGAATTGCACATTAGCACACCTGGCTGCGGTGGATTATGTGCCTTTGCCAGGGGATGATAAATGTTAATGTGAGAGTGGCAAAGGAGGATTGACATTTAGACCTATCCAAATCATCTTGCCATAAGGAATCATAGGTTGGGTGAACTCTCAGTTGAGGCAAGTAGAAGATCCAAGATGTGTTGTGTTTTGGTTTTGTTGTTTGTTTTTTTTTTTTTTTAATTTCTTTACAGTCTGAAGTTGTAATGGTTTATCTGATCAAGTCACAAGAGCTCTTTCATAATGAAGACTTGCAAAATCACTGTGTAATGGAGGACTCTAATTAATGAATGCTAGACAATTTTTCAAAAATTAATATTGTTTATTAATTCTGATATTAAAACTTCTCACCACCCCCAATAAATAATTTTAATAATAATCTGGTTCAATTGCAATGGACATGGAACACATTACATAAAGGTATCTAGATCTAGTATTAACTATCAGTGTATAAACCTTTAAACCCAATTGAACTCAATTAAACTCGAAGACAAGATTTCTTGCAGTTAATTACTCCTCTAGCCCACTAGATGGACTCAGGACCTTTCTGCTCAGGGCAGAAGCTAGGTAAATGACAAAAGCATATGACTTGCAAGGCTAGTAACATTAAAACAGTACCCAAAACTCACAGGGAGTTCTTTCGGTTGGCTGCTGAGACTTGTGATTCTTCCTCCGACTTCACAGGCTGGTGGGGGGAGGGGAGGAGCGAGGGCAGACAATCACTGACCTGATCCTGGCTTCCAACAGCTGGAAACTTGTGGAAGGGCAGGCAGAATATATTGCCGGGACACTTGCAATATGTAGTCCTAATATGATGTGTCATGCTGACTGCAGGCCTATCACATAAAGGCAATTAAAGTTGTTTCTGGTAAACTCAAAGCAGTTTCCAGGCTGAGTTACAGCTTAGCAAAGAATTATGTTATAAAGCAACAAGGCATTATCATTGCTGGTAGGCAGCAAGCACAGATACAACAGTAGAGCACAGAATAACAGTAAAGCACAGAACAACGGTAAAGCACGTTGTGTTACCTGCTTATCTTTTTTTATATCAATGCCTGAGATTGATGGGCCTTTGGACATAGATTATCCAATCAGCATGGCAGTAAGCTAAGCTTTACCATATTTGAAGTGAATCTGCAGGCTTGCTATTCCCATATTAGGGAGACACATAGGCCTAGCACAAGCTTAGCACATGCCAAGCACATGTAATTTGTTTACCACATAATGCAAGCAGGAGCAAAACAAGTTGGTAATCAGACTTCATGGTTGCAGGTGTTTTGTCCTTTTCCCCGCGGTTGCTTCTCCCCAGAACAGAAGGAATGCAGAAAAAACAAGTCTGGGCAAGACAGCACATGTATAGGCCTATTTTTGACCCTGTCAGTTCCACAACACACTGTAGTGGCATTACCTCATCAGACCATTACAAATTAAATGGGAGATATTAATGAACTATGATAACCCCCATCCATATCTGTGATACTAACATGATCGATGTTTTTTTACAATGTTTTTAAATCTATTTTTTATTTACATCTAGAGAAGTCCTGTGAAGACTTTGGACAATGTTATCCTGAGATTTCTTTCGAAGTAAAATTACACTGCAACGCTTTTTGGTATCAAGTAGCTTTAATTTTATGTGTTAATTCTTTTCGGTTGAGGTTACTCTGTTTCCATGTAAATACAACTGTAAACTGAATGGAAATTAGATTATTCAGACTGAATGATGAAATGGAACTTTTCTGCCTTCTTAAGCTCAAAACTGTTCATTTTCTACATTTCCAACTGCAAAATGTTTTTGATTTGCTCAGGCTGCATTCTTTTATGGAAAATTATTCCATTCATATCTTTCTAGCCTCTTCTATGAATACTGCAAAAATACTGAAAAACTGTAGCATATGAAATTTCTTCTGTCTGGAACATTTTTTTTAATATGATGGAATATTAGAGTTGGAAAATAGTTTTGTTCTGAAAGGCTGAGCAAGAATGTATGAGATACATCTAAGGTGACAGGAAAAGCTTTTCCAAATCAGAAATTAATACACAATTCTGTTGTAATACCATGAAGCTAAGGTTAATTTAGATTTATTGTTATGTAATGTAGTTAGGCTGATTGTGCAATGAGTGTGGTTCTTTGGTTTGTTCACTTCATGAATACATATTTCCTCAGGTCATCCCCAGAGAATGAATTTTAGGGCAAAGGCATATATTGCATTGAACAAAAAGAGCAACTGCATAAGATAGTAGTGTTAGTTGTTTTATGTCTCCTGAGTCTAGGGTATATGGTACGTATTTTTAATGTATTTTTTGATATTTTATTTTCTTAGATCCACTGATTTAAAAAAAAAATAGACAGTTATAAGCAATTCTGTGCTCACCTCTGGGGAAATCTATATATAACACAATCCCCAAGCTGATTAATTTTGGTTAGGAGCTTTGTGAATAAACTCTTTCCACTGGAAAATAGAGATTTATTGAGTAATTTCCTAGTTACAGAGTGAAATTTGAGAGAAAAAATACCTCCCAGAATAACAGACTGGCCAGTAGTTGCTGTCAGAAAACCATTCTTCTGTTTGCTCAACTGGCTAATCTCTTACTTTTAAGACAAGCATTGTTTCAGTTTGCCTGATTTAGCTTCCAAGGACTGGTTCTTTCCCTGGCCTTACAACTGGATTAATCTGACTTTTAGTAGCAATGGGTTTTCTTTTTCAGTGGTACATACACTCTCTCAGTCAAGTCTCCTTCCAGTCATCTTTTTGATCAGCTTCAAAAGCTCTGCCTTCATCTGTAAGGTATTCTTTCTTGGCTGCAGTATAATTTCTACCTCTTAATATTTTTAATGTAAACTAGTAGATACTAGAGCTGTACCCAGCTTCATCACAGTGAAAATTACCTGCTTGGTGAATGCAGGGAAGGTTGACTGGGTGGAGAACTTAGTGCCATTGGCTAGGGCTGGGTGATAGGTTGGATTGAATGATCTTAGAGGTTTCTTTCTACCTGGCTTATTCTATTCTATTCTATTCTATTCTATTCTATTCTATTCTATTCTATTCTATTCTATTCTATTCTATTCTATTCTATTCTATTCTATTCTGTTCTGTTCTGTTCTGTTCTGTTCTGTTCTGTTCTGTTCTGTTCTGTTCTATGCTATGCTATGCTATGCGATGCTATGCTGTGCTATGGTATTAATATACATTTAGTACTTAGCATTTTAAATCACATTGTCATGGTCCTAGGTCACTCATTAATGCACTACAGTCTCTCTCCCTTTCAGGGACATAGCTTCTCATGTTGTGAGGCTCTTCACTGTGTATGGCACAGTTTTGCATTGAACTGTGTTAAAATCCATCTCACCTGAATACTACCAGCTTGTCAAGCATTTTATATTTACTTTGGTGATTGATGTGTTCTAGAGGCTTATTACCTGATTATTTTTTTGCATCATCTCTGGATTTTTTTCAGCATTGACTTTAAGTTTGTTTCTAAGTTGTTTAAGACTGTCTTGGTTAGGACGATGTATTGGTTTTTCTCACAGAGCCTTTTTCAGTTCACCCCCAAATCTAGTTCTGGTGGATAACTTTTTTTGAGCTTTAGTAGATAGCCAGCCAGTTCCTTGTCTTTTGGTTATTTCCTAATAAGAATACTTAGGTCAAATAGCTTACAACACTCTATTACAACTGCACAATTTTTTCAGTCTTCTGAAGCATATGTGAAGCCCCAAGATTTATGCTACTATGAGTCTTGTGTACAAGCAGCTTACAAGTCATTTCAAGTAGGTGTTGTCTCTTACAGACTTTTAATTACTGTTGAAGGAAAAGGTGTGCACATTATCTTCCCAATTACATGTGGGAAACAGTTCCGGAACTCTTCTTCCCTGTCTTTGATACGACTACCCTCTTGCTTCATCACATTGTAACATGTTTAGAAAATGAACAAAAGCAAGTCCCAGACTCTCCCTGCATTGTGCTGCTGTTTATCTCCCCTCCTTCTATGTCTTTAGGTTCTCTTCTTTTATCGGTATTTTATATTTTAAATTTTCTGTTTCCTATTGATTGCTGTCACTTTTTTTTTTTTTCTTAAACATCTGCTCTTTCCTTTACACCAGTCCAGTGAGTTAGGAAGTTTGTGATCCTGCTTTTGTGTGTTACGACTGAATAAATAGAGTCCACAGCATCTCAGACCAGTACAATAGCTGATTCCCAGCCAGATTTTTTTTACAACCTGTACAAAGATCAGAATGGAAAAGAATATTGGTTTGTTCTCTTCCTTACTTTTATACCTCTTTCTGCAAAGCTTGTTGGTGGGTTCAGTAGAAAAAAATATTAACAAAAAACCAAACAGTATAACACCCTTGTGTGAAAAGAACCTGATCTAGAGTTTTTGGCATCTTCAAAGTACTACTGATCAGCAATAGTACTTCCCTTTTTCTGCACATAAGGGTAGATCTACTTAGTATTGGCTTCCTATGATACAAAGGTTTTTTTGAGTAATGGGTAAGAAAAAATGCCTTGCTTATGTTATTAATATCTCCTGAAAAAAAAAAAACAAACCCACAACACCAAACCACAAAACCCCACAACACCCAAATGAAAAACTGTGCTTTGTCTTTGCATACTTTGCTGAAGCAATTTCTAATCTAGGATTTGGATGTGTCTGTATATGTGAATGAAAAAATAAATAACCAAACCAAACAAAAAGTAAACCAATGGAATCAAAGAATCATAGAATCAGTCAGGGTTGGAAGGGACCACAAGGATCGTCTAGTTCCAACCCCCCTGCCATGGACAGGGACACCCTACCCTAGGTTAGACTGGACAGAGCCTCATCCAGCCTTGCCTTAAACAGGTCCAGGGAAGTGGCCCCAACCACCCCCCTGAGCAACCTGTTCCAGGGCCTCACCGCTCTCATGGTGAAGAACTTCCTCCTCACATCCAATCTGAATCTCCCCACTTCCAGCTTTGCTCCATTCTCCCTAATTCTGTCACTACCTGATAGCCTAAAAAGTCTCTCCCTGGCTTTTCTGTAGGCCCCCTTCAGATACTAGAAGGCTACAATAAGGTCACCTGGGAGCCTCCTCTTCTCCAAACTGAACAGCCCCAACTCT
>VWZI01010915.1:246976-268830 GCA_013396835.1 Psilopogon haemacephalus
TTGGTGTCATCTGCAAACTTGCTGAGGGTGCACTCAATGCCTCTGTCCATGTCACTCACAAAGATGTTGAAGAAGACCGGTCCCAGGACTGATCCCTGAGGGACTCTGCTTGTCACTGGTCTCCACTTGGCCATGGACCCATTGACAGCCACTCTTTGGGTGGGGCCATCAAGCCAGTTCTTTATCCATCCGGTGGCCCACCCATCAAACCCATGTTTCACCAACTTGGAGACCAGGATATGGTGCAGGACAGTGTCAAAGGCTTTGCTCAGGTCAAGGTAAATGACATCAGTTGCTCACCCCTCATCTATTAATGTTGTGACTTGTTCATAGGTCATAGTTTTAATTTAGAAGTCTTTCTGAATGTGTTTCTACCATCTTCAATTCTATTGTTTCTTTTCCCAATGACAATGATGTGGAAGTGTTGTGGGAAGAGCATTTGCAAAACCAGCTTTATCAAATGGTAAAAGTATGCTGTCAGCAATATGTATGAACACATTTCTTCCTGCTGCTCACAGCTGCTCTTCTGCTGTACACATGTGCTCCTTGGAGTTTGTTAGAAGTGGTCTACTTCAAACTGTCTCAGTATCTTTGTGGAAAATTTACAATCATGGCCGGAGGCATCATTTCCTATCAGCTTGTGAGCATTAATATCAGTGTCCATATTTCTCCTTTCTTCTTTGTAGAGGAAATTGTAGGAGAAGGCAATATACAACAGATAGTTATATAACTGTTTTCCACCCCTGGAGAAACTGACTCTGTGTAGAACACAAGCATGTGGCAACAGCTGGAGGGGTTAGAAAGACCTTATGCGTTTGTGCATATAACAGGACTGCAGATTTCCATGTCCACACCTTTTTTACTCATCTCTGATTCTCTTTCTCCTGCTCAAAGAGGAAGAGAGCAAGCCTTGATGCACTTGGGTGAGCTATTTCATACACTTTCCTTTCCTAAACTTCTCTAATGGTGTCAGATGTCTGCATGACCTCTACAGATGGCCGTGTGCAAATCATGCCTCTTGGGCTCTAACGCAGAGTCTTCAGTATCTGAAATACATTTCTTAATATGTTGTGTCATAATTTGGGGTTCACTTTTTTTTTCTTTCCTTCTTAAAACTAGAAAGCAAGTGCATTTAACCATGAAAGCAGGTACAAATGTATTCCAGTTAGTAGATAATAATGAAAAGTCAGAGAGATTAATGTGCTGTTACTATTTATTCAGTACTGCATTGCTTGTGACTAACTGCAATGGATGAGACCTTCTTTCTGCCTCATTAAATAAGTTAATCATGTAAATCTGGAGGAAAAACATTTTGGGTAATGTGAGTACAGGCTGAGCATCAGATAAGCACTTTTTACTACCATGTATTAAAGGAAATTTGACATGATACAGGTGTCCCACCTACAAAACATTAACATCGGTCTTTTATAATCTCTAAAGTAAATGAAAACAAAATTAAAAGGTCAAGCTGGTGCATGTTTCAATCAGGACTACATGGCCACTGCATGGAATTTCTTTCAGGGAGAGAGAGGGACTCTTAAGCAGAGTGGAAGTTCTTGAAAAAAACGAATTATAATGGACCTTCTGATATATTTAGAAAAAAAAACCCACAAACTAAAACTTCTAGGTATTGCTTTCTCAGCTCACCAAAAAAAAAAAAAAAAAAAAAAAAAAAAAAAAAGTTACTCTTCTCACATATCTTTTNAAAAAAAAAAAAAGGGTGCACAAGTTTGTACTATAGGTTTGAAGCCAAAAGAATGAAAATTTAAATTAGGACATAGTCTTGACTACCTGTGAAGGAACAGGAATGAAACTTTTTATATGAAATCAGTGGTACAGTGGTAGAGAAATGTAACTTTCAGAATTACAAGACAAAATTAGGAAAACACCCATACCTTATCTGGACTTGTGTCCAAACACTCTCCAAGCGAAAGCTGAGCTGCTGAGACTCAAGAAACTTCAGGTTCTGATATATGATTGCTATTAAGACAAAGTGATTGCATTTTGTGATTATTGATGGAATGGAAGAAAATATTCCAAATATTACTTTTTTCAATTTGAGAACTGCAGTTATGTCTCTATTTTTTTTCATCACAAGATTTTTAATCCAGACACTTCAGATAAAGAAATCCTAACAACTTTAACTCCAAAACAAGGATAAAGTGGCTGTGTAGATAATTGACAGAACTTGAATTAAAGGATGTAGAAGGATATTGCAGAAGTATTGCCTTCCTTCCTTTGTTTTCAATTAAAGCATAAAGTAAAATCCATTATCTTTTTTTTTTTTTTTTTTTTTTTAAAAAATGGAAACAGTCACAGGGGAAGCAAATAGGGAAGCCTGCAAAAGGATATTGAGAAAATGCCAACACTATATTGGTTAGAAGGAAATGAGTATGGATCTAATGCAGAACTTTCTGAAATCAATGGAAGATATTCATTGGTTTCAGAGATGTTTGTATAAGGATCAATGTGAGCTGGAGGTAATGTTACATAATTAGACTCCTCACTGCTATTTAACTCACAGGATTCTACTTAACTGTTGGAACAAACCAGATTTAAGACAAAGTATTTTTTTAAAGTATATATTATGCCTTTGCATTAGACTTAATTATAATTTGAAATCAGAAACATTTACTTTTAAGATCCAAACCTATTACTCTACTTCTGAATGGTGTAGCAGCTAGTATCTGGCTACTTATTTTTGATCAAGTGTATATACAAGTTTGTTATTAAGACCTTTCATAAAAGTAATTGTAATTGATTTTTAACTCATGTTTGCATGCATTTCAATTTCTTCAGAATAACAGATCTAAATGATTTGTGCCACACATCAAAAATGAGAAAAGTTGCATTCTAGATTCAGGTTTGTACTGCAGGCTTTGTAATGGCTGTCTCTGTTTGGCCTGGATGCACTGGGTTTGGGTAAGTTTTTATTTCGTAGTGTCAGCTGCAATGTAGAAAAAATCAAAGTCTGAATGCAAGCTGGAGCCAACCACATTATCAGCTCACCTTCCATTTTATCTGTGATCAGATGAATCCCATTTTTTTTCTTAATCTGTTTTTGCTGGGGTTTGGATTTACCCTGGAAGAGAACCTATAATCACAGTAAATACGAGATGGGTTAGTGTAAGAACTGCTGTCCTGATGACAGTTCTCTTCCTGGAGATAGAAAACTGACCAGAATGCCTGAACTTGTGACATTTATACTATTGTATGCAGAAATGTTTTCAGAACAGTTGCTGGCACTTTGACATTCCTGAAACAAATCCTTTCCTTTATGTCATCCTTGGTGATATTCCTTTTACTCATAATTGAAATAATGTGCAACTTTATTTTTTTACTGTAAAAATAGGCAGATTTGATTACTTTTTCTTCCTATTGCTATCCTGTAGCAGTACAAGCTGTAATATGGTATATGGCTTACAATGACAGAAAATTATGTTTTCAATTTGGTAAGTCATTTTCAATTGAAAATATAATGCATTCCTGCATAAGACATATTGCAGTGTGGCAAACTGTAAGTATTAGGGAAGTCCTACTATATTTGAAACAACATAATTAACACTCTTTGTTCATGATAGGGAAATAAACAACCCAGGCAGGTCTTTTGCAGTGATGGATAGCATCTTTATTAAAGAATTAATCTAGATCTCAAACCAGGATCTATCTAGTATATAAATCAGGGGCTTGTAGTTCCATTTATGGTGCCTTTTACAACCTAAGTGTTAGGTTTATTGCTGTGTAGCCCAATAATTCATTGTTGAGGGTTGCCAAGCCCCATTCTCCCTTCTCTATTCTTTCTGCAAATGGAGACAGTTTCAGTTCACAATGCCATCACCAGTTTGCTCTATTCTTAACAAGCAGCTTAAGTTCTGAGTCTGATGTTAATTGCATACCTTTATTAAGGACTTTGAAGTTCTGCTCATCAAGTGTATCTTTATGCATTAAGTATTTAGTTCCTTCAATTTATATGCAAAGTTAAGATTCCCCTGCCTGGGAGCTCCTGTGTTAGGGACCTCTGCATTTGTTCTTTTGAAATGGTCACTTTTGGAATAACAGAGGGACTGCTGTTCTGATTTATTAGCTCATGTTTGGACATGATTGGCCTATTTCAGGTTATTCAGTGGATGCCATGATCTATGAAACTTGCCTGACCACCAATGGCCAGCATCTTATCATTTATTCCTAGTCAGTATTTTCCTGTACATATTAGAGCCACAAAGATGATTGGGGGAATCCAGCATTTCCCCTACAGAAAGAGTTTGAGAGACCTGGGGCTGTTTAGTCTTGAGAAGAGAAGACTGAGATAGATCTCATCAATGTCTATAAATATCTGAGGGGTGGGTGTCAAGTGGATGGGGCCAATCTCTTTTTGGTCATGTGCAGCAATAAGACAAGGAGCAATGGCTATAAACTATGAACATAGAAGGTTTCAGCTCCATATGAGGAGAAACTTCTTTACAGTGAGGATGATGGAGCCCTGGAGCAGGCTGCCCAGAGAGGTTGTGCAGTCTCCTCTTGAGACTTTCAAAACACACCCACATGCATTCATGTATGGACTGCCTTAGGTGATCATGCTTTGGCAGGGGAGTTGGACTTGATGGTCTCTGGAGGTCCCTTCCTACCTCTACTGTGATTACAGGTGCTTGGGGGCCCCCCCAAAAGATTTTTCCTTACCTGACTCCATCGCAAAATAAGCAGTTAAAACACAGAAGATGTACATTCAAAGCTGTACTTCACCTTTCACTGATTAGTGGGAGATGAAAGTAATGGACTATGCCAGATCACTATGTGATAAAGTACAATCAGTGGATAGCTTGCAAAATCCTTTAAGGCATATATATGTGTTATATATATTATATATTAATAATTGCAGGAAGTTATGTTTTTCTGCTCTGATGTGCAATGGTTTATTAGCTGAAGCTACTGTTTAAAGAATCTAAAGAGATAGGGGCGATAGCTGCTACTGAAAGGTCATATCAACTTCAATTTCAGTGTTTTAGCAAATGCATGTGGATGCATCTTCAAGGATTACACTCCTCAGATTGGAAAGTTTCCAGGACAAACCTAGCAGAGTTCTAACTTTAAAAAAAAAAATTGTAGTAGTAGTGTAGTGAAAAGTAATATTTCAGAAAGCATTGAAAAGCTTGTTTAGAAGATTCTCAGACAGATGCTTCTGCTCATTAGGAAATGCCAATATAGAATTTCTGTGTCTTATTGGTCTATAAAGATTGCAGATACATCAAGGAGATGGATTATACAGCATTAACGTCAGTGGAAAATCTGCAGCCTGCATAATCTCTACGAGATGCTGCATCCACTTCTCATTGAGACCTTGGAAGAAGGTTGGTCTTAAATTTTTTACTTTTTTTTTTTTTTTTGTTTAGTTTCAGAAAGGCAAGTGAGCTGTTGAATAGCATAACTAATCTGTCAACTGTGAGGTACATTGTGAAATAAGGTGCTTTTCAGCAGACAGCAGGGAATAAATAGCTCTTTGATTCAGTGTAGCCAAGCAATGTTACTTTTCAAGACTATAGGCATAGGACACTGTTAACATTTTTAATTTCAAAAAGAAGCTTGTGATTCTCATAAATCAATAGCTTTTATTATTTTATATCCTGACATCAAATGAAACAAGGCCCAGATTTCTGAAATGGGTAAGTGAATTCTGGGATAATCTGAGTTAAGTATAGTTTGTGATCTGAGTAAAGATGTACAGAAGTATGTTATTTTTAAACCACACCTCTCTGGGTTTTACACATTTTTCCAAGATAGAGAGTTAGTCGTGTTTCTCACAGCTCAGAGATATTTTTGTGGTCCTTTTCTCATCTTCTAAATAAACCTACAACTTCTTTAAGACTTAAAAAAATGCAGTGACCCAGATCTTACGCTGCAGCTGAGGTAGGAGCAAATCCAGCTCCTGGGTTTTGATTTTGAACAGGGGATATCACAATCTTGATACTACCCAGGTCTTGAGTAACACCAATTTCATTGGGCTGATTTTGCAGCTTGATAAAACAAAGGCATAGCCTGGCCCAGAGCACCCCAAATTCTTCCTTCTCCACCCTTGCCCTGCAGATTTGAATGGGAAAAGAAGGCGGCACAAAAACTGCTTTCCCCCTCCCCAGGCTTGAAGAGGAGGCAGCAAAAGGTGCCTATACACACATGTCCTTGCTCCTGTGGTAGCCCACACAGGGGATCAGGCTGGTGGTTGGCTGAGCTTTTTGAACCCAGTATAAATTGGCAAATGGACATTTTGTCCAAAAGAGCATAAATAGAGGAAGAGAAAAAGAGTTCCCTGTTTTACAGAGCCCCTGCTTGAAGACCTGTTTGGACCATCCCATCTCTTGGATGGTTCCTACCTTTTTGCATGTCTCTCAGTTTTACACTGTCCCTGCCTTTGGACAGTCCCCACTCCTGCACTATTCTGTGCAGTTTTGCAAGCTTGGCAAGTCCTGGGTCCATTTGAGAGAGCTACTGGTGGCACCTGGACCCAGCTGCTCTGTGACCTTGCTGCAGTTGACTTCTTGGCTGTTATTCTGGCTGGGGAGATCTCAGCAGCTTGGCTGTCCCCTGTCTCTGAGAGACAGTGTGGCTTCCACAAATCTCTGTCTGGTGGAAACTGTATTTTTGAGATATCACTAAGTTTGGCAGTCGTTGCTGCCTGCTTGGGACTTTGCTGTTTTGGATCTGCAATTGGATATTACTTGCAGCCAGAATCAATCGAGCTGCAGAGAATCCAGCAAGGAATCATTGACAATTACCTATTTCCTCATTGTGAGTAAAGTCTGCTCTTTCCCTTAATTCTATTCTCAGCCAATTGATGGTGGGGTAAAGCTGTGTTTATAGATAACCTTTTCCATTCTCTGACTTCCTAAATCTAAATTTGTGAAGATTCTTCCCAATCAAATTGAGCGTGTAAATAAAACCCAAAACTCGTTCTTTAAATAGTTTGGGAGGCAGGGTTTCAGGGAAATAAAATAATTCTATTTTTGTAATTCCTGACTCGATCACATTAATTCTCTGCCTTCATGACATAGTCCTACAGTTTTTCCTATGCATTTTCTGTTTTTTTCCCAGTTGTGGTATGTGAAGCAGCTTAGGGACCATCATAAGGATTTTATATGTTCCTTCAAATTATTCTTATGCTGCTTTTGTGGTTATGGGACTGTTAATGCCATTATGTAGCACCATATAAAGGTTTGAAGGTGTAGATGTGATGGTAAATCTTCTACAGATGAGGATGGTGAAGTACTGGAAGAGATTGCCTTAAGAGACTCTGGAGTAATCCTCACTGGATATCTTCAAAAACAGATTAGGCAGGAATTATGGGCATATAGTCGATCATGCTGCAACTCCGAAGTATGCCCGAGGTCAGTGTTTTCTACTTTTGATATCTTTTTTTTTTTTTAATTGAGTTTTTAATGGGTTTAGAACTAAAATTATTACCCTTTAATAATTTCCTCTAGTCAACTTTATCTTTTTCTAATATCTGTTTAACTAGGTAACGATTTTGGTGTATACTTTTAGGCTTTTGAAACTCAATAAGTTGTTGCAAGAGGGGTACTGGTGGAGTTTTAAGGGGACTGTCAGCACTGCCATCGTTCTCAGCCCAAGCAGCTGCCTGCAGATTATCAAGCAACTCACTACAGAGTGCAAAAAAATACACACTGGAAAGAAGGAGTGCAACTAGAAAACAATGTATAAAAGGAGAAATAAAAGAATGATAGTTACAACCATTAATAAGACCCCACACTTGGTATCATTAGAACAGCATTACAGGAAAATGAAAAGTGGTGCTGTAACTGCGTCTTCTATAAAGATCAGCCCTGTGAGAGTTCAACTTCCTCCTTTGTCCTTAATCAGAGACTTTTTAAATCTGGAGGGGAAATACATAAAGCATTGCATATATGGAGTTGCTGAACAAGAATGCAACAGCAGTGGCTAAACAAAACAAATCTCTGGCCAGCAAAATGAAGAAAACCAAAGAGCTATGCGAGGCAGCTATGGAAATTGTACACCATGCCTCTACTATGCCAGTCCTGGTTTACAAGGCTCTTTTGATGTAAGAGCTCTCTGCAGTAACAGCTAGTTTCACTGAAGTTCATTATAGAGTCAGTAGATGCTACTTTTATGACTTGCCTCCCGATAGAATATGCAAATATCATAATTTCCAGGAACATGCTGTGAGTCTGTGCTTCACTCCAAAGTATCAAATTTTCCTGACAGATAACTTAGAAAATCCAGCAGTTAAAAAAAAAAAAAATTCCTCCTGCTGTGTATCTTTTTTTTTCTCCCAGTTAATTGTCACAGGACTTTCCTTTACTTGCAGCATGATGACGAAAGGCAGTGGGGAGGAGGTCAAAGGAAAATAACACCAGGTGTAATATGATACAACATTAATATTTGAATGGCTCAATTTTCCTCTGTTGCTAAGTTCTGCTTGATGGAGAGGAAAGCAATGGTGGGTATTTGGGGAGTGTTTCCCTGTCTAACATCAGTGAGCTGAGTGTGCTCATTAAGACTACGTGGCATGTTGCGGAGTGTGCTTTGTCATATGCTCTTCCTTCTGGAATTAGTGTCCCTTTGGCAGTGGGAATGGAGAGTTTGTTCAACTACTATGCCTTGGAAGAGATAAAAAAGGCAGAAAAAACCCTTGTCAAACAAAATACTAGAGGAGCTACTGGATTATATAATCTCATGGAGCATTCTGACTCTGGGTACAGACTTCCATTGCACTTTGTAGTCAAGAAGCTGCAGTTTAGAGAGGCATTGTCATGTCTCTCATGCTGCTCCTTATACATGTCATTGTCTCCAGAACTGGTTGTGTTTCTTGGTGCGATGTCACTCCTTGGGACCACGAACTGGATCAGATAATGGGGTGAATGATCTTGGGGAAGTAGGTAGGTTGTTGCCTATTGTTAGCTAATCTGTTTCCTTTGGCGATTGTCTCCTGAAATCAACCAATCTTTTCCCACCATGTTTCTATACCACTACGTGCACAAAAATCTCTTAACTCTTTTCCTCTGGAGATTGTTCCTCATAAAAATGTCCTGTTTATTATAGTCTGACTCTTTTACCTTCTCTCTCTATCATTTGGGTCTTTGTGTCATTTATAAAAGAAATCCTTTTTCTCCCTGCTACCGTGCTTGGTGAGTAACTTTCAAATTCATCTCTAGACTATTTCAAATCTTCTGAGTTTTCATCTTCTGAGTGAGCATCAAGAGGTTTTGTGCTTCACCTGGATTTTACAATAGGATAGACCAAATTCAGTGGGCTTTTGTGTCAGACACCTTGCTTGGATACTTACTTAATATTTGTATGGCAACACCTCTGCTTTTTGGTGATAGATGATTTCAGCATATTGAAATATAGATAAAATTTGAAAAATAATGAACCTGTTTTCTCCTGTTTTCTAAGGACTGGGAATTTTAATGAAAGACTGTAATTGTGCAGAAGTGATACATTATAAAACCTTACTGTACTTAAACTACAGAGCACTGAAGATTATCCACATGAGTATTTTTAATAGGTTCAATAGTGTGTGTCCTTGCCTGTTTGAGGAATTAAATCTGTTGATTTCAGAGAACCTTTCTTATATTACTTGGAATAAGGTATGCAACAGCTCAAGCAATGTTATATTCAATCAAGGAAGCCATAGCCTTTTTTAAAATTTATTTCTAAATTAAAAAAAAAAGCAACTAATGTGAAAACATTCCTGATAGAAACTGGTGCAGTGAAACTGTAATCAAGAAATTACACCTGTCTAAAGTGTTGTTTAAAAGGTTATTTGCTCAAATTATGGTTCACCCTAATCATCATTCTGCAAGACTTTTTTTTCCTTTTTCTGAGTCAGCCTGGCATGCAGGCAACGTCCCTTTGGTGACAAGGTTCTCTGGAAGCGCAGGATCCATCTGCTTGAGACTTACCGTAGCAGCAAGACCATACATAATGTTAGTGCAAGGTGTAAATAATACATCAGTATGCAGCATAACAGGCATTACCCATAGAACTGGACAAGCCAGGTGGTGTAAGTCCAAAGAAGAAGGAAACTTTAGCAGTGGTGAAGGCTAGCAAATAACAACAGTTTCTTCCAGATTAGCAGTTACCAAAAAACCCATTACATTCTTTGGATTAAATAAAACAACTACAGTTCTTTTGTAGAAGCTGCTTTAATTGCTATTTTGTTTCCCTAAGTCACTGCATATATTATATCTCCTCTAGAAATTCTCTTTGTTTCTGGCTTTGCCTCCTGGGGGTTTAATTTATCAGACTTGTCATTTCTTGAATATTATCACAGATTGAAATGTACAGTAGACACCTGGAGGCTCTTACTTTTTTCCATCCTTGGGCTTTGTAGAAATAGGACCATCTGGCCTGTAGGTCTGGAAGCATCAACATTCACTCATTACATGTGTCTGAAGCCCTCACTTTCAATCTGCCTCATTTAGCTACCTTACGACTGTAGTTAGGTGGTCTGTTGTTTTCACCTGTTGTTTACAAGCAGTTTAAACGTGTCTGCCAAAGTAGAGGCAAAATCTCCTACCCCCATCTCCACCTTTGTGTCATCTTCATGACCACTTGGCCCTTTCTGGAATAGGACTCTGTGGGTAAAGAATGGTGACATTTTCAACATTTCTGTTACTGCTTCAGAAATGGTTCTCATAATAGGAAGCCTAAAGACTACCCTGGTGGGTTTTCTAGTGGGTACTTCTCATAACATATAGTGGTACAGAGTTTGTTCCCTGTAACAACTGCTACTAAAAATCCCTGAGGGATCGGTGGTGCAAAGCTTTGCCATATCAAACAGGGTTGAGGTGCACCTGCATTACCTGCTGGCCATGGAAAGATGAGTTCAAATGAGTGAGCTCAGCTCTCTGGTTGTTCCTGGGAAGGAGCACAGCTTTTTTTGCTGGGAAGGAAAATGTGTTCTAGTTGTGAACTAACTGAAGATTGTTGTATTGCAGAATATCCCTGGGAGAAGTCTGACCCCAGAAAGGAGCCTTGTTGTGATTATTAGCAGTGACTTACCTGCCTGTCAGGAGATGGTGACAGGTTGTAAAACCCTCTAGTAGTTTGCACACACTGGAAACATTGACCACAGCTTATTGTGAACTCAGCAGTAACGTAATTGCACTGTCTTGCCAAGCTACTGGTGACTTTTAAAAATTTTTGTTTTGTAGTTAATAAATGCCTTTTAAAACTTTGCAAAAAAAAAAAAAAAGAAAGATTCCAAACAGAATGCTAATGATTATTTGCTTTCTCATGTGAGTGTATCCCTTCAGGTGAATGACTTTGTGTTCAGTGAGGCTAGTTACATGAGCATTTGGGACAGCCTTGCTTCCCTTGAAGATAGTAAAAAGGAATTATCTCCTACATAAAAGACAATGGGCTGCTGTGATGTAAGCATGAATAACAGCTTAGCCTAATCTGGCAAACCTCAGGTTCAGCAAGAAGTTTCAGTAGGAATTTCTCTGGAGCACAGATCAGAGTACATTTACAAAGGTGAGGTTTATATTTTCACAGCAGTTAGACTGCCAAAGATAGTGATGAGTGCTGTATGCAAGATGTCGCGATGTGAAGAGAGACACTGAGCTGCAGGCAGCTGAAGTTAGGTGTGTGTCTATGTCTCTGAAGAATGAAGTTGACCATTTCTAGTCAGTATTTGCAGACTTTTTTAACCTTCACTTTTACTTCCTGTGGTTAAAAGTCATGCTCACCTTGCAGAGATTGCTTTCCACAGTGACTCCATCAATTAATTGGTTCCCTTCTGTATTGCTCCACTTTACTGGTGCCTTCAAGGTGTGACTGATCATAGATAAAGTAGATTTATAAATGTAAATTCATACCAATAAGATTTGAATGCTGTGATTCACAGCCAGGCTAGTAACTTTAATGGCTAGGACTACTTAGAGAGTCAAAATAAATATTGATGTTCTCTTCCATTCCTCATTTTGCCTGAAATACACTCACATGTATCGCTTACTCAGGATAAAAGTAGATCTGTCAAAATAGTTGGAATGTACAAACCAATCCTGTCTGTTTGCATATTTCAGGTCTGTTTTGATATGATTTCTTGCTGATTATCCCATTTTCACTGTGTGGAGGTAGATCTCAAAATTAGCATTCTGTGACATGGCTCCAGCAGAAGGTAAAATGCAGCATGACTGTATGTAATAAGTATTACTGGTTTCAGTTTTTTAAGCTGTTTGTAAGTGTGGACCTAAATCGTGCACCTTTTAGCTGTAGAACTCGGAGTAAGTGGGGGTAAAGGTAAACCTGGGGAGTTTGACCTTCATCTCCAGATACTCCCTCAACAGTAGCATGATGTGCCCTATGTGTCAGCCCTGTAGGCCCTGCCCAGGCAGGTCTCACCAGTGTTCTTTCAGAGGACACACTGTACCAGCCATTCTCATCACGGCATGGGGTTCTCATTAGCCCCTATGGAAAGGTCTGTGCCCTCTACAGAGATCTGACTTCTCCATCCTCTGAAGAAGCCACGAGCAAAGAGAATGCTGCCTCCTCCAGCCTAATGCAATCAGACTGACTGTGGTTTATGCCATTTCTAACATGAACAGAGAAAGCAGGAGTGTGCAATGGAGCAATCTTATCAGTTTACCTAGTAATTTCATTTGGGAGTAAAACGTGCAAACTGTGTCAAGAGTCTCTTCCTAGTCACTCTGCCTTTTGCAGTTGCTGTACATATGCCTTTTTCTCTTCTTTAACCTGTTTCTGCACAAAACTTCACATGCCTGGCAGAGAGGTCTCTGGGGAATGTGTAAGGGAGGGCTGGGGTGAAGAGGTGTCAACTCCTCCTGGTGCAGAAGATGTCAAAAGCCTCTGCCCTTTACTTCCAGCTTTAGTGAAGTCTTTCTTTACGCTGCCTCCAACTCCAGCAGGCCTCTTTGTACAGGAAATACCTGTGCTGACTACCAAATTACAAATTTATTTTATTTATCCTCTTTGTCTAGTGGGTTGTACCAATATGTGCTCTGGGAAGCAGGGAAACAAGCACTTCTGCAGAAAAAGGATTCCTGCTTGTGCAGCAGTCACAGCAGCTCACAAAGCTTAGCTTTGCTCTAAATCCCAAATTTGGGGTTGACAATTAGAAAGCTCATCTGATGGGGATGTGGAGTTATTTCTTCACCTCTTCTTCTTCAATTGTTGGCTATCCTTCCGAGTTAAACTTTACCAGACAGGATGAAATGGGTTAAGTGTTGGTTCTTTCTCCAGCTACTTCTTGAGATGTGCAGCATCTGCTGCCAGAGCCCTGGAAAAGAACCCCAGCAGATCAAAGCACCAAACTGAAAGCAAGCAGTCATTTAACCCCTATGCCTTCCTTGAGGGCTTCCTAGCAGCATAACATTTGTTTTGTTCTCTGCTATGATCATTTGGTATCTGAATGATCTGTACACCTCATGCAGCAATGGTGAGGTAAAATGACTCAAATAGAAACCAGGGGAAGAATACTGCAGTGCCTTAACAGAGTCTACAAGTGTCTCCTTTCCAGATGTTCATCTGGAGTTTGAAATGTAAGGATAAGACTAGTTTGATGAATTCTGAGTTTCTGATAGTTGCAAGAAATAATAATTTATTGAAGTAATGCACAAGTAGATATTTATAGAGTTCAGTCAAAACCAAAGTTTTATAGTTGGGTAGAGAGAAAGCATAAAGCATCTGCACTAATCTCTAAAGAGGAGTTTGCACTAAGGGAATCTGTCATATGAATGGCATAAAACAGTAAATGTGCCTCTGTGCAAACTTCAGTCAGTCATAACGACTATGCCTGCAAAATACAGAAGCTGTTCTGGCACTGGTCTGCAGCTGGATCGTGCCAGTGCTCTGTCTGAAGTGCCCAAGGTGTGATAAACTGGGGTATAAACTTGGTGTTGAGTCAATTTGCACTGAGCAATCATGCTTCCAAATACCCTAAAGCTGACAGATCAGTGCTAGAATAGCAAACTTGCCTTGGTGATGCTGTGAGATTGGGATTTCAACTGGAAAGCCTAGAAAATGTAATCTGTTGAATTTTGCATGTTCTTTTTCTGCATCAGACTTGACTCTGTTTTCTCGTAGTTATTCCAGGGAAGACTGTACCAAAATAATTTTAATTACATCAGTGTGCAACCGGTGGTAAAACAGAAGTATATTTCTTAGAAACAAGGCATTGTTTTAGCTTTAAATCAAATCACAATTAACTCTAATATATAATAGTACACAATCCATCTTTTATTGCAGTTTGTTACTCTGTGTGTGCTTTTAGCAGCTTCCTCTATTACCATGTATGAATAAACAACAAACATTGTCTGAACTTCTCTACTTAGTATAGGAGATATCTGAAATACAGTAAACGACTGCAGTGGGCTCATTTAGTCTTCCAGCCAGTAATGAAGGCCGACTGCTGAAACCATTCCTTACATAGCAAACTGTTTTGTGTAGGCTTCATCCAGCTTCAGCTGAGAAAAACCCCAGAACTTGGTACCCTACTTCCAGTACAAAAGGGTAAGTTAGAAGGTACTGTACTAGTGCCAAGTTGCACCATCCTGAACCTGGTCAGGATGGATGGAATAGAGCCCTCTCTGTTCAGTCATGCTTTATGAAGGTAGGTAAATACCTGGCTCTGTTTTCAGAGGAAGACAAATGTACTGCTCACTGTGAGTCTGCAAATCTGTGTGAAGTGAAAACTGCCACTTTCTGATTGCAGTATGAGATAAAACTCCAATGAGCACAAGCCTGAGAATTCAAGTAATGACATGACTGATCACTGTTATAAAGGAGAAAAATAAGCCAGAACATAACATTAATTAGCATTAATCACAGACAAATAATTCTGTTGGATAGAAATATGAATAGTGAAGAGCAAATACCAGAAGAACTCATTAGGAGTTAAATCTTTCCATGGTGGTTTTCAACCAACCACATTTTGCAGTATATGGGTAAAGACAATGCAATGTTAGACAGCTGCTAGTCCTCCTGAGCATGAGCAAGTATCCAAAAGTTACCCTACAGCACAGAATGCAATCTTTATGTATTATGTCAACTTAGCTGCATCTACTCAGCTAACACTTCCGATTTCAGATCAAATATTTTCATGCTATACAAGGTCGATGTCACGAATGCCTCAAAATAGGACACACCATATTGTAGTGTGTTTGAGTGCTGGCAGCACTGATTTATACCCCACGCAATCTGAAATGTGGTTAACACTTTAAGATATTATCCAAATCAAGTTGTTATTTTTATATCCTACCAAATGAAAATTATGAGGCTCTTAAAACCCCCCTCAACAACAGGCTCATAAAGGGAATAATGAGAGAGACATTAGCTGTTTATAAAAGATAATATCTCATGCAAATTTGACATTACATGTCTTTGCCTTGGCTATGCAAATATTAAGAACTTTTGTAAATGTCTACTCCTCAGTCAGCAGAAGGAAATGAGCTACAAGGCCATGGTTTAGCATTTTTCCATGACAACATGGAAGAGCTAGACTACACTCTTGCCTTCAATCGTTGCTTAGAATAAAAGGAAAATATGAATCCTTATTTCCAATTTGCTTCTTTGAGGTGAAAATCACCTATTTGATGATTGCTAAATGATAGAAAACGTTTTAAATTTCAATAAGAATGCATCATATTGCTGGTTCATAATTTCTAAAATTATTTTCTGCTCATATATAGTCTGTTAATAGCACAAATACATCAGAGACTTAAGGTAACTATAGACTAGCATGAGGAAGATTGAATATTGGCATCTTTCATTTAGCGAGATGCAACAAGACAATGCATTTATGGTAGCTTTCAGTAGTATTTTTCAGCTGTTGTACATACACATGACAACTGACATAGCTGGACAGCATGGTCTGGGAGAAAATCAGACATGAATTTTCTTAAGATGGAATAGACCTTGCTTAAATTTATTCTAATTTCAAATACAGATACCAGGGAGGCAGGAATCCCAGAGCTTCTGGGTCATCAAAAACAGTCTTTTGATGTGGTGTGTGAATATATCATCTAATCCTTTAAATAAACTAAATCAACCCCATCTGTGAACTGTTCTGTTTGGGTGTGTTTGGTTTTATTTTTTTCTTCTCTTTCCCCAGCTACTTCCCCTTGGAGGTTTTTGTAGATCCATTCTCTTTTAATTGAAATAATCTTTTAGTGTCCTGCCTAAATATATTTAAGGCAATTTATATCCATTTGTTCCAGTGGCAGTATTACACTTAAGATTTAAAAAAGTCTTTTGCCTTCCTGTTGTGTCCCTGAAGTGCTTTCTAAGAGCAATCATACTTTTTGCAAGGCCTTGTTTAGTTATGCTAAACAAGCTAGGATTGAAGACTTTCCCTTCCTTATGATATCTCCATTCTCTTTATATTTTAATTATGCTTTATATTTTAACACAGATAAACAGAGTTGTTCAGAGCCTTCGAGAAAAGGCTAGTGCACTTCACAATTCTGCTTAGGGCAGACCATATCTTCTGGGCAATATTTCTCTGCACACACAAGACATTACTTTGTATTTCCTTTTCCCTACTTCACAGCTGAGCAGTGCTTGATCCTTTACCTCCTATGTGGTTTCTAACTTTAGTATGCTCAGTTTAACCAAAATTTGTGCTAGTCACTAAATTGATGGCCTTGTACTCAGTAGGACTGAATAACCTCATGTACTCATTGCTTCCATTTTCAGTCACACCATTCTTCTTGTGTGACAGCCCAATTCACTTACATATCAATGGTGTTGCATGTTTGTATATCATCAGACTCCATAAGGACTTTTTAACCTGTGCTACTGCACACCTACTTGTGCTACTGCTGCTTTATGGCCATCCCCAGGGCTCTTCCACATCCAGCTGCCCTTCAACAATTCCTCTGTGCCACTGAACGTCAGTTTTAACAAGTGCATTGCTTTGTGTTTGTCCCAAAGCAGGCAGAAACTCCAAATCAAAGTCCTCTTTTTCAGTTCTTTCACAAATAAAAGACCACTGCAAACACTGAAGTTTACTCTTGGGGTAAATCAGGAGTGTGGTATAGCGCAGGATAGTGTGACTGGCTTCAGTGAGGTTACAGAATGCTGGAAATCCATGTATAAATTTGGGCTGGGCTTCGTCTTTCATGTGCATCCCTTGCCAGCCTGCTTCCAAGTGGGGATCTGCTGCTTGAAACAAGGTTTTGTAAATCTAGTGATCCTGCAGTTCCAGTTACACTTCACCCAGACAGTACACATTAAACATCCCTAATCAGCTCTGTGTGTTTCAGGCCATAGCACAGCACACTTCCCTTTCTTTAAGAAAAAGCCTTGTGCTGTATGTTATCCATAGAGACATTCCTTATGCCACTGCCTTGCGTGATTCCTGCTGTGTACAGATGTGAATGTAGTGGCTTTAAATTCACCTGACTGCTGCATATGTCCTTGAATCAGAAGTCTGCAGTGCTCTTAGCAGCATTATGGCAGCTATTATTTTTCTGCTTCCCAGTGGGCTACCATTCATTCCAATCCTGTCAATGCCTCCAAGTGTCAGATCCAGAAATTTAACATTCAATTAGCACTCTGTCTTGTTCAGGAAGTCTTCTATAATGGCAATGTGCTGCTTGTGTATCATTATAATATAATAGTCTTTGCTAACAACTTGCTGTAAAGTGTGTCACAAAGGACAGCTGAAATCCAGCTATAATTGTATACCTTAATAAAGCACAACCCTATTGGTAGTTTACCTTAAATTTCAGCATCTCATGATTTAGAACAATCTCTTGAAATCTGTTATTTTTTTAATGCACTCCTTATGCAGGAGATAATTTCTTCTTTGTCTGCTATTTTGTTGGTAAGAGTTGCTATTATGAGCTGCTGGTGAGTTTGTATGATTCGTATGCCTTGGCATTTGCACCAACCACTATTTTTTTGCATCAAAAGCCCTCTCTCTGTGGAAGGATTTAAGGTATCTAATGTGTATGTCTGAAATATAAAGGGCGTTGCTGTCTTTCAGCTAAAAAGAGCTTCAGAAAGTCTTGGAGAAAAGCTTCAGCTTCCCAGAGTTGAATTTCAGGCAGTATAGGGGCTTCATATATATTAGTAACAAGCATAAAAAAAATCCAAGGTAGAGGATGAATTTGGGATCACTGAGAGTGTGAGAATCTCTGAGCAGATCAATTCAACCCAAAATCTCCTTCAGCTAGATGGAATTTCATTGCTCATTTTCCAATACCTGATTTGCATTTCCCCAACCTGATTAGGTCACTTAAAATTCCCTCGAAATGTCAGAGAAGTAATTTGAGGGAGATGGTGTTCTTAGCCGGGGAAAACAAACCAGGAGAGAAATCAGGTAATTAACAGGCCTATGAAAGTGTGGGACTACCAAATTATTTTCCTGTCTAGTCTTGCACAAGAGAGTTATGCGTGGATATGTAAAACTGCTGCAGTTCTACTGGGGCTGGTGCGGACTGACAGGGAATTTATTATCTGTTCAGTACAGCTGATTGGGATGTGGGTGTAGGAGAAAAAGGACTTCAGAAAATGATCCCAACATTTCACCTGAGGTTTCACATTTGCTAGAAGCTTAAACTCAACTGTGTTAAAAACATTCTCGTTTTCCCACCTCTTCCGTCAGAATCTGTCAGTGCCTGTGTAGGCTTTTACAGTTCTCTGTCTTGCTAGGTAGTCAGATAAGAAGACCGAAGTTTAATAGCTGGCACTGGCAAAATAAATAGGAGGAGCATGTAGTAAGGAATATTTTAAGTACTGTGAGCTGTAAATCCACCATTTTTTCCCCCTGACTCTTCTCACCCTGGATCCTACAAGCAGAGAAATGGACCCAGAATACCCAAACGCCTTTCTGAAGTCTTCGAAAAGGTGTAGGGTTTGCTCTACCTCTCATGATAGTGGCGACTCACTAAGAATGTTCTCATTTGAAAGCTCTCTTTCCTTCTTCTCCTACTCCAACAACTTATCCAACAGTTGAAGAGGGATAATATTCCTTTCCTGTTGAAATGCAGCAGTTCAAATGGCATGTTTGTACGAAGGTGTTCTGCTCAGTATTCTTGTGACTCTGTCTTTCAAATGCCTCCTTGTATTTCTGAACAAAATTGAGTAACTGAGAATTTTTATTATTTGACGTTCTTTATACCAGATAATGGAAATTGCCTGATTGCTTACTCAAAATGCAGATTATACTGGGGAAAAAGAAAAAAAAAAAAAGAAAAAGAAAAAGAAGAATTTGACATTAGGTTTGACGCCTAAATAATTTTTCTGCCGTTTTCTAGTACAATTATGTGCGGCTGTTGGATCTTGGGAGATATCTGTGCTTCTTGGCAGGGGACAGAAGATTAGGAAAGTGATATTATGGCATTTCAGTAAAGGAGGACAGCAGCAACAGCTACTCTGCTCCTAAATTTTAAAGGAAGCTTTCCCATTCTTTTTCATAGGTTTCTGCTGATCTGTCTTTTCTACCAGGTTTCATGTTGTGGATAAAAAAATTATATGTGTTAAACCATTAAAGAATACTAAAAATCTTCCTAAATCCAAAGGTTATAAGCAACATAAAATTGCATTGAATTGGTTTGTGTCCAAAGTACTTTGATTGCAGTTCTCCACTCACTATATGCCTACAGCGACTTTGAGCTTAAAATGGGTTACCAGTTTTCAGGAATTGAGCACATTAGCCTGTGAAAGTTTGTGGTTGAAACCCATCTCTACTGAAGAACTGAACAGTAATATTTACTGGTGGCCAAGATTTCAGGAAAAGAGAATTATTTTAATAAAAATGCAAAACAAACCCTACAGAACAAGAAATTGGATTCTGGATGCACTCATTCTGGGCTCAACAGTTCTTCCTGATAGGATGAATGTGTAAGACTCTGGCTGCAAACTATACAAACATTAAAGTTATAGAGTCCTCATGATATTTTTTTTTTTTTTTTAATGTTGAAAGTCCTTCTCTCTGTAGTATCCTAAGGTATTACAAAACTTTACTGTGTGCCCAGCAAAGTGCTATTTTACAAAACCTGCCTGTCTATGAGGTATTCCAAATGTATGTGTCAGTGTAAGGTAATAGGGCTGGCAAACATTACACTACATGAAAGGTGTGTGAATATAAAGAGATATGTATTTGAAAAAAAACCCAACACCTTCATTACTGCAAAGATCTGCCTTGTTTCACCTGCAGAGAGGACCTCTGAAAACATGTCCAGATTATAATCACATAGTGCTGCTAATGTAATGAAGCTGAGAGACATTCACTGTAATGGAGATTTGGAATAATGAAATCACACAGGAAGTATAAATGTATTTATTCTTAGTTTTCATTCCAACTGCAAGCCTTACTGCAATTTCCAGTTAACACTGTCCTGTTAGCAAATAGAATGTAGCAAGTAGTTCTTAACTGATGCTGCTGTAAACCCAGCTATGGTCTGATTGTTTCCTGGAAATGTAAGTTCAGTATTTAATTGAACTGACTCATGCTGAACTATTTTAAGTGAATTTAAAACAGTGATTCTGATAATAATTTAATTTACCCAGATTATAATAGTTCACTTATCTTTGTGTTCCTGAGGGGAAATAAACAATTCTGAACTTTTTACAGTTGTAAAAGGTTTTGAAAAGTTAGCATAAATATATTAAGTTATTGTATATGAAATTTACTGAATTATAAGATGGAACAAATAAACTAGAAACTAGTCTAGAAGAAACAAACAAAAAAACCCCAAGACAACAAACCCAACAACAACAGCAACAAAAAGGTACAAAGCACCAGAACAGAAACTTAAAATATATTTTAACTAGAAACAAATATAATTCTAATGCATGGTTTTGTCATTTTTTTAAAAACTGAGGGTGAAGGACATGAAGTTCAAAATAAGTGAATGTAAGATGGAAAATACTGTAGAAAAAAATGAACAGTTCCCTAGGGAGTCTGTAAATTATTCTTACCCTGAGGGCAGGACCAAATGCCATTTTATTGTCAGTGAGGAGAGCTGGGATTCCTTAACTTCTGAGACAATTCCCATGAGAAGCAGTCCAGGAGTATGCTCACTCACACAAATGAGCACTGAGAGGCTGTAGCAGTGAAAGGCATCCCACTGCTGGGGTTTTAACCTGATTAGAAGAATACCAGTAGTGAAGAAATGCAGGTATGGATTTCAGCTCTGTCTGTGTAGGTGGATGGAGCTTCTGCATTCAACATGGACTAACAATCTATGTGGAAAGTCTTCACAGTCATTGATTCTTGAACTATCTATATCAAAACTGTCTTGATACAGGAGGTACAGGTGCAGTTATATTGCTGTTTATACAAGGAATCTATCTGAGTTTTGTTATGGTTGGTTGGGGTTAGATTCCTCTAGTACTGTGAGCTGTTTAAAATAAAGAGGATAGGAAGGAAAGGATGTGGAACAGTTCTGGAAAGGAGTATTAAAGCAGAACATAACTACAGAAGTGCTGAATGAGAGCCCAGAGTCATGGTCAGAGTGTATTTACAATCACAGGACTCATGCTTTCAAATAACATTAAGACTCCTCAGCAGACTAAATTATTACCATTGTCTGCTCTCTTTAACGTATTACCTCTGTGTGCCAAAAGGCTGAACAGGGCCATCAAAAAGAATCCAGCTCACATTATTCTTCTCTTACAGTCTCTTTTGAAAACAGTAGGCATCAAGGGCACCAACATTACCTCAGTATTTCAAAATCACAATAAATGTTGTGGTTTTGTGAGAAAGACCAGGAACTTTTGAGATTTTATCTGTTCATAAACTCCAGACTACTTACTCAGTGAGTCTGCTTTTATTTTTTCTTAATTTTTAAAAGCAAACAAATAAGCAAACAGGTGCACCATTAACCCATAATTTTTGGCAATTTATTTTCCCT
>VWZI01010915.1:270000-298127 GCA_013396835.1 Psilopogon haemacephalus
TAGAATAGAATAGAATAGAATAGAATAGAATAGAATAGAATAGAATAGAATAGAATAGAATAGAATAGAATAGAATAGAATAGAATAGAATAGGCCAGGCCAGGTTGGAAGAGACCTCCAAGATCATCCAGTCCAACCTATCACCCAGCCCTATCCAATGGCACTAAGTGCTCCATCCAGTCTTTTCTTGAACACCAGGCTTGAACAAAAAACTTTTATATTTATAAATGAAAAGGAACTGGAGTGCCTTGGAGCTGGCTGTGCAACTTTATTATTAAATAAAAATTTAAAAGCAGAGGACTATGTAGTGAAGGATGCTTTTATTGTTCCAAAGTCTTCCTGATATTTTGCCAGCCTAACTGGAGTAGGAATACTGAGAATATTGGTGGTAATAATAATAACAACAACAATAATAACAATTATATAATCTCCAAGGTGTAAATATAAATACAACACATATATTTAGACATTACATCATTATTTTACCACCTAAATAGTCACAAGAAACCCAAGCAGACACAGCAGGACCTACCTAATGTGAGCATCCCTCATTATTGTTGTGTTATGTTAATATATCACCCAGTAGATGCATTATTTTCCGTTCTTGGGGAAGTATAATGAAAATTGTTCAGTCTTTATAAACAAAACTCCTCTGTAATAAATATGGTTTTCAAAGACTAGACAGCAGTGGGACTTGTACAACTGTCTGCCTGTTCAGCTCCTGTCTTGGTCCATAAATTGAGAAGGAGATGCAGTTCTTTTTAAAACATTCCCACGTGTGAAAAATAAGGCACAAACAAGGCCAAATATCAAAACTGAGCCTATTTATTAAAGAATAAAGTAAACTAAACAAGAAAAGGGTGAGCATGAGGGGAGGGAAAACTGGTGAAAGAGAGAGAGAAAAATAAATTATATTGTCTGTCTTCAGTTGGAGGAGGGGCGAGAGAGATAGAGATGTCCCAAGGCTCATGTTTTGGCTTATATTGCCCTTGCCTGGAGGAGAGAAGAGGGAGGTCCAAGTGAGTTCCATGATGCTTTCTCCCTCCTCTGAGCAGCCTGTAGCATGTAGGGTTTTTCGGTGAAGTTCTCCCTTACAGAAGGCAAAACTTAGGGATTTTATCTAGTTTGTTTATCACAGCTCCCCTTGGCCCATCGACCTAGTCACACCGTAATGCATATTGTCTCTTCCTGATGTTACCTCCAAGGGGTCTTTCCTGTGTGCTAGCAGGAATCAAGAGCTAGAGTGGGCCTCCATGTCCCCACTTTTGCCTCCCACCTGTTCACCACGAACCCCTCAGACCAGGATGCACTCTGCTGCACATTCCAGGGGGTCTTTCCACACACCCCTCCCCCCCCTCCCCCTTGGGGCATTTGCTAAGAGATGATCTTATCTTTGCTGAGACATTCCTCAGTTCTTGATGTAATCATCACCATCACAAGGTGACTTGCATCTAGACAGCTCCATCTCTAGAAATATCACACATAACTTGGTCTCCCTTTTCCCTGTCTCCCTCAGCTGAGCACCTTACACCCAAACTTTTCCTGCTTACAATTAAGTTAAACAGATAAAAATAGTATTTAGGTGTCACAAATAGCATTTTCTAATTATATTTATATATATATGATNTTTACTAAAATAAGTATTTTATTAACATTTGTATTTAATTTTTAGCATTTTAAAATTATATTTTAAAACTTATTTAATTGAAAAATTTAACATATTCAAACACATTTGCTCTTATTAAAAAATGTAATAAGTACAGTCATGCGACTTCTAATATTTTCGTATCTGTTATTTATAAGAGTGAACTTCCTAAATAAACCATACTGGAAAATAATGTTCTGGCAGTAAATGAATAAAAAATAATGAAGTAGCAGATAGGAAAATTCAATGTACTTACCTGGGAAAAGAGGTGAGGAAGGAAAAGAAAGTGAAACAGGAAAGTTTCTTATGAGTGATGCTGGTAAAAATAATAATGATGAGAAAAGTCTATGGTAAATGATATTTGCAAAGGAAAAAAAGTATTGTTTGTTCCTTGTGTCACCGAATTGAACAAAATGCTGTTTGTTATCTCAGAAACATTCCCATGTTCTGCTTTCAAAAAATCCATTGCAGACTGAGTTATATATTCATAATCAGAGAGTTCATGAGCTTGTTCCACTGCTCAGTCAGACCAGTCAGTTTTTCACCCTTCCTAGACCTAATAATGTCAGGATCATTTTTCTCCAGTTGTAGTCTGTCTGTGAAGGCACAGCATTATATTTTAAGCCAGAAGAGAAGTGTGTTTATTTCAGTGTCGGAGACGCAGAATGCCTGTGTTTTACCATTAGCTAATGTGACATATAAATCTTCACCTACAGCAAAGCTGGAAAGGAGCACTTGTCTCACAGAACCTGGGCTACACCACATGCTACTGATTCAGATAAACTTTAGATGAGTAGATGTTTGCTTCAGACTCCTTACTGTTTGTTGCCTCTAGTGGACAAGGAGAATAAGAACTTCTGTCTCCTTCTGTGGAGACTTTCAAGGCCTATCTGGATGTGTTCCTCTGTGATCTGTGCTAGATTGGATGGTCCTGCCCTGGCAGGGGGGTTGGACTCAATGATCTCCTTGGGTCCCCTCCAACCCCTAACATCCTGTGATCCTGTAACAAGTTTAGAGGCTTTAATTTTGTAGTAAATATTTATAAATCATAATTTAAAAAATCTCCATGTCTTAGCTTGTAATATAAAATGCATAAATAATAGACCTTAAAGGCTGTTTCCATAGAACTCAATTTTCAGCTTCAAAGTTGACCTTTTTGTTCTCATATTATCATATGGTAGATAAATAGAATTTTATTCTGATTGAGCTGTAAGTTCCTTTTAAAAGGTTCATCAATACATGGCCCTTGTCTTTGCACTAAAATGAAATGTATTGGGCAACGAACTCTATTTCAAACTTAAATGAGAAAATTAAGATTTTTTTTTAAATTATGTCTATCTGCAGACATAATTAATGATCAAAGACACAATTAAAGATTAAAGGAGTTTTAAAATTTGTTGAATAGTTTCCTTAATGAGTTCCTAATATTAAGAGATATTAAAGAACTTTGAGAAATAGTTTAAGTAGGCAATTGCTCTTGGCAAATGTGATTTGTGAACACATTTTATTTTATATCGGAGAACGAAAGTGTATACTAATGGAAGAAGCCCAGGATTGATCAGTGGCATATTTTCAATATCTATTAGCTATTGCTAAGCTGTTAGACTTAGAAAAATACATAGGTGATGTTGGCATGAATACCAACACTTTGTCATTATAATAGGCATTTTGTTGCTTTGGAATATTCCCAAGATAAACTTTGTTCAATGAAATAGTGCTTTAACTCAGGAAGTAGGCTAAACATTTAGTGAAGTAGGAGCTGCACTTTTTGAATTACGGATGGTTGATTAAGATGTTTCTAAATGACAGCTTTTAATCAGAAAAATGTGATTTTATAGGAACCAAATAATTTCAATAGGAACATTCCTATTTCAACAATAATTCTACATGAAATGGCCATTAAAAAAAACAACAAAAAACCCCACTGTGGTGGTTCAGCAGTTATCTGCCCCCCCTCCACTTTGAAATAACCTAGGCTAGTACTCAGTCAGCTGGAAGTTAATAAATGAGGCTTTGTATTTACAGTTTTGCAGAATATATAAGCAGATATTTACAATGTATAGCAGATATTTACAGGTATATACATTAAAAAGGTAATACAGAAACACCACACCCCTCCCAGAGTTCAAAATCCATGAGAGGTGTGTTGGTTTGAGCTAATTGGAGAATTTGAGTGAGAAATTAGACTATTGGCTGAGAGAGAGTTAAACAACACAGAGTCACTGCAAACCCACTACAAGAGGTTTCTAACAAGCCCTACCACCTTCCCCCTTTACCCAATCTTATCTCACCTTATCTGTTAATGCAGCAGATAGGCAAAGGTAGATCGGCCAGAGGGATTAGCAGCAGGAAAGAAGTTAATGAAATTATTCACATTCAGCTACAAAAAGCAGGGAGAAAGAGCCATGCAAAAGCAGTCACAGCCCAAAGTGGTCTGACACGATCTGACTTATCTATATTTGGCTTACAACTCTTAAACGTTTTTTTTTTCTTCAGTAAAACTATGAGTGAAGTAGCATCATCAGTGTTTTCCTTTCTCAGCCTATAGTCTCATTTTTTATTCAAATCCTCCAATTAGTTCGAACCAGCACACCAACCAACCAAATGACTAAGTTACTTGTTTTATTCCAGGAAAAAGCTAAAAATAGCACACACACTATTGGCCATTTCCTGTAACTTCACTAGATACATTAAATTGTATAGAAAAATAATTGCAGTGTGTTTATGTGTATCCTATATAGCAATAATTTGGGTTACTATATTTGCTTTCTCTTTAGTAAATGAATCCTGCATGTAATAGTAGCCAGTACCATGAGTCTTGGGATGACTTACTCAGAGGAAATGAGAAAACAAAGGTCTGTGGAGTTGTCACTTTGTGTTCATGCCCAAAAGTGCACAATACTGCACAATATTACACTCAGGGTATTTCATTGCTTGCATCATTCACAAATCTACATTTTTCCAAGGTGTGGCCTTTTTCTGCTAGATTTTGATATTTCAATACAATTTGCTGAGGTTTCTTCTGAGAGGAATGACGTTTGTCATCTGTCATCCATCTTACATATGAACATGACATTTCACTGAGGAGATAATATAGCACAGTGCAAAGTACCTTTGGTGGTATCTGAAGAAATGTAATGTCTTGTGATTTTTTTTTCCTCCTCCCTTCATCTAAAAAAATATCAGAAACTATTCCTGGTATCAGTAATTCTATTAATGATGATTTTTGCTCATTATTATACAGCCTTGAAATGTATCTATTACTTTAGCCATATGAAACAGAGTACTTTCTGTTTCTGTTCCAGTGGGTTCTTCAGGGTCCAGGAAGCACATGCACACATGGGTACCCCACTCTGGGTACGGTTACAACAATTTATTATGGCTCAAATACTAGAATCATGGAGAGAAAGATACACTGAAAACTACAATGCTAAATAAGATATGACAAAGAATGGCGAGTAACTCTATTGATCAGAGAACAGGTTATAC
The DNA here is from genome assembly GCA_013396835.1 of Psilopogon haemacephalus. Taxonomy (NCBI): domain Eukaryota; kingdom Metazoa; phylum Chordata; class Aves; order Piciformes; family Megalaimidae; genus Psilopogon; species Psilopogon haemacephalus. The sequence goes on from VWZI01010915.1 coordinate 275,135, forward strand.
TCACCCTATCCAACTGACCAGCAATACTCCTCAGATGTGTAGATTTCAGGGCTGGCAGGCACTTCTCTTATATAGGAGTCCCCCATCAGGAACAGCACTGTAATGATGGTAAGACTGGTGCTGCTCCAACCTAGCTACCTAGGCTCTCGGTATATATATGGGTTCAGAATTCTCTTACTTATAGCCACTACATCACAGAAGGCCGAACAAAGGAGAACAGAGCTCTTCCTTTATTTTGGAATCTGTTACGTAACATCTTTCCCTACTGCTCATGTGCATACTTGCAAGCCCTGTTTTCCCAAGGTCTTATCTTTTAGTAACCTAGTGACTATTGGCCTGTTGTAACTTCTGATCCAAACACATACCAACTCTTCCCTCTTGCAGTTTCATAAAAGGAAATTCTACTTCCAAGTCTATATGATGGATGTGACATATAGATCTACCATGATATTGTAGCAGTTGGATATGAGTGTGAGAGATTAATTTGAAAATTAATATAGTTTATTAATTTTGTTATTCAGAAACTCGCTACCAAACAATGTTTTTAATAATAATGGGTTCTTCACACAATCATGAAAACATTATACAAAGAGAGATAAACAGGGAATCTGGAATGCTTAACAACATAACCAGCAACAATATAACAAATATCAAACTTGAAACTGGAAAGAGATTTTCTGGTTTCTTTGTACTTCTTGCCCACCTAGGAGCTCGAGAGGTCCCTTTCTGCTACTAAGGCAGAAGGCACTCAGATTCACTTGAGAATTTACAGAATCTTGTTAGAGATTTGCCAAGAGGCTTTTGAGTGTCTACTCAAAAGTAGTCTCTCTGGATTTCCTGGGCTGCACTATAGCATCAGCTAATGCCCAAAGCTTGTGCAGGGGTTGCTGTCGGTGATTTCAGAGGTGTTAGAGGCTTTCCACCTCCCCCAGACTCTTTACTCAGGAAGCTGGGGGTATAGCACAGTCTCTGACCTGGTTCCTCTTGAACTCCCGATAGCTGCAGACTTGTAGAGGGGTAGACAGGATGCAGTGAGACAGCAATTCCAGGAGCACACAGAAGAAAGAACAATGACAGCAGCAGGCAGCAAAACAAAGGCAGAGCAGAGCATGCAGAGAGAGCCTTGTGTTACCTGCTCATCTCCTCTCATCAATGCATGCCCGAAATCAGTTGACCTTTGGCCTTAGATCAGCAAATCAGAATGGCACTTTGCCAATTCTGACCATATTAGGTGAAACCAGGGCTTTTGTTTTCCCTTCCTGTCATTGCTCCTCCCAGCACAAAAGGTGGGGGAGCAGGGGAACTTGTCTGGGCAAGCCAGGACACACTCAGGCCTATTCGGACCCACCACAACAGATATGCCACAAATCCAGGGCTTACAGCAAGAAGACCAAATGCAACATTTTATTTCTTTTTCCCTATGATTTGACTATTCAGTTACTAATTAAAGAATCTCTATCAATAAATGCAGAGTTATTTTATTTTGCCTTTAGACAAGCTGTTAGGTTTCTGTGCCAGCAGTGGTAGTTATGAGCTGATTTCCTTGTACGTTCATTGATCCAGATGTCCACCATTGTCAGTATTTTGAAGTGAAATCATGTCTCATCAGATACATTGTTTTACCTAGTGTTCTAACTTTGCATTTATTTCTCTCTCTCTCTCTCTCTCTCTCTCTCTCTTTCCTTTTCCCCCCTTGTCTGTTGAGACTTGGCATGAAAATGTGAGAATATTAACCTTTTATCAGAACTGAAAGGAAGGTTAAAACCCACACCGTTTTGGGGCCTGATGTGTAACACATCTTTGTCTGTAATGATGTCCACAGAGAGTGCTGTTTCCATTAAAATCAAGGAAAAAATATTGCTCACCATACACATCCCCAGTGACATTTCTTCATTCTAGAACCTTGTGCTTGTCTGGCAGGTTTATTTAAGAGCTGCAATACTTAGTACTCATTTCATCTAATTGTCAAATGCTTGTTTATTAAATTTTCTCTAAGAAGTTAGAATTGCTTTCAAATTAAGTATTTTGGTGCTGTCATTCTTCTTTAGAATTTAATGGCGTTGTAATGTTCTGTTGTAATGAGTGACTCATACTGACTCATTGTTTCGTTGTTCCTACACTTTGCTGATGTTTTGCAAATTTTCAGGGTCTTTAGAGATGAGTATGTTCAGTTTGGTTGTACCCAGTCTTGGAGGGATCAGTTCTTCTGCCGCTACGATTTTTATGAACTAATCATTGGTCAAATTAGCTGCTAGAAAAAAAAAACAAACAAACATAACCAAAAAACCCAGGAGCAGAAACCTTCAGAAAACACACTGTGTTTCTGCATGATCAGGGAGCAGTGGTAGCACAAGTTATGGGGCACTTCTTCAGAGCTGTGTGCCATTTTACTCAGCATTTAAGGCTCAGCGTAAGGGGCCCTAGCAACCACTTGGTGCAGACCCCATGCCAGAGGACCTGAGAAACCAAATGCAATGCCACATGTTTTGAACCCGTGAAGAGGCTCACGCGCATTTTTTGTCAGCTCTTTGGAACAGCTTTTCTTGAATCCATGTGCCAACATCAGGTGGCATACTGCTGCATCTGTACTGGAGCCAGAGAAAAGCCTGGAGTTAGGTTGGCTGTGAGTGATGGGGTGGGCTAGCATGACTGAGGAACAGATGTGTGAGACTCACCCGTTAAAGCTGAGAGTTGCCATTGTAGCAATCGTTAAGTAGGCAAATGCAACAATGCAGGTTTCCTCCAGCTCTCCTATTTTCACTAGGATAGCAGATCAGCATGGGTGCTGCTCCATGCTGCAAACACACCTATGCTGCAAAGTCCCAGGCTGAAGTCAGAGGTGCAGACTTTTAACAGGCTTCTGAGTAATGGAAAAAGTGTGTAAAATAAGAGCAAAATACATGAAAAAAAAGTGAAGTAGGTTATTAGTATTAATGGTAAAAATGAAGCAAATAACTGAATTAATTACAAGTGGTAAAATGAGAAGGTTATTGCAGTATAGTAAAATTTTTGATGCCTTGTTACCTAATACTAACAAGTACCACATTTTACTTCTTCAGAGAAAGGTTTTCCTTAGTAACATGGCAAGTATTGTATTATTAGAGAGAGAAAATCTTGCTCTTATGCCACTCCTGCACCCATGGCTAGTGTTAGAATATCTTTATTTTATCTAAAAATGCAAAGAAATTATTATTTTGTGGCACACAGGTTTGTGTGCAGGAGTAAAGGCATATGACTATTTCATGATTTCACTTTTGAAAGTGTCTCTATAATCCAAAGCTGTTAGCTATTTAAAACTATCAAATGTATATACACAAAAGCCACAACCTTTTAAGACTCAAATTTTAGGGATTTTTTTTTTTTCTTCTGAACATAAATGTTTGGGTTTTATCCCATAGACCACTTAGTTTCACTTGATTTAAGTGATTAGTTACTGGCTGGTGGTTATTGCTGTAACAAGGTGTTATTAGTGCTCACTGAAATGCACAGAATTTCCTTTTAGAGGGTAAACATTATTTCTGGTGTTACATTTGCAACTTGGGAGAGGTTATGCAGCAAAATTAATTTAGAATTACTCTAATGAGAGAAAGGGTGTTTCATTTTCTGTGTTTGTGTATTTTGGGATATCAGCATTGACACTAGGGAGAAGGAACAGTGATTTTTTCAAGGCCTCCAATGTTGTGGAAGGCCCAAATAGGCTGCAACATGTCCTGGCTTGTCCAGACATGTTTTCTGCTCTCCCTCCTTCTGCTGTTGGGGGAAGCAACTGCGGGAAAGGAAGACAAAGGCTTAGTGTTGCTATGTCTCCTTCTCTCTGATAGACAGGGTACCCACACATTGAATCATAAAGTCATAGAATGGTTCAGGTTGGGAGGGACCTCAAAGATCATCCAGTTCCAATCTGCCACCATAGGCAGGGACACCTCCCACTAGATCAGAACGCTCAAGACCTCATCCAGCCTGGCCTTGAACACCTAGGAGGTGCTCCCTCCTTCAATAGGAGGGAGCAACCACAACCTCCCTGGGCAACCCGTTGCAGTGTCTCACCACCCTCACTGTAAAGAACTTCCTCTTAACATCCCGTTTAAATCTCCCCTCTGCCAATTTAAACCCATTACCCCTTGTCCTGTCACTACAATACCTTGTGAATAGTCCTTCCCCAGCCTTCCTGTAGGCTGCTTTCAGATATTGGAAGGCTACTATAAGGTCTCCTTGAAGCCTTCTCTCTCCAGCCTGAAGAGCCACACCTCTTGTAGCCTGTACTCATGGCAGAGGTGATCCAGACCTCTGATCATCATCTTGGCCATCCTCTGGACTGACTCCAACAGTTCCATGTCTTTCTTGTGTTGGAGGCTCCAGAACTGCACACAGTACTCCAGGTGGGGTCTGAGGAGAGCAGTGTAAAGGGGGAGAATCTCCTCCCTTGCCCTGCTGGCCACACTGCTCTTGTTGCAGCCCAGGACACAGTTCCTGTCTGGGCTGCACGCATATGCTGCAGGCTTATGTTGAGCTTTTCATCAACCCGGACCCCCAGGTCCTTTTTCTCAGGACTGCTCTCAGCCACTCACCACCTAGCCTGGATTTGTGTTTGGGATTGCACTGACCCAGGTCCAGGACCTTACACTTGGCCTGTTGAATGTCATGAGTTTGGCCTGGGCCCACCTCTCCAGCTTGTCCAGGTCCATCTGGATGGATCCCTCCCCAACTGTGCCACACCACTTGGTGTCATCTGCAAACTTGCTGAGGGTGCACTCAATTCCTCTGTCCATATCGCTGACAAAAATGTTAAACAGCACTGGTCCAGGCACTGACCCCTGACTGCAAGAACCTCTCTTCCAGTTCAGTTAAGTTTAATGCTTGTATTACTACTACTTATTTCTTAAGTGTTCTAGATTGCCTCTGTGTTTTCATCTATGTAATGCTTTCCATGATTGTGCAAAGAACCTGATTTTAAAAATGCTATGCAGCGAGATTAAATATATTAATATGAAAATAATAAACAATATTGATATAAACAACAATACCCCACCCATACCGCTGCATCTGAAGGAGGTTTGCCATGTTGCTTTTCCAGTACATAAGAATCCATGTGATGAATCTGTCATGGATGACCCTTCCAAATTTACCTAGATCATATCATTATTGCTCCATGGCTATACACTGAGACTGCTGTCAATCAGCAGATAAAAGGTGTTTATAACAGTGCTGTGGAAGGGCTTCATCCAGCTGATGCTGTTTTTTTAATTGCTTTTTGGCTTGGCTATTGCTTAGAAAATAAACATCCCTTTTTGTACAACCTATAATGTGTCCTGTATTCAAGTTATTAGCTGCATTCAGTATTAAGATTTGCTATTCTTCTTGCAGTAGATGCCTGTTTCTTCAAGGCAAGCATTCTTCAGAAAGCATGAGCTATGTTAATCAGTTCTTTTTTTATGGAAATACAAAATGATTGACCTTTTTTTGACATGCTACCAAAAGAATGGCTTGCTTCTCTTTTGCTCTCCTTTTTCAATTTGGAAATGACATTCTCTACTAGCAAACAATAATTTTCAAGGGTAGAAGGAAGTTAGGACTTAAGAGAGTAATTTGAAGAGAATAATAACCGTAGGTGGTGGGTTTGATTATCCACTAGTTTTCATCTTTTGTAATTTGCAGAATGAGTTTCCATAAATATATATGTTACCTGGTTTACAGAGATGTAAATGATTGCAAAAAACCACAGGAGAACAGCACAGTAGGCTCAATATTTGGCATTTGTAATGCTCCAGAATGAATAGAAGTATTCATTCACTGGAATATTCAGTGGAAAGATATCTCGAGGAGTTAACATAGCTTGTTTTCTTTATTCTCTGGAAATAAGAAATAATTGAGTTTTGACAGAAGTGGGCTACTTCCTGCTGCCACAGAAGCAAACCCAGCAGACAATTTGTTGGGTTAGAACAGAAAAAAAACCTCAAGCAGCTGCTCCAGAGATATGTAGCCTTATTTTCTAATTTGATTATTGCTCTACTTGACAAGCTCTTAAGAAGGCTTTGAAATGTTTGTGCACTTTCAGGAGCACACTAGCAGGAGGAAAAGTATCCAGAATGTTTTTTCCTTCCCCCCTTAGTTATGAAAGATAGATTGGTTTAGGTTTGGATTAAGAAGACAAAGCAGCTTCACACCTATTCTGTCCTTAGGTAGAAAAGTTGAAGACTAAGTGCTAAGAAGTTGTTGGTATACAAGGGTTTTGCAAGCTTAACACTGTTAATCTGTGAAATGCTCTTAGTATCCCAGGGATGCCAGTGCTGCAAGAGGGTATGAAGCCAGTTCTGTCTCACATACTTAGTGACTGGAATGCTGAGCTTAAGGTCCTATTTTATGCTTTAAACAATCCATATACTTCATGTCAAATGGTCTTCAATCATGCACTGTAAGTAAATACCTCATTCATGTACTTTGGAATGCTTATTTGTTTAACCAAAGTAGTGGAGAGCAGAAAGTCCCTTTAATCCAAAAAGTTTCAGTAAATTAACATTCATATCCATAAAATTTCTGTTGGAATGAGATAGCCAGTTCTGTGTTTGGAAGCTAAGATACGCACCAGTGCAGAAAAATACCCATTGGTAGCCTTGACTGTGTGGCAGTGTCTGAATATCTACCTGTTGCTGTCAGACTTAAAGTGGTTGGGGCTGAAGCTAGCTGACAAAATGCAGCAGTCTGGAAAAAGCTTTAACTTGGATCAGTGCTGTCCAGAGCAGACACCAGGAATGAAATTATTCCTAAATGTCAAATATTCACAATTTTCTTTCTCTGTTGAAAGGTGATCATTGAAGCTACAGCATAAGATAATGAAACTGTTTTGATAACCACTTTCAAAATATCCATTCAAGCTGTTATTTTTAATGAAGCAGTGGATAGTTTTTTTTTTTCTCCTTCAGGTAAGAGTTGTGAATCCTTTTGAATTGAAATTCAATGAGGCCAAGTGTAAGGTCCTGCACCTGGGTCGGCGCAATCCCAAGCACAAATCCAGGCTGGGTGGCGAGTGGCTGGAGAGCAGCTCTGAGGAAAAGGACCTGGGGGTCTGGGTGGGTGAGAAGCTCAACATGAGCCTGCAGTGTGCACATGTGGCTCAGACAGCAACTGTGTGCTGGGCTGCATTAAGAGAGGCATTACCAGCAGGGCAAGGGAGGTGATTCTCCCCCTTTACTCTGCTCTTGTCAGACCCCACCTGGAGTACTGTGTGCAGTTCTGGAGCCCCCAGCACAAGAAGGACATGGAACTGTTGGAGAGAGTCCAGAGGAGGGCCACAAAGATGATCAGAGGGCTGGAGCACCTCTGCTATGAGGACAGGCTGAAAGAGTTGGGACTTTTCAGCCTGGAGAAGAGAAGGCTTCGAGGAGACCTTATAGTAACCTTCCAGTATCTGAAGGGGGCCTACAGGAGGGCTGGGGAGGGACTATTCACAAGGTCTTGTAAAGACATGATGAGGGGGAATGGGTTTAAACTGGCAGAGGGGAGATTTACAGGGGATGTTAGGAGGAAGTTCTTCACAGTGAGGGTGGTGAGACACTGGAACGGTTTGCCCAGAGAAATTGTAGCTGCTCCCTCCCTGGAGGTGTTCAAGGCCAGGCAGGATGAGGTCTTGAGCATTCTGATCTAGTGGGAGGTGTCCCTGCCTATGGCAGGGGGTTGGAACTGGACAATCTTTGAGGTCTCTTCCAACCTGAAGCATTCTATGATTCTAATTAAAAGGTAAGAAAGGACAAAAAAGGACAAGTCCCTCAGTGGGAAAGAAGTAATTTTGGATGTGTTGCCAAACATTTATTTTGGACTGCTAAATGTCATTAATGTATTAAAAACGATGTCAAATTATGAACTGAACCCATTGGTTAAGTAACATTCTAGAATGCTTAATACATGAGCATATGTAAAAATTCCATCACCTAGAGCTCCCCTCTCATCATTGTGATGGCCTACTGTATTTTTGCGAATTACTTTGTCTTCTTTGTGGCTTTGCAGTTCTTGATGACATGTCACTGATAATGTCACTTTCAACAGTGACTGTGTGAACACTAAGAATTACTAATAATTTTCTGATGGCCTGTTTCTTGCATAAAGGTTTTCTTGCCCTGCGTTTTGCCTTTTTCTTTTTTTTTTTTTCATGGAAGTCCAGTGATGACAGACTTTCTGAGAACTAGCATTCAAACATTTGGTTTGAGATGCAAATTTCTTTATGTGGTAGACTGTTCTTCAAGATTAGGAAGATAACATGACATATTGTTCTTTAAATAAAGTCGGCTTGAAAGGTGAAATATGGAATACCTCTGTAAGGATTTCATTCTGCAGCATGTAATTAAGTACATTTTAAGCATACCACAAAATATGCAAGTAAGGAAAAAAGAAATATTCATGCATGCTGGAAGGTAATACAGTAAATTAGAGTCCTGCAGTTTCTTTTGCTTGCTACCATATAGGAAAACACAAATATTGACTTTTGGTGAAGGGCTTTTGATCAGACAGCTAAATATTGACTAAACTGAAGTAGATGTCAATGTTCAAACCCAAGGGTCAGAATAAGTGTATGTTTAGAAGGCATGAAAAAGTGAGCCACAAAAAAAGCCACCAATAACAAAGCAAAGCAAAACAAACAACAAAAAAAGATGAAAAGCATACAGATTTTGATAGTTTGGGGGTGAGGAAGAGGGGGTGTTCCCCCCCAAAAAGTAATTATGAGACCAGTCATGTTTGGTAGCATTAAGGCAGCCATCTAGCTCTGGGACTTTTTGCTTGAAAATCCTCAAATATTCAGAGAACCCTCCCATTCCTTCTGCTTTAAAATAGTGTTTGAGTTTACTGCATAATGCTGATTTGATGAGGTGTGCACAGCTTGTTAAGCTCATGTCTTTGTACTGGAGTGCAAAGCCTGAAGTCACCTATATGTTAAGTGAATGTTATTGAACCTAAAATTTGCATGGCAATTGATTTCAGAAAATACCTCTCTAGGAACAAGACTATGCAGAAGACTATCATTTTCATCAGTGTGCTCTGAAAAAACTATGCATGTACAAAATTAAAATTAGCAGCCTTTTGCATTCTTCTTCCCCTTTCTAGGTCTCTTTCTTGGAGCAGGCAATTACATTCCTGTGTAGCAATAATTTAGACCCATGTCACCATTGTAATGACTTTGGAAAGCTATAAAGACACAGTTTGCAGAGTTTTAAAGTATGTGCTTAAAGTATATTGCTGTTGAGCAAAGCACTTAAGCATGTGCTTAATTTCAGGTATGTAGTAAAGTGTACTTGGATTTATTTATACAGCAGTCTAAGGATGGATGAAAGGTTAATTCAGAACTGCATCCAGCTACCATGCAGAGAGGAGTGCCAGAAGGCAGGGGTTGCTGGCAATCATGGAAACTGAGGGTTTGAAAGAACTCATCTTGCCTGTTCCTGAAGTACTTGTAAACCATCTCTGACAGTACCTGGTCAGTTAAGATCTGGTTGTTAATGAGGGAAATTCCTTATCACTAGAAACACAATCCTGAACCATTCTAAGTGGCTCCTCTACTGAAAATGCTTGATCTTGCCCTGTAACAGGCTTTTGACAAAAGCAGGTGTCCCCTGTCCTTTAACACTGGGGGATTTAACAGATTTAGGCAACTCTAATAATGTTTTCTCTAGATCAAACAAACCCAAGTTCTTTAACGTCTCAGATCTCATGCTCCAAACTATCAGTGGCATTGTTCCCCATGGTTTTTGTAGTGCTGTGACCAAAATTAACCACAGAACCACAAGATTGAATTGTTTGGGGCACGTATATAGAAGCCCTGCTCTTCATCCATCCCAGGAATGACATCTGCTTTTTTTTTTTTTTTTTTTGACAACAGCATCAGACTGTACTTAGCTTGTGGCTTACTGCAAAATGGAGCATAGGACAATGTTTCTCTGCTGCTTGTGGACTGTAATTTGTCCTCTTGCTGCTTTTGTGCATCTGGTTCCAGCTCTGCTTGGGCGACACTTCACACAGTCTTTGATTGAGTTTCATCTTGCTTATTAAGGATCATTTTCCCAGCCAATTTTAGTTCTGATCCTGTTCTTGACACTGTTTGTAATCCACCTTTCTGCACATTCCCAAATCTGAGTTTTGTATTTACAAGTGTCTGTAAGAATACTCTCTAATAACTGAAATAATGATGAATAATGATGGACTTGCACAAAAGTCCCTGAAAGTTCCTAATTGAAAATACTTCCCCTTTCGGCAATCCAATATTAAGAATTGGCATTTTATGCAATTTGTGAAGCAGCTGTGCAATACTAATTTCATCTAAATCTCACTTTCTTATGAAAAAATCATGTGGTATTGTTCTTGAAGTCTTACAGTACTTTCCTCTGATTATTCAGTTTGTCTCTCAGAGAGCAAAACTAGATTGGTTGGATATTATTACCTATTCTGCATGAATTAATGCTGGCTGTTCTTTTTAGCACCTTATCTTCTATGAACTTAAGTTCTGTATTTATTTGGGGTTTTGGTGTTATTTGGGGTTTGGGGTTTTTTCATGTTGTTTTGTGTTTGGTTTTGTTTCTGGGAACTGAATGCCAAGATGATTGTGTATACTCTGCAGTCTTCCATGTTTAAGAGAAGCACAACTTTTGCCAGTCTCCAGTCCACCAGAATTACACCTCCCTACCCCCCCTTTTTTTTTTTTTAAATTGCAGAGATTTCTCTTAAATGTTCAGAGATGGCTTAAGTTTCAAAATATATCTGAGTGAGAATGATTTCTTGTACCTTTATTTATTTATTTACTTCCATGTTCTGGCTTTCATAATTAATGAGTGCATAGTTAACTAAGTACCTGGCCTCTGTTTTTGTGTGTGCCAAAGTGTTAGGAACATCAGCCTTATATATTTTTCTTCTTTTGGAGTCTAGCTTTTCTTATGGCCCCTATCTTCTTTACCTTTTTTCATCTTTTCTAATCACCTCATCGGAATAACTTTCAACCATTAGGTTCTTTAACTTTTTTTTTTTTTACATTGCTCCTATTTCCCTGATGGTTTCTCCTTTCTTTTGGAAAATAAAATACTTCCCCCAGTATATTTAGAAAGCTGACATGTCATCTTGATATGCCAACTGTATTGCTTTTCCATCAGACATTTGTATAATAGAAATCTTCTATGTTGCCTGATCCTTGTCTAAGATGTCTCTGCATATTACTCTTTTCAGTACAAAGACATGAATCTCAGGGTGTTTGTGAAGACTAAGGCTTGTGCTTGATTTTCAAGGTTAAACCAGGAAAAAATTACTCCCTACAGAATAGCACCCTTATTCGTGGGCCCTTTTATGTTTATACAGAGTCATTCAAGAAGACAGTAATTTCTTCTGACTTGTTGAACTGCAGACTTCAGAGGCAGGATGTGTGTTATTGATGCAGAGGCAAGGCCACCTTTCTTCTCTCTTCCTGCTCTTCTTGAACAATTTATTACCAGTTTATAGCAAAATCCCAATTCTGCAACACATCCCATTAATGCTATAGTGCTGCTTATGTTTTTGACTGTGTGCTGAAACTTCCACTTCTTGCAGCTGTTTTTCATTTTCCTGGCATTTACATATCAATATTTTAGATCCTTAACTGGGGGCACCGTTATTCCCTTTCCAATAATTCTGTTTCAATTTCTCAACCAAATAGCTGGCCTGAGAGTTTCAGACTTTCATAATATCCACTTTTTTTGCTCAGCTCTGTGATTTTTTTCACTATATCAGCCTAGCTTAGGGGAGTGACGTGAAGGATAACTCTTACCCTTAATAGTATTTTTTTTCCCTCAAACTTACTGGATTCTCCAGGGTTAGAAGCAATTCTTTATCCGCCTCTCCTGCCCAATAGCCTGTCGAAATCCTCGAGAGGTTTTCTAAATGTAGTTCCCAGATGACTAATGATGTTGAGGCCATGTTTTAGGTAGTTATTTAGAATCAATGCACCCGTGTGCCAATATGTGGTCCTCTGTAAGTCTCCTGAGAGGACACTATCAAAACGATCGGGAAGTCTGAGGTTTGTGTCCGGTTCTGAAGGTTAAAAATAGTCCCAAAGTTTCTGTAACACTCTTACTGTGTCCTCTCAAGTTTCCAGCTATATTAACTTTCCCACTCTCTCTGTTTTGCTTCTCATTAGAGACTCTTGGTAATTAGGGTGAGAGGTCTGAAGGAGCTGGGATTGTTCAGCCTGGAGAAGAAGCTCTCTTAGAACTACCTGAAAGGAGGTTGTGGTAAGGAGGGAGATGGCATCTTCTCCCAGGTAACAAGTGATAGGACAAGAGGAAATGGCAATAAACTGCACCTGAGGAGGTTTAGATAATTTTTGGAAAAATTCCTTCACTGAAAGGGCCATCAGGCACTGGAACAGGCTGCTCAGGGAAGTGTTGGGAGTTACCATCCCTGGTGGTGTTTAGAAGACATTTGGATGAAGAGCTAAGTGACATGGTCTAAAAGTTGTGTATGGGGAGATGTTAGGTTATGGTTGGACTCAGTGATCTTTAGGTCTTTTCCAACCAGGCAATTCTATGATTCTATATTGAAAGGGAAAGAACTTTCACACTCTATGACTTCTTCAAAAACTCTTTACTGAGCAGTGTTAAAATGACTGGCAATCTGAAAATGCTGTGTAAACTAATGAAATATTATGCAGATGAAATATCTGGTCACCATTATCGGAATTAGGTCTGATAGGTTCAGCCATATGCAGTCTACATGGCAGTGTTGAATTAGGGTGATATTTTTTGTTCTGGAAACATTTGGTTGCATAAACTTGCGCTGATAGAAACTGAGCAGATTACTGCTGAGTAAAGTGCTGTATTCATTTAATTACTATTTTCTAGCTTTTATAGATATTTCTATTTCTGGACTAAACTTCATAAACTTTATTATTATTATTTTTAAAAAAAACTGTTTATTGTGACACCAGTATTTTGAATAATGAACAAAGACATACAGTAAGCTAATCTTACAGTGTCTGGCTTTTTAGTCACCTCATTGATTTTACTTGCTGGTGATCCCAAAAATGTGGTCTGTATCCTATTCTGTCAGGAGGCTTTAAGCCAGTCCTTTAGCATGAGTCTAGATATGTTGCCTTGCTGTGTTTTAATACAATTCTTATTAATTCTTAATAGGCTATGTATGCTGATTATACCTATCATTCTTATTGCTATACTTAATATTCTTAAGCATTTATTTCCTTCAGTTAATGTTATGATTGCCATTGTTCAAGAGACATCCTACTATGTTATGTTCAAGACTCAGGTTCATAAAAGCAAAATTCTTCCTAAATCCTGGGTATTTATATGCTGTATACTTAACATCTTCCTCACGGTCTTGACTGGAGAATAGTTCCTTCATTTACTAAGATTTTTGTGTGTATTTGTATAGTTGTTCTGCTTTGCCTTGGGCTGTATTTGTGTTTCCTTGATGGATGAATAGCTTTCTGCATGGATAATTTGTATATCAGTTTGTAAAACATTTTCAGATCCTTTGGGAAAGGAAAGGTATTACACAAATCTTGTGCAATATATATGTGTATTTTTATACAAACATTTGATACCTTTCATTATATAATGTCTGCTATGGATAAATAGGCTCTTATCATATAGTTCTCTGACAGCTCCACTTCATATTGTAATAACATTATGGGAAACTGCTCAATGGTATAATTTAATACAAAATCTTTTCTCCTTCCCTTTGATGTAGGAATAAATCTTTCAGGATGCTAAGACCCACTCTATCAATGGACTGCTAGTCAGAACTAGGGGTATTGAACAGAGAACTGGCAGCACTGCTCTTCCCTTTCTTTCCCTAGTTGGGGCATTCCAGAACCACAATGGGCAATACGGTTAAATCTAAACTGTGCAGTGTTAAATTCATCAATTCTTAGAACCATTTGGGTTGGAAGATCATCTGCTTTCAGCTCCCCTGCCATGGGCGGGGACACATTACACCAGACCAGGTTGCTCAAGGCCTCATCCATCTGATCTTGAACATGTCCAGGGAGTGGGCATGCATGACCTATGTCCCTGTGCAACCTGTTCCAGTGTGTCACCACCCTCACTGTAAAGAATTTCTTTCTAATATCGATTCTAAATCTACCCTCCTTAAGCTTCAATCAATTTCCTCTTGTCCTATCACTACAAGCTCTTGCACAACGTCCCTTCCTGGCTTTCTTGTAGGCCCCTTTCAGGTATTAGAAGGCTGCTATAAGGTCCCCCCCTGGATCCTCCAGGCTGAAAAACTCCAGTTCTCTCAGCTTGTCCCCATAGAGCAGGTGCTCCAGCCGTCTGATCATCTTTGTGTCCCTCTTCTGGACTGACTCTAGCAGTTCAATGTTCCTTTTACATTGGGAGCACCAGAACTGGATGCAGTGCTCCACGAGAGGAATCATGAGAGCAGAGCTGAGTGGGAGAATCACCTTCTTCATCCTGCTGGACACACTTCTTTTGATGATCTTCCTAATTTTCAGCATAAAGTAAGTGCATATAGTCATACCTCTGTTTCAAAGGAAAATGTAACTCTCAATAGAATATTGAGATTTGATAATTGCTAGCATCACAACTCTTGTTGGTGTAGTTGTAGAAGGAATTAGTGCTGGGCAGAAGATATTTGAGAGAGCAATCATCTTGCATAAATGAAATATGATGAAAAGAGTCAGGGAGATGATAGAGATTTCCACAAAATTGTAAGAAAGGGGAAGAAAATAATTTGTATTGGCATTAGAATGTTTTCCTTAACTTTCTGCCTTCAATTAATTTTGACTTTTGCAATGAAGTAAAATTAACATAATATCAATTCCATGTAATATAGAAAATTAAGCTTAATTAAATAATATAATAGGGAGAATGTATCATTTTGCTTCAATAGTAAGAAAATATTTCAGTGCTATTAAAATTTTAACTCAGGGGTTTTTTTCCCCTGAAATTTAATTTTAAGGTAGGTTATGGCATATAATTAAGATGCTATTCCATTTTTTATATCACCTTGTTCTTTCTCTCTTTTTTCTTTTTCCTTTTCATCCCACTCTTCCTCTTCTCAAATCCCCAAATTAGCAAAGGAAATTCAGGCATTCTAATCTATCCTGGCTGATTTATGTGTTGAATAAGGGCAGCATCTTCAAAAGTGCTCAATTAAATGAAGCATTCAATCTGGGTAATTTTTAGCAATAAATAAGTGCCTAATCTATTGAGTCTATTTTTAATATCCCACTTACTTCCTAGTCACATCCCTCATGGTTAAATATCTGTGCATCTGACAGGTTTTCCAAGAGCAGCAAGGAAATTTCAACTCTTAAATATGCCAATGTTGTTTTTCTAAACTGTGGTCTAAGTCATAAAATGATCTTCAATATTAGTTTGATTTATTTATCAATTATTTACCATTGACAGGAGATTCCCAATGAGCCATTTAATGTTACTGTACATGCATGCTGTATGAAGTTATTGAAGAATAGCTGTATGGTAAAATGGGAAAATGAATCAATCTTGCTGCTTATGCTTTCAAACATGAGCTTACACTGGTGTCTTTTTGCTTTTTTCCTAGATACCTGCATTTTTATCTGTGTCAGTATGGGGCTTCTGAATTTCTGGGTCAGACATATGTTGGCCAAGTTTTACCCAATTAAACCTTTAAAAGTTGGCAGATTTGTCAATGTATGCTTACAGTATATTTATATTTAGGAACAAGTTCTTTACTATGAGGGTGGTGGAGCACTGGAACAGGTGGCCCAGGGAGGTGGTTGAGGCCCCTTCCTTGGAGACATTCAAGGTGAGGTTTGATGGGGCCCTGGGTGATCTGGTCTAGTGGGGATGTCCCTGCTGATTGCAGACGGGGTTGGACTAAATGTCCTTTAAAGGTCCCTTCCAACCCAAACCATTTTATGGTTCTATGATTCTATGATTTCTGGAATCATATATTTTGCTACAAATATGCATCTGCTATGCAGATTGATCCTCAATATTGATTGTAGTATTTTCCCCCTCAAATTCAGGTGTGTCTTAAGAGTTACAAAGTAAGCCAGCAGTTATTATATGCAAGCATTGCTATAGCAGATCTTTGTGAGTGAGGGGTTGATTGAGTGACTTTTGCCAGATTAGAGACATGGTGCAATGGCTAAGGAAGGGGAAATATGTTTCAAAATCTAAGATGTAGTTTTGCCTCTTCTCAGCCTAATCCATAACTTTTATAACTGCCATAACTTTTGTGGATATTTTCTTGAATAATTTTAGTGATGAGCACACGTAGTGCTATTGTATATTAGTGAACTGTGTGAGATTAAAATCAAGATCTTTTGCTGTGAACTACCATTAGGATTTAAAATCCACTAATCCATTTGTACAGTGTTACTTCATACAGACCTCTGGAGTAGGGCATGCCTTCCTTTTGAATTTTGAACAAATACTGTTGTCAAAATGTTCTTATTACTTTCTTTTGCACTTCATAGATGCGTTTTGCAAATTTGTTCCTTGCAACATTGGTAAGAAGAAATATTGTATAAATGTCATCAAACTGGTCAGAATTAAAACAGCCAAAAAGCTGTCCCCTGAATGTGTGAAATTCCTCTCCATAGCCACAGAGAATTCATAGAAAAGCATGATTGGCTTCTGGCTGTGGTACACAAAAATTGATGACAGAGAGGAAGGTCTTCCAGGACCAGGTCAGTGCAGGTGGTTTGGATAGCTCAGGACATCTACAGTGGCACATGGTGACTACAGTAGCCACATGAATCCTGGTTTCATGCTGTGGTATCGGATGCAAATGTTTGTGTCTCTCTGATTCTCTTATCAACTGTTGTGATTTATGACTGCATACATTAGGTAATCATGAGGGGATGCTGTAGATCTGAAATCACAGGTCCTGTGCTCTTCTTTTATGAACAATTCCTTCAAACACTTGTGAATGCTGTGGCTGTGCTTTTTGTTGCTTAATGAGGGATATTTTTGGAAAAGTAGTCCTGCTCTGTATAGTTTTTTTTTTTTCTGAAATATTTGCACATGTGTTTTATTAAGTCCTGTAAGTTTCCTACTGGAATAACTTTGCATTTATTTGTATTAACTCAGTGTTTACATTGATTTTTTTTTTTTTTTCTGAAACAAGCCAAGGAGAGAAACATACAAAGAAAATAGCTTTTCACTGAGGCAGGTATTAGAATATAATGTGTTTCTGAGCGCAGAAGGTACTTTGAATTTTCCCTCTATCAAAGAATATCCTAAGAAACAAAGTTCAAACATACTGTCATTTAAAACCACAATTTAAAAACGCATTCTGTACAAAACCACATTTTGTCTGGTTTTCAGGTTTACGTGACTCAGAGTGGTTCTTTTCTGGACAGATATTTTTAGTTTTAGCAAGCTCACAGATGCACTTAAAATGCCAATGATGAACAATCACTTTAACTTTTACTGGGTTTTGGTGACTTTTAAATTCACCCTTATCATTTCAAGGTTGTTGGTTTTTTTTTGTTTTTTTTTTTAGCCCAGTTGCTAGAGCTTTAAGAGGAATCAGGAACACATAATCAGAGTTCATAAGATCTGATTTGAAAAAAGCCACTGACCAACTCTTGAGCTATGATGTCACAGCTTTCATAAACACATCAGTGTTGGGCTGCAGAGTCTGTAGCTTATGATGGGAGGCTTTTCTCTTCACTTACAAGAGCCTGAGCAGTAAGGTTGCTACCAAGTAGAGCTACCAGGCTAGAGCTGATCATGGATCTTTGATCTCAATAAACTGACTTCATGGCAAAAAACACCCCAGAAACTGTAGGAAAGGGTCAACTGAACCTCAGAGTTGTAATGGGCTTCTTATTTTTATGGGTTTTAAATAAAGTCCTGGTTATAGAATCATAGAATCATTTAGGTTGGAAGAGATGTCAAAGATCATCCAGTTCCAACCCCCCGCCATAGGCAGGGACACCTCCCACTAGATCAGGACGCTCAAGACCTCATCCAGCCTGGCCTTGAACATATCCAGGGAGGGAGCAGCCACAGCCTCCCTGGGCAACCTGTTCCAGTGTCTCACCACCCTCACTGTGAAGAACTTTCTCCTAACATCCTGTTCAAATATCCCCTCCGCCAATTTGAACCCATTCCCCCTCATCCTGTCATTACAAGACCTTGTGAATAGTCCCTCCCCAGCTTTCCTGTAGGCCCCCTTATCAAGTGATTTAACTGCCTTGTGTCACACAGTTGCTGATGTTGAACAGATCATCATGAAGAGGCACGGTCATTAGAAGCGCAGTGAAGATCTTGTCCTTTCCTGTGGGAGTGAGTTTTATGCTTGGCAAGTCTGCTGCTGCTCCAGTGGCGGAGTTCCGAAGAGCAAAACTGTGAGGGGTAGTTTTGTTTTCTGTGTATTTTATATGGCACTCATCACTGTGTAATTAATAACTGTAGAGCCCAGTGAAGATATAAATACTGCTTGATTTTTAATTATAAACATTTCCTTCCAAATAAGAAGCCATTAGATCTTTTAAATCTAGCTGACCCATTCCTACTAACAACGTTTAGTTTTTTTGCCATGAAGTCAGTTGATATCAAAATTGCCAATCATCCCTAGCCTGAAAGTTCAGGTTTGTATCTCACTTGGCAGCAGCCTTACTTCTCAGGCTCTTATAACCCGAGGAGAAAAAAATCCTCCTGTCATGTAATCAACAGCCTCTGTGCAGCCCAGTGCTGATGTGTTTATGAAAGCTGTAAGGTCATAGCTTGAAAGCCTGTTGGTGGCTTTTTCAAATCAGATCTTATGAATATACTCTGATTATGGATTTCTGATTCCTTTCAAAGCTGTAGCAAGTGGGCTAAAAAAAGCTGGGTTATTCATTTGCAATGTATTCACCATGAGGTTTTAGAACTATAGTGGACTGACAGACAAAGCGTAAGTTTCATAAAGGTCATGCCTGCTGGTTGTTGGTGTGTATATATCAGAATTACTTGAAATGTGAGTATTTTGGGGAGTAGGAATTTGGGGGATTGGCTGTATACACACCGAATCTTATATAAGCCTTTAAAAAGCAGTACCAAAACTCATACTAATAGTCCTTGATCAACCCTTTTGACATTACTTTTGAATGCTCATTTCTTGGCTCATAACATTGATTCTTTTAGAATAGCAAATTAATTCTCCAGTTTTCACTGCTGCCCATACCAACTGTTGTTTGGGTGATTTTTAGCAAATTACTGCTAAAAACTCCTTTGACTGGGTTGCTTAAAAGAGCAGTCGTTCTACAGCCATTAATAGGACACCTCTTTGAAACTGGAGCTTGGTACCGAAACTGGTGCCATAAGGGGAAAAGCAATTAAAATGTAGAATATTTATGGTAGTTTCTTGGACCATTTTCACCAAACTGCCTTAAGGCCTGGGTGAAATAGCTTGCAAAAAGAAATGGAATTATGCTCTCGATCAGTTCTTTACAGAGTCATTAAATTAATTCTAATCAACTGAAATGTTATGTTACAGACTCCTTTGAATTTCCTCTGTCTTGTCATCAGAAACAAGATCTGGGTGCATGAGTCAATGTAACATTATTTTGTCTTCCATATAAGCTAAATATCAGCTTATTTGCTGACATTGATCATTTGATCATTACAGCTTGTGCCACATGGTGACATACTAATATACCTGTTTTCTTGACATAGCAGACAAATATCTCATGCTGGTTTTGGACAGACAGTAAATAAGGCTGGAACCTGTAGGAGGAGTAAAAGGCCTGGATATAAATGCAAAAAGGACATAGCAGGGTGTGTTGCAAGTAAGGGGTGTTCTCCCTTTTCTCTCTGAAGAAACCCTGGTTTGCTGCTCTTCTGACCAGCTTCCATTTCAGGCTAGAGGAATTACTGAGAGCACCTGTGGGCACCAAAGGCTGAGTTTGTGCTATGTGTTCATGACTCCTGTGCCCTTGGAGTTGGGCTGGGAGCTGCAGTGGCTCAGCTGAGACTGACTGCTAATGTCTTTTCTCTTCTTGATTAATAGTGGGACTCCATCACAATGAATCTCGTCAAAAACAAGCTAAAATTAATCTCTTGAAACATGCCCATTCAAAGCCTAAATCATTAGAATTCTTCAGCTCTGATGGGAGCTCAGTAATTAGTGGAGTTGCACTAGACCTGTGCGATAAACAACATGAATCAGAACACATCTGCTTCTAAGACTTATTATTTGTATTACTGTAGCACCTAGAGGCCACAGGCAAAATCTAAGTCTCCCTGTGTTGTGCATTGCTTAGAAAAAAATAGGATGACCCCAAGTGCTGCAGAATGCAGCATAGGTACAGGCAGGACTGGCAGTAAAGGCTGCTCTGCAGAGGTAGAGCAAAGCCATAGGTATTGGTATGCAGAAAATGCCATCTTGATCACCCTCCTACTTTTTCTTTGTTATAGTGCTAATATTATATGAAAAGAAACAGCAGTGAGGGCAGGAAGGTAAAGGGACAGGACTGATGGCAGCAAGGGTACAGAATTTAGGGAAATAATGAATTATAAGAGAGAAAACAGGGATATGAAATGGAGAGGTAAGGGCAGAGATGATGTGAAGAGGAGTACAAGAGAAGATGATGCCTGAGCTGAAAGAAAGCATCTGTGCAGGCTGATGCCTATGGGGAACTGTGGCAAAATCCTCGCTGTAGGCTCTTGCAGCTGAGTCTCACGAGGGCGGTTGTGTGTGGTTCTTGGTGTCATGCTAGAAAAGAATTATAAAGCCAGCAACAGAAAGAGATTGAGTCAGTTTAAACAATTTTTCTGCTTTAGGCAACACCAACTATACTCATATGGCTCCAGACAGGCATTTTTTTCAGCTTCCAGGACTGAAAGCACCCAAACCTTCTAAGGCAGCTATCCTGGTTTGACCGCAACCCAGTCCATGGCTTTGCCTTTGCCCCACCTTTGGAAATAACTATGGGCTTTTCCTAATGTTTACTCCCCTAATGTTTACTCCAAATCTTTCTTTCAACTCTTAAAACCTGTTGCTGTTTATCCAACCCACCATGTACACAAGAGACTATTTTAGTTGTTCTGGAGTATCTCTTAATCATTTGAATGTTGTTTCTGTATCTGCCCCCACTTTTGTTACCTTAACTGATCCCAGCAATTTTCAGTTTGCCTTCAGTCTCGAGATCTTCTGTAACATCCACTTCTCATTTCACAATCTGACCTGCTTTTCATACCTCACACAGTTCCTCGCACACATTCTTACTGAGCTGCACACACGTCTTTATGTCTGTCAAGATCACATTTAACTCTGATGGTGTCCTCCAACATTCTTGGCATCCTCCCCAGCTTCCTTCAGTTTGTGAATCTGTCAGCATAGTGTGCTCAATTACTCTGGTGCTGATGGAAATGGGAAACCCCATGAGGATGGATCATTGAAGAACCCAAGGGCTGTGGCTGCAGGCTCCTGAAAATTATGTGGTCGAGACAGTTTTGTAGATAATTGTTTTACTTTTATTTATATTGTTTCCCCTCTACCGCACAAAACTGCCTTGAAAGCCAGTGCTGGAAGACGTTCTGAATCCAGATAGATGACATTTATTGCTCTCCTATCCACAGGCTCGTTACCCTATTAAAGAAAGAAATTAGGTTTGTTTGACATGATCCGCTCTTGACAAATTAATGGTAGGCATTATTTATCTTCTAGTTTTTATCTATGTGCTTGTAAAGTTAATTAGATTATTTTTTCTAGAACTTTTATTGGGACTTCGGGAGAACTTGTGTTGATTTGAGGCATCAACACAGTGGTGGGTGGTACAGAAAGATGGAAATACTCAATGCTCTGTGTTCTGTGGTTGGCTGCTCTGTAATTCCTCAGTTCTTTGTCATCTTCCTGTACCCTTCTAAACTGTTTCAAACATAGGTTGAAATCTTAGCTCTTTGCTATTAATCGCACTCACCATCTAGTCAGCACTCATTTTTCTTGTCAGGTTTGATTAAAAAAAAAAAATAATTAAAAAGATCAAACACTTGTTCTGTGCTGACAGCTTGCCTTCTACCCAGAAGTGTCTTGGGACCCAAACTGGCTACGAGAGCAATGGGGCTGCTCCATCAGCCATGCACTCCCGACCCAGCCCACTAGCTCCTTCCGTGACAATCTGGCATTCAGTGATCCACATGTGAGCTGGACCACGAAACACCTGAATTAACAAACAGCCCAACCGAAGCCTCCTTGTTTCACTTCCTGGTGTTTGAGGTTCTTCTTTACAATGGCTCGTGGTCACTGTTCCTTGAGTCAGCACCTACCTTCACGTTTTCAAGTATTCCTTCTTGCTGTTTAGAAAACGTTTTAGATGATCTCCTTATAAAAGGATATGTTTATAAAGATGGATCTTATTTATAGGAAAAAAACCAAAATGAAACCGACTAATGGGACTCACGGTAAAGCGTGTCCCTAAGATCTTCCTAATTTTTTTTTTTTTTCTTCTTCCCTAGCTCCATAACACGGCTCCCTTTGCAGAATTCAGCAAAAATGCGTACTTGAGACCTTTTTTACAGCCATGGCCTTCGTAAGATGAGCAGCTTCATGAAAACAAGGGCTGTGATGCCCCATGGTTGAGCTGCTGAAGCTAGGGGACTTTGCTGTATGGGACCCCACCTTTGGCTGGTGGGTGGATCGCTGCCGAAAAGCAGTGACTGGGCTGCGCGGCGGCGGGCCAGATCCTGCCCTGCCCGTGGGGGCGGTTGGATCTGTGGGGGACAGGAAACATCACATGAAATCCAATAGCACAACTGTGCGTCCTTCTCCCTCTGTTTCTTCTTTTACTCCACCTCCTGTTTTCTCTCTGCCGGCGGGGCAGTAGCGGCTGGGTAAGCTTGCGGGAAGCCCCCGCCGGGCCGGAGTCGGGCCCTGCGGGGCGACAGCGATAAGGAGGGGCAGGCAGCGTGCCCCCACCGCAGCCGGCAGCGACGCCCCCGTGGCGGGGGTACGGATGGTCTCTCCCGGGCCGGCGGGAATCGCTGTGACACCTGCTGGCGGCGGCGGGCCGAGGCGGGCCGGCCCACGG
>VWZI01010915.1:298155-320292 GCA_013396835.1 Psilopogon haemacephalus
AGGTGATGCGCGGCTCTGCCCCGGCGCGGGGCACGGCGACAGCGGTCACCGCGGGGCCGGACACCCCCTGAGCACCGGCGCGGCGAGGCACTGCGGTAGCGGCGCGGCGGCGGCAGCTCCGCGCCCCCCGCCCGTCCTCCCCTTTCTCCACCTCCTTCTCCTCCTCCGCCTCGCCACTTCCAGGGGAGGCTGGTGTCATGCGGTTGGCGCCGAGGGAGGGGTGCCCGGGGCCACAACAGCAGTGAGAGGCGGCGAGCTGAGCCGAGCCGAGCCCCCTGCGATGACAGCCATGAAGGAGCAGCCGGCGCACCCGGGCGGCAGGGGGAACCCGCCGCCGCAGCCCGACCAGGTGGGACCCGTGGCGGGAGGCGCTGGGGGACCGGGGGATGGACAGAGTGGTGGGGATTTGGGGCGGGGGCAGCCGTCGTCCTGGAGAAGTTCTGCGGAGCAGGGTAAAAAGTCCGGGGGCTTGTGCGGATGCCCTGGGAGCGGGTCGGCCGGAGAAAGCGAGACCCCTACGGAGCCGCTTCGGGCAATGCGGAGGGAGCGGCGAGGCCACTCGGAGGAGACTGAGTCTTGTCCACTTCGGAGCTGGGGGTCGGCCAGCCCCGGTCCCCGGCGGCAGTGGGTCCCTCAGGAGTTTGCGCTCCGCTTCCCCGCGAGTTGCGCCGGGGGGAGGCACAGGAACTAGGGGCACGCTACTCTTCCAGCGGCGCCGAGACGGTGCTACCAGCTGCGAGGGCTGGGCGAGCAGCGGTGGCACCTGGGGAACGGGCCGAGGCTGCCGGTGGCGGTGTGGTGTGGTCCGGTACGCCCGGGAGCGGGGCGCGGGGGGTTCCTGGTACCCGCGGCGGTGCTGTCTAGGGCGCCGCGGGCCCGCGCCCCTCATCGCCGCCCGGCCCGCGGAGGGGTGGGAGCGGCTGGCGATGTTTTTCAGAGGGGTTTTGACAGCGCCCAGGCGGTGGTCACGTCTGTCGGCCCGACGGGTGCCTCACTGCCGTCTGGCGGGTGCTGTCTCCGGTCACTGGATCGCTATAGAAAGGGGCGAGTCTCAGTTGGCTATCGCGTGTGAGGGATGGGTGACGGGGAAGCAGCTGAACTTGAATGTCATCATCACAAAATCGAAGTTTTCATTACCAGACCACCTTAGCTGTTGCTCTGAAGCGGTAGCGCTAAGGCATGAGGAGGCATAAGACTGTGGGTGCTCCCAACGAGACCCCCGGTGCGGATCTTTCGGTACCCGCTGCCGCAGGGCCGGGTGCGGGGCGGCGCGGTCGAGCCGGAGCGATGCACCTGCTCTCCCGCCCCCCGGGGAGGCACCGCGGCTCAGGTCGACCTGTCCCTCCCGCAGACACCTACAGATGTGCAAACTCCGGCCGTATTCCGAGACGAAGGGGTTTTGTGTTGTTGTCAGTATCCTCCTCTCTGCTTTGGGCTCCTGCATGCGGGATGGGGCTGGCAGGACGTGGGGAGGCTCTTTTCAAAGCCTTGCCAGGCTCTGTTATGTGCATCTACAGAGCTTAATTTCCCTCTGGTACACTCAAACTGGGTGAAAAACGCCGACGCTGAAAGCTGCTGCACACAGTTAAGCTTTAGGAAGCCTATACCCTAGTGTCCAGTCCTGCAAGCACAGCCAGGCTGCGTGTTATGCTTCTGGCTTCCCCCTTCCAGCGTTAGTGAATCCATTCATTCAAATAAACTTACAAATGTATGCTTTTTTTTTTCTTTTTGCTGAGAAGCCTATGCATAATGACACGTTTTCTTGTAATACTAATAAAATAATACATTTGAGCTCACAGAGTCTTCTTGACTAAATTAATTGCGTAAGTTACATTATCTGAAAACGATGGGTAACTTCTGTCAGTACTTAAATTCCATGCAAATGTTAGAATTTATGGAAAAGTCAGCATCACTTTAAATAGTCTCAGAGGTTCACGGAGCTCATACATTTCAGGGACATTGTTTTGCTTTAGAGGGTTACTGATTTTATATGGAATAGAAAGTGTTTGAACTTAACCAATCTTTATTTATTCTAATTCAATTCAGACATGTTGAATTGCCAGAATGTTTTCTGGTTTTTTTTTGGTATTTTTTTGTTCTTGGTGGTAGAAGTATTTTCAAAGTAAGCTTAATATGCCAAAAATTATCTGTTTGACTGCTGATTTAGGCTGTAATGAGGAGCAGCAGTAAGTTCTCAACTTAAAGCACACTAAATATTAGGAATTTATCCTAAATACAGAAATATTATTACTTAAGTGTTCTGGAGTTCTCAATCTCTTTCAGTGTGGATAGGTGGTCCACTGCTGTGTCTGCTTACATATGGG
The DNA here is from genome assembly GCA_013396835.1 of Psilopogon haemacephalus. NCBI lineage: Eukaryota > Metazoa > Chordata > Aves > Piciformes > Megalaimidae > Psilopogon > Psilopogon haemacephalus. The sequence goes on from VWZI01010915.1 coordinate 300,480, forward strand.
GTGTTAAGTCCTGTATATCTGCATCATGTTTCTCTAAACCAGGTTTGGTTAAAACTGACACTGAATGAATTTTGATTGCCTTGTTATCCTAGGTGCTAGAGACATCATGCTATACATAACAGCATCACATGCAAAGTCTTGCTCTTAGCAAGTCTTTCTTTGGCTTTAAATGCTAATAGTAAGGGTGCAGGCCAAGTCCTGCAGTGAGCTCTGTACAGTGAGGCCATGGTTGGTGGATCTCTATGAACACCAAGGCCACACACACCTTTGCAGGACCTGAGGTCTAGAATCACACACTCACAGAGTGGTAGAGGTTGGAAGAGACCTCTGGAGATCATTGAGTCCAACACTCTTGCCAAGGCAGAGTCACCTGCAAAAGGTCATACAGGAGCATGTGCAGGTGGGTTTGGAGTGTTGCCAGAGATGGAGACTCCGTGATCGCTCTGGGCAGCCTGCTCCAGGACTCTGCCACCTGTAAACTAAAGAAGTTCCTCCTCATGTTTGGATGGAGCTTCTGATGTTTGAGTTGTGCCTGTTACTCCTTGTCTGTCACCGGGCACCACTGAACGAAGCCTGGTCCCATCCTCCTGACAGCCACCCTGTAAGTAGTGATCAGCATTGATGAGATCCCTTCTCAGTGCGCTCTTCTTCAGACTAAAAAGTCCCAAGTTCCTCAGCCTTTCCTCATCAGAGATGTTCCATGTGATCATAGTTCAGCTCTGGCCAAGGCTTAGCTGCAGGATGGATTTGACTCTAGGTTTACGCTGGAAACCATTCTTAGCACAGCAGTGGGATGTGGCTGTGATCCTAACAGAGAATATTATGGGTTCAAAGCTTGATCTTGGCTTCTTGTAGTTGCAGGTACAGGGCTGCAGCCATGGTGGGTACTGTGGTGTGTATGGGGAGGAGAACAAACTGGGGCTGATATGTTCACCCAAGTTTTCCATACCCTTGCAGCACTGTGATGAACAAGCCTGTGTGGAAAAATGCATCCTTCTTAGGGCCTTCCATAAATCCATCTCTGTGAGAGTACTCTTGTTTAACACTGCATTTTTCTTGGTGAGCTTCTATAAGCCTTTAGTGTTGTTACAAGCGACACCTGTATTTTATTTATTTACTTTTAACAAGAAGCCACAACTACACTGAGAGAGTTTTCTGAGATTGGAGCAGCAAATCTTTTCTGGTAGTGAAGTGGTTGGTCCTGTAGGAAATCCAAAAATAAACAAGGAATTAAAGCAAAATTTTTGAAGTATAAATCTTCTTGATTTCAAAATCTGCTTTTACAGCTACCTCTGAGAATAGCCATGTTGAAGGTGATGCATTTGTGGTAAGTTTATAGGCTTGGGGCCTGAGCTTTAATTTCAAATTACAGCAGCCTGGGACTTTTCACTTAAATAAAAGCTTGGATAATCGGCCTGAAGCCTCCACAGCCATCAGTTTATAAACAAATTGGATACAGCTTCATATGTAAGATGTTCCCGATGGTATTTTTAAACCCAGCCTCCCCTTGGCCAAGGCATCTAATAACAACTTCCATTAACAGTGCTATTGATGTTTTGGTGATTAGTCTGATAAATTAGCCAGATTTAATCTCAACCCTTTGCTAGACGATGAGTCATATTTATTGCCAAAATTACAGTTTTATCTTAAGATGATCTATCTGTCAAAAGGAAAATGGCTGTAAATTACTTGCATTTCTGCTCATTTCTGGAAAGCTCTATCAAAGTGCTCAGACTTCTGTCACTGGAGCACTTGTGACAGGAGTGAATGTACCTCCCTCAGTTCCTCTTAGAGAGTACCAAAAATAGTGTTTTTCATCTTGTAGCTTTTAAGGACCGTCGTGGGGTCTTGGACAATGATGTTTAGTGATCATTTTTAAAAGGCATAACCATTTGGTAGTCAGCAGAGACAACATATTTGGAAAATATAATGTGATTGTATGACTTGTTGGTTGATGAATGTTACTGTCTTTGCAGATGAAAAACTAAGATAATTCCTCTAGGTATTACTTTTGTGAGGCTTCAGTGTGTTTACGAAAAAATAGATGATCTACACCACCTGCTGCTACTTGCTGTTTTTTGTCTGTACAGAGGATAGACCTTTGAAATTTATAATCATTCTCTCAAGAGCCCTCTTGCTCTTCCAGATTAAGGTATTTTTAAAATTGATTTTTAAAATAGAAAAAAAAAAAAAAAAGGATTTTTTTTTTTCCTTTTACTGTATGTCATTTTAGAACCTACTATGTTATTCTGCTTAAAAACAGGTAAGGAAAGATTAAATCAGACTAAGCAAGGAAATTACTTGTTATTAATTTAAATTGCATACTTAGTATATCTACAAGGTCAAGCAACTTCATTGCCTTGATTTAAGTAGCTGAATTTTCTCTGTCTCAGGACTGGTTTCTCTGGTCATGAAAGAAGGGGCATATTCTACAAGTACATCTGAACAGAAGAGAACAATCTGTGTTTTATTATTCAGTGACTGAAGCAAAAATGCTTTATGTTCTTATGTCTTCCTTTATTGCCTTACTTCTTTTTGTCAAAGAGACTGATCTTGTAGTAGGAAAAATGTTGATGGATAGCTGTGTCTATCCAAAGCAGTACTCATTTTAATGGGATTTCATCAAGGTAAAAGGGCTCTCCCCTGACCCACACAGGTCATTTGGAACTTGATAGGTCAGAGAGAAAGTTGAACTCTTTAATTCTATATGCACCACAGTTCCAGTAACTTGAAAGATTTAGTTAGTTGAATCCATGTCCCTTGCTCTTGGTTGTGTTCACAACTGGCTGCAGGCTGAAATAAGAAATTACGCTGAAGTACATAAACCAAAGTGGCTGTTACATTTTTCCTTCTTACCAACCTAGCAGGACTTTTAACTTGTTATGTTGCAGCAATATGTCAAGTCTTCTGGTTTGCAAGGTTCAGCATAACACCCCAAACATCAGGTTAAAAAAAGCCAATAAAAATGGAGAAATAAGACTGTATTATTATGCCCAGAATAAGAACTTACATCTAAATCTTAGCTTGAACATGAGCATTCTAATGCATATATTCTCTATATTCATACTCTATCTGTGCTGCATCCAGAAAGAAATATTACAGGTCTGCAGTATCTCTTGGATATATGACCATTAGCACAGACATACGTGAAAAATGAAGTAACTAGTGGTTTGGAATGTTGTTCAGGATTGAACTTCTAGGGAAAGACATGGGATGTGTCATCTTTCAAACACTACACTTGGCTTTGATTCAGTTTCTCTTTGCCGTGAGTCTCTTTCAATATATTTCCATGTACTTGATTGTGGTGATGAGCACAAAAAACATGAAGCTCATCTTCCATTTTCATTACATTTCTTGTCTTCTGCTGCAAGGTCTGTGGAACAGGGGCATGTAGGATCTCATTTTTGGTGAAATTCTTTTCATATGCTTTGAGAAGCATAATTTTATATGACATCTTTTAAGTAGTCTGTGTATGTATAGGATCTCAGGTAGCATGGTTGTATAGTATGTGTGTTTCTATGTACATCCCAAATTCAGAAGCAATGAGTGTCTCTTCATAAACTCAGTTGCCTAACAGAGAACTTTCTGGTGCTTGATCCACCCTCTGCCCTAGGAACTTGTTGGAATCACAACCTTGGAGAGGTCTCTGTTGGTAGACATAGGGCAAGGCAATTGTGCTTATGCTCTCTTGCACCTAATACCCTCCTTTCTTGGCTTCCTTTTTGTAGGTTCTCTCTGTCTTGCTTTGAAAAAGTAAATGTGTGGGAATCTGTGCAGCATAACACAGGATCTGATTTTTCAGCATTCAGAGCCTTCCACTTTGCAGGTGGATTAAAGGGATTACTTAATGTAGTACATAAACCAGCCCCTGTGAAACAAGGCAGTTTTCTTGGCTCTGCTGTGTTAAAGTGAATTTCAGACATGACGCAGGTTACATAGTAGCCTCAGATATTTGAAAATATGTATTGTATTAGCTACTTTTAAACGTGCTTTCTGTATTTATTTCCGGTGTCTTGCAACTGAAGGCATTGCCTCAGGCAGGTTATTTTGATAATTAACAAGAGGGAGGAACTCCTGAAGTAAACTGAGAAGTTGTTTGATGTTATTCTAGAATTTAAAAGCCATCATCTTAGCATTTTTTAATAACTTGAGGGCATTCAGAGATTGCACACATGTTGCTGGCTTGAAAATGTGAATTTAGTCTTTCCTCCCATAGAGATAATAAGGTTGAATGTAATATGTGTTCCCTAGAGAAGTATCTTGGTTGTGGTTTTAAGAAAAAAACAACAAATGTATTTATTTATTTAAGTTAATAGAGCTTTAAAATCTGCCTGACCTATGGAGTGCAAGACTGTACTTCAAACATTGCGCTTCTTTTAAGATTGCACCCAGGCAGACTCATTGGTTGCCATCAGTGCCTGTGTGCCGCAGGTAGCTATAACTCATTGACAGCCTTTTTGAAACACTTTTAAGACCTTTGTCATATTTCAAGTCCATGCATTAGCCACGAAATCTCAACTGTCTCAAACTCTGTCCTTTTCCACTTTAATCCTACACTTCTTCTATGCTCCACTCAGCTGCATCAAATAATGCTCATGAATATATGATACTGAAAAGAACAATGCTGATGGTGACTGATGATGATGAATTACTGTATTTATCCATTAGGAAGGACATTGCATGACCTACAGATCTGAGGCTGAAGCTAAAAATCCTTTCTAATAATTCTGCTGGCACCAGCAATGTAACTTAGTGTTTGTTGTTTATATAGATGTTCTGTAAATACTTTGAATGATTCTAAAGCAAGATAAAAACCTCTGACATTTGGAGGATGTTGTCTAAAGAGAATTAATTAGGATGTATTTAAAAATGTGATAATTTAAGGAAAAATAAAGAGTCTTTAAATGCCTTTAGATTATTTTAGACTGCCTGGAGCAACATTTGCAATTTATATTCATTCAGGGGGGGGAAAAAGCCCAATACTTTGTAGCTTTTCAGAAAACAAACTGGCCAAATGTTAAAGTTTTCTTTTTGGAAATACAGAGAGAATTCCAAACACTAGTGGGAAAACCATTAAACTTGTTTGAAATGCTGGGCGAGTGCAGGAAACGAAATCAAACGCTGCCAGTGCAACTGATCATTCGTCCTCTGTTTTTGTTCTTTCTGCTCCTGAAGGTGCAGAGGCTGCTGACTCCCTCCTTTTCCATCCTAAGGGCTCAGAGGCTGGTGAAATCAAAGCATTTAATAAGTATTAGAGCAATCTTTCCGAGTAAGGGTCTGAGCTTAAGTACACTGAATTAGGAGTAATGGTATGCTGTGGGTTTGAGTCTTACAGAAGAGCTGTTATATTAGGTGTTCTGGTGTCAGTTCTAAATAGAACAAAATGACTATAAAAATAGGGTGGCTTTAGTAAGAAAAAAAGAGGAGATCTTTTTGGCAATCCCTGCTGGAAATCTTAGTTTAGGAATTTATACCTGATTTGGGGAGATTTCTGCAGTGTCTTGATGTGCATAGCAGCGCAACACATTCTATTGGAACGTTTAGTCAAGGACTTTCTTGTTCTAAGGTGTGGATTATTATATTGGATAATCGGATGTCATCGAGCATAAATACAGGTTTAAATCTTCTTGTAGTAATAAGCCCACACAGTCAGAAAATTTTAAAGTGAGTGGGCAGCTGCAGTGTGAGGAAATTAGTTGAAGTTTCCTTTGTATTTCTAGCTCAAAAGTTCATTTGTTGTGGCACATTAATTGTATGTTACCTTTTGATGTCTGAAAATATTTCTGTGTCCTGGCTCATTTCTAATGTGTTCATTTACATGGATTTGCCCATTGAAGTCAGTGGGACTGCTAATGTGAATGAAGTCACAGGACTAATCATATAATTTGCACCGTAGTAATTTCCATTATGAGGGGAAAAAAAAAAAAGTCTTGTGGTATAGAGTAAGAGCTACAGTACTCAAGTTGTATGAGAGGTGGTTATCAAAATGTTGTCACTGGTATTCTCTGAGGTTTTTGGTAATAAATGTTCAGTGTTGTGGCATGTTTTCAAATTCAAAAGGACAGAACTGTGTTTCTAGTATTATGTGTCAGACTCTGAAAAGGTTCCTGAAGGCAGCTGTCAGTTTATGCAAGCTGTTTGCTCACTCGATCCAAGAAAGACAGGGTTTGCACCTATATATAGTATATGTAATTTCTTGTATGCCTTGCAGGGTCTGTGCATGCAGTTCTCTGCTGAACAGAAGATTGGCTTGCGTTGGGTCCTCTAACTGTATATAGAAATGAGTGTGATGTTATAATCCTAATTAGCAGTGTTAAGATCCTGCATTTCTAATTTCATTATGACATAACTAGTGACAGTTGAAGGAAGGAGAGTGAAAGCTCATCTTTGCCCTGGTGAGACCTCACCTGGAATATTGCAATTCAGTTTTGGGCTCCCCAGTTGAAGAGGAACAGGCATCTACTAGTAAGAGTCCAGTGGAGGGCTATGAAGATGATTAAGGGGCTGGAGCATTGCCATTTGAGGAGAGGCTGAGGAACCTGGGGCTTTTTGGTCTATTGAAGAACAGATTTAGAGGGGATCTAATCAATGTTCATAAATGTATGAGGGCTGTGTGTCAAAAAGAAGGAGACAAACTTCTCAATTGTACCCTCTGATAGGACGAGGGGTAATGGTTATAAACAACAGCACAGGAAGTTTCACCTCAGCATGAGGAAGAACTTCTTTACTGTAAGGGTGACAGAGCACTGGAACAGGCTGCCAGAGAGGTTGTGGAGTATCCTTCTCTGAAGACTTTCAAGACCCATCTGGATGCATTCCTATGTAATTTGAACTGGATTCAGTGGTCCTGCTCTGGCAGGAGAGTTGGACTCTGATCTATGGAGTTCCCTTCCAACCCCTAACATCCTGTGATCCTGGAGACTCTAACAGTCTTTTTTTTTTTTTCTTCTTCTTCTTTTTTTTTTTTTTTTTTTTTTTTCTCTTCTCTTACCTAGTGACTATTTGGATTGTGTCCTCACCTATTTTCTTCTGTCCTTTCACACTCTTTTTAGAAATGTTTCTGATTCTGTAAAATACTATATTCTGCATGAGTGGTTCTCAGTACTCTCTGACTTCTTTTTCTCTTCAGTTCAGTTATATCTCCATGTGACTCTCTTCTGTACCATACTTTTTTACCCAGCTTCCCATATTTAATCCTTTATACATGGAGTTTTCCTAATAATTTTCTTCTAACAGCCCTTCTGCCTTTACCAGTGTCATATTCCTCTTTGTAAGCCATGCAAAATCTTTGTCATCTCTGTTTCCTTATTTCCCTATTGCTAATCATTTGAAGAACGCTATCTCACTTAAGTGAGATACTTTTATACTTAACTTTTACTCATTTTAAAAGGAGCTTTTGAATGGGGGCCAGTAACATGCATATAATGAATGTATGTGGTTTAATACTTTGATTGCTATTCAGTAATTTCATTAAGTACTGGGAAACCATTAGCTTTGAAGGCATGGAAGAGAACAGACTTAAGTAAACAAGGGTGTCATTATAGTAACCTGTCTCGGCTGCCCAAGTGGAAGCCACAGAAGACAGACAGACATTTGATAGGACTCTGTTAGAACAGCTCACACTCTTCATTTCCTATCCCATAACACTAATATGCAGTAAGATTGTAGTTTCAAGAATGCACTGTCAGCAAATGAAAATGATCAGCAAATCAACCCAACAACAGTAGCACCCAAATCCCCAAGCTCAGAACAACTCTTCCTCTCCAAACCAGCTTTGAGAATTTTTTTTGTCTTTATCTTTTGCTTCTATTTTTCATAAATCTTCCCTCATTTCTGAGAGGGTAAGGATTCCTTTCTAAAATACTAGCTGAACAGGTACAAGTCAATATAGGGCGATGTTTTGCTTTGGTTCATCTAACCATTGCTAGCCTAAGTGGACTTAACAACACTTCTTTTCCTGAAATGAAATGGTGCTACAGTAAATGAATTTTTCTTTTCTGTCTGGAAACGAAGTTTCTGCCAAAGTAAGACATTGAAAGTGTAAAGCAGATAAATGTCCTTACCTGCTGTTGTTAATATCTTTTAAACTACTATAACTTACAGAGGTGTAATTCTCTTTACTTTTAATTACCTCTTCCAGTTCTTTTTGTCAGGCATCCTCTTTCATCTCCTTGCAGTGGGCTGGGGGAGAGGCTGAATGTGTTTGCTCATCTTTAGGAGAGGAAATACTTCGAGTGAAATAATATGCTCTGAGTCTTTGCATGTAACCCTGCCCTTTGGCATTCCTTTGGTGTGCAGTAAATTTTGGTGTTGCAGTGCAATAACTCCTGGGTAAGGCCATGGTAGCATTTTAGTTTGGATCACAAATATACCAGTGAAACATATCTGATCATACCGAACTTTTTGGATTGCAACCCAGAGCAGTTTCAGAATGTGAAGTGGATTTCTTTAGAATGAAATTTAAAAGGCTGGTGTTCCCCAGGAGCACTCTTGGCTTGCTTAAGCTGCTATTGGATGTGTGGTCCCCAGGATTAGACTAGAGCTGGTCCATGTAACCCAAAGAAACACAGTTTGTGAACATCAGATCCTAAATATGAATGGTTTCTCTCTTCAGTTCTGCTCCTCTCTCCTTGCCAGTATACACCTAGCTTTAACAGAGAATGTGATGCAGAAATGCATATATTTAAAAGTAATGGCTTTTGCTTTGCTTTTCATTTGTCTGTAGGCCTGATGCAACTGCCTTGCAAGACTTTTTTTGTTGTTGTTGTTGTTTTTTTAATTAAAACACTATTTTTTTCCCTGAAGTGTTTGTTGGTATTTATTTGCTGTTTTTCAAATGTGCCAGTGTTTGCTGCCTCTGCAGTTAAGATGGAAACAGACTGAATGGGTTGTAGGTGAGGAAGAGTTCTCATTTTCACTAGAGTGGTGGCTATGGGGACCACTCAGAATCTGAGTATGGGGTGGGGGAAAATAGACACAAGGACAGAAAATGAGGTTAAGTTTTGCTGGAGGTTTATAGATCATAGAATCTTTTGTAACTGAGATTTTTTTTCCATAGTGCTATGTAGGTGGCTATACCTGAAAGAGGGCCAGTAAATTGGAGGAGGATGGAGATTAGGAAATCAAAGATTTAAAACTTCCCTCTTCTTGGCTGGTTGCTTTAATTTTATACAGATCCATTTCTGTATAACTCAAGTGGCTACTTAAAGTGTTCAATTTCAGAAGTGCTTGCAGTGTTTGAGGTGTGTTGTTCTGGAAATTAGAAAGGTCAGAGTTGCCTGTGTTGGACAAAAATACTTAGAGTGCATTGAAGATTAATTAGTAGTTGAAAAGACATGATTGCCTTTTAAAAATGTTATCAAGCAATAAAATAGAGAAGGTATGCCATGTTTGGGGAGCGGTCTGTTGGTAAAAAAGTGGTTGGTAGTTAGTGTGACCCTAAACTTGCTTATGTTTATGTACTTACTTGAGACCAACAAAAGCATTTAAGAGTGTGTTCACAGTCCAGGTGAGTTGCAGAATGGTAGCATTGGTAGGTTGTCTAAGGGTGTAGATTTCTCCCTTGAATTCAGGAACCTGAGATGGTATTTCATAGAAGTGATCACAGTGGTTGTCATTCAAGATGCAGTTAATACTACCAAAGTGTCACATTTCTTGGGCTTCCTGTGTTACTGGAGCAGCTCCATGGGTGGCTGCCATAAAGTGTGTGCTCTTGCTACTGAGGGCTTATGGCAGAGTTTGGCCACCCTCAAAACCACCTATGCAGGCTGATCCTGCAAGTGCCACATGCAAGATTTTCCATTTATTTCAGTACAGGTTGCTCTGCACATGGAGTTCCATGTGAGTAAATTTGTGAACTCCTGAAAAAAACCCACAACAACAAGCACCTTGTATTAAAATTGAACAACTGGAAAGAAATTTATTTCAATCTTATTTTCTTATACTATGCATCGTGACATCCATTGTTCTAGGAAAATACTCTTCAGTTGTAAATAGTGGAGATCCTTCTGAACTTGAGGTATGATCCAGTGTATTTGTCAATGGTTTGCTATAAAGTAGTTCACTGAGCAAAGTTGTTAATCACTTTTTAAATGCGAATAATTCAGTGATTTTGGTTAGAATCAGTATCTAACCCCAGCAGATAAGGACTGTTAAGTTACTGATCTGTTCTGGCTGTCAGCACAATCCTCAGCTGAGCAGAACAGAGTCTTAACCACTCGCTTGTTTTTCAGTATTCTGTAGCCTCTGAGGACTACCAGGTGTTGCTTTTGCATCAGTGTGAGTCTTTCCATCATTTATAGGAATCCACACTAGTAATAAGGGCAAGAGGAGCAGCACAGAAGATTGTTAGCAGGTAGCAAAATACCTGAGAAAACCAGGTAATATTTTGTCTGTCTGTGCTGCACATGGACAGTGTGCTCGAGTGCAGTATAGAGTAATGAGCTGTAGTCACATTTACATGGAAACCAGTTTCCTTAGTGGGAGAAATGAATGGCATTGTCTGTTTTACTGTAGCGGAGTGAAAAACAGGGACTTCACCGTATTCACTGTCTATGATGTGTGCTGGCCTGAGCTTGGTGGAAAAAACTAAATAGCAGGAACGAATGAGTCTGAAATCCCTCACTGTGACTAGTTAAGGAATGGGACATGCACAGGAAGAAGTCTGTGTTACACTTCACGTCCTGGCTTGTGTCACAGATGGGCACTAAGTTTCACAGATATTGTAGCAAGAACCAATAGATACATAAAAATACTAAAGGGAAAGTGAAATAAGGACAGTATTTTTCAAGTGAGGTCACTTAACCCTTGGACTGGAAATGCTGAGGTAAGTTTTGAACTCTACACGTGTGAGATACTTGACCTAAAAATGTTTTTCAGAAAGATGTCCAAGCAAAAATTCTTGGCCCAACAAACCTTTTTTTTAACCACTCATTTCTCATTTTTTCCCTCCTTCTGTTGCTTGAAAATGATAGGAAGTTCCTCCTTACCTTTTTATACGTCAATGTAAATCTTTGTTATAATAGCAAAAGAATAATAAGTTCTCTTATAGATGAGCTAAAAGGAACTTCTCCCGAAGAGCTGCAAACTTATATATCAAATCCTACTCTTAGGAGTTTCTGTGGAGCAGCTGACAAGACTTAATGATTTAAATTTATGGATTTTAAATTATTTTAATGATTAATTTACGTTTGCATTTGAAAGCTGTAGCTTTCACCATAAAAGGGATTTCAAAGTCTGTACTTCTGCATCTGTCAGTAATAAGCAGACTTCTTTCTTTCTTTTGTTGTTGTTTTTTTCTTCCTCCTTGATAACATCTCACTTGCTATATAAATGTTGAGGGAAATGCTTCTTTCTTTCCTGCTTTTTATTGCCTGGACTATTGCAGTGAAAAAAGACTTAATGAGTGCCTTCCTTGTGCATAGTGGTGGTTCAGTTAATGCAGGCTCAGAAATACCTGAACACTTGAGCTTTAGCAGATGCATGTTTAGCCATGCAAGTGAATAAATGTCCACTTAGCTCTAGTGAAGTGACTCCATCTGTTTAGTGCGTGAGGTATTTTGTATTTCACGGAGGAATTTCCCTCCCTAAAATGAAAAGTCTTGTTTTACATCTGGTATGTTTTGGGACTGGGTCAAATGTAAAATGTTGTTTTGCCATATTGTACCTCTCTTCCTGACATTGCAGGTGATAGGTAGACAAATCCTGTATCTAAAAGCATCTGTAGAAGTAGTGTTTAGTCAGTGAAAATCTGTTAACTGTTTCTCTGAAGGCTCCCAGATTTAGCTGATAGATTACTGGGAGGATTTTGCCCTTAAGGACTTTTCTGAGTGTCCTAGTATGGAGAAAACTCTGCTTTGAGATTAAATTATTCAGCAGGTGTTTTTCAAAGTAATTAAAGCTTCTAGCATTTAATGTTTTATGTATGTAGATTAAAAATGAAGGTTGATTAAATCACGACAAAGGGAAGTTTATTCACAAACAGAAGACAGTAGTAATATCTCTTTTGTGACTGGTGGAGCACTGTTGAGCCTATTTCATTATATTGAATATTGATCCATTATATTAGTGCAATTTTTATTAAGTGATGGCATAGTTAAAAAACAGAAAGTAGAATTTGATGCAGTACTGCCCAGGCTTTGCTGAATAGTGCAGAATACCTCTTTTCCTGTCAAATACCTGATTTATAGACAAGTTTTCAGCTTGTGTTTTTGAAATGGCCAGGTGAGCTGGCCATTTCAACTCAGTAAAACCAAGAGGCAGGCCAAAATAATGATTTTCTTTTTGGAAACCAATAGACATGCTAGAATAGCATGCAATGACAGCAGGCTTTACAGCATGGTGCAGAACACTTGGATTAATTTCTGCCAACTTCTGAGCTACAGTAACTCATTCAAGATTTCTTCGAGTTTCAATGAAACTTTCAGCCATTAAAAATCTTTACCTGGCTATCTCCTCTGATTGAGTATCTCTTCCTTTGAATGCATACACTTGCTGTTTGAGAATCAGAGTGCTCATCTTTGAAATGAAACTTCACTATTGCAGGTGTCCCTGTGGATGATGTCCACGTTCACATGCACACCAAAAGTGATACTGACTCTGAGGATTGGCAATATTTTCATGGCAGGTGAAAATTTTTCCTTGAGTTGCTACATGAAAAAGTTTTGTCATCCTAAGGAACTAGGATATGTGTGATCACATGACAATGAAGGTAGCTCTTTAAACTGCCACTGAATTGCAGAATTGCACAATCACAGAATATGTCTGGTTGGGAGAGACCTCAAAGATCATCCAGCCCAACCCTTGACCCATCACTGAAGAGCTGACATTAAGCCACCTCCCTAAGTGCCATGCCTGCATGCTGCTTGAACAGCCTCAGGGATGGTAACTCTACTACTGCCCTGATTGCCCTGAGCAGATCGTTCCAATGTTTGATAACCTTTTCAGTGAAGAAGTATTTCCTAACATCCAGCCTGAACCTCCCCTGGTACAGCTTGTAACCATTTCCTCTAGTCCTGTTGCTTGTCATCAAGGAGAAGAGGCTGGCCCCTCCTCACTCCAGACTCCCTTCAGGTAATTGTGGAGAGTGATGAGGTCTCCCCTCAGTCTCCTCATCTCCAGACTGAACAACCCCACCCCTCTCAGATACTCCTTGGAGGCCATGTGCTCCAGGCCCTTCGTGAGCTTCATTATCCTTCTAATGAATGAAAATGTTTATTGTACAGTAGGTTCTCTGACAGGATTTCCCAGTGCTTTCCCTGGCAGAATCTTTCCACTATCCAGGGAGTGCGACTTCTGATTATCCAACGAGTGAGAGATTCCTACCTTCCTATAGGGATGGGCTGCTCTGGGATTCTTGGTGCTGTGTTTCCTGGAGATAAAAAAAAAGCCTTATATTCTTAATGTAGATCAACCAAGTCTGTTCCCATCATTAGGGCAGGAATAAGCATCTATCTAGTCTAGCAGTGTGCTTAACAGGCGTTCAGAGACTACATTCCTTATGTCAAATGCATTGATAGCTGTGGCTTGAGCAGTGTACAATACTTCTAATACATCTTTTCTGCCATCTCACTAAGGACATAAGGTTTCCATTCAGTAAATGGAACTTTGTCTAGATTGTGATTAAATTTTCCAATAATGCTTGCTTACAGTACTGGCAGTTCATCAAAACAAGCAAATAAATAGTTATTTTTCAAAATACTCAGTGTAGTTCTCGGTGACTGATAAAGTTAAATCCAGGATCAAATGAGCAGCCTTTAAATAACAGCCTCCATATATGCTGCAGTTAAAAATACTCTGAAATCTCAGTTTTATCACAGGAGTTGGTTGGACTCCAGGCAGTTCAGTGTCTAAAACTGGTGAAGAGTTTTGGTTTTGGTTGTTTTGTTTTGTTTGTGTGGTGGTGGGTGGTTTTTTTTTTTTTTTGGTGCTAAGTTCTTTCATTTTAGGAACTACAGTCTAAGCTCCAAATGATAAAATCAAAAACAATTTCTGGCAGAGCAAATGCAAAGGGGAAATATTCTTCAGCATATTTGGGCATTTCATAGTTACTCTGAAATCAAATCAGGGAGGACAGGAAAGAGCATCTGGGATGAGGAGTGGGCAGAAGGTGAGAGCTGGTTGGGAAAGGCATCACACCAATAGCATTATGAGCTGCTGAAATGGGACTACAAGCCAAGACGTCTTGGCTTTTACATCTGGAAGATGCTGTGAAGTGTCTGAGATGAACTGAGAAGCCTGTGTGGAGAGTGAGCTTCATCACTTCATAGATCTCTCTGTAGATGTGGGTGCTTTCTTGACCTTTGTCTCTATTTTTTTTTCAGGGTTCCTCCAGCACTAACTGTTCTCTGGTTCCCTCTTTGCTATTACAGTAGCTTTGTTTTTACTGAATGTCTGTGGTGCCTGAAGAGTCACTTAAGTATCTGCGTGCACATGTGAAGATCATGGTGAGATTTATCAGTGTTGCTGTGGAAACTTTTCAAGTTCCAATTTCCTCTCCTCATCCTGTTTGCTATCAGGGAAAAACAACAAAGAAGCACCCAGTATACAAATTTAGAATATCTGCCACACTGTGTAAGTGAGAGATAATTTTACCTTAACTTTAGTATTTCTTAATCATCCAGAGTCTGTTTTCTTGGCTGCTTTTTCATAAGAGCTGCTGCCATAGTAATGCTGGAGCTTTGTACTCTTCCAATAGTGCTTCTTGGTCATGGAGGAGACCTGGAGGTGCATTGTGAAGTGAACTGTGATGGTGTGTTGCCTTCAGTTTCACTAGGAAGCTCTGCAACATGGTTTTCTCCTGAGTCAAGTCAGACTTCTTTTCAGTTCCTTCAATAACTTATCATTCTGGTTTTCACTTCTCCATCTTTTTTGTGTGTTTTATATAACTGCCTACATTGTGCTTTCTCCTGCAGTATGCCTGATGTTTTCATTTCTCTACTCATCAGCCTATATAATGCATTTTAACAGCTCACCTCTGTGTCTGTGTCTCAAACTGTGCCAGGGCAGGTTTAGGCTGGATGTTAGAAAGAAGTTCTTGATGGAAAGAGTGATTGCCCATTGGAACAGGCTACCCGGGGAGGTGGAGTCACCATCCCTAGAGGTGTTTAAGAGGAGGCTGGATGAGGCACTTTGTGCCATGGTTTGGTTAATTAGAAGGATTAGGTGATAGGATGGACTCGATGATCCTAGAGGTCTCTTCCAACCTGGTTAATTCTGTGATTCCTCCACAGTGTATCTCTTTCACAATATCTAGGGAGATGTATATCTCCTAATCATTTCTGCAAAAACACAAAGTCACCAGAGCGCATAACCCATGAATATTTGTAGGAAGCTGGTGTGTGATGGATCGTTTCAAGCCAGAATGAAGAGCCCTAATTCTTGAGAAGAGACATGTGAAGAGTGCAGATCCTTAACATTTCATAGGCATTTGAGGGATTTGCAACTCCCATCAAACAAACTGTGAAACAGTTTGACTCTTTGTCAGTTCCCACCAGCCCTGTAGAAAACACAGTAATAGCTGGCTCTTCCCTAGCAAAGGTTTCATGTTTTTGTTCCACAGAGGTGGAAACTTTCAGGCAATACTAATGGATCCTTTCAGAGGGGAAAAGATTTTGCTTTTTGAATGGTTTTGTCCTACCCTGAAGAAAGATTTTTTTGGTGAGGTTACACTGGGGAAAGGGAAGATAGTTATGGAGATAATCTGTTCATATTATGAAGGTATTTGCCATATTAAGACTCTTAAAAATCCACCTTGATGAACTGACACCACCACAAAGTACTTTCTGGTTTTGTTTGTTTCTTTTTTTTTTTTTTTTTAATATTTTGTTGTTTTTTTTCCCCCTCTTTTTGTTGTGTGCCATGTTTTATAGCTATTTCTGTCTCCCTGACTCTATTTGCTAACAAAAAAAAATCCTTTACCCCTTATCATCTGAGCCCTTCATGCATTTACGGACTGAGTTTTATGTAATACTTCTGGAAAATACATCTACTTCCTGATCATGTTACAGTCACCTTCCGAGACTTAGAGGTGTCTGCCTCACCTGGAAGTGTTTGAAAACAGTTCCCTGTTATCAAGATCTAACATCGCTTGGGAAAAATCAGAAATTAGTCAGCTTTTAAGATATTGCCCAAAGGCACAGCATTCAGGTTACAGCCTGCTCTGATGCTGGTGAGGCATGAAATTTGAGACTCTGCAGAAGTTCACCTCGAGTATAAAACTTCTAAGTAAAAACAGGATCCGGAGGCTGCTCGGAGGTTAATCTGGGTGAGGGTGAGTTGTTTTCACCAAGAAAAGCCTGTTCTCTTATGGTTCTGTGAACCAGGGCTTTTGGTACAGAGGCATGCAGCACAGAATCTGTCAAAGTTGCTGAAATATCCCATCTTTTTTAGTGAGCAATGAAAGATTTTTGTACCAGGTTGTAGGACCTTTCATTATTTCTCTTCAAAGCAGCTGGTGTATTTTTTTTTTTTTTAGGGCTCCATTCTTCAGCTACGTGGCACCAAAGTCTTTATTTCTGTGGTTTTGTACTTCCAACAGTTCCAGCTTAATTCTGAGAGAGCAGATGGCTGATCAGCGTTTCTGAAAGTTTTATTTATATTGTGACAAGGCTTTAATCCTCATCCAAGATTGGATTGCTATTCTAAGATCAAGGGAAACAAAAGCATTTTTCTGAAATCTAAACAGATAGGATAAGTATCAAGCGGATGAAAGATAATGCTGTTATCCCCATTCTGTGATTTGCCATTTTTTTCTATTTCTGTTCTTCTAAAATGGAAGTGAATTGCTGTGGTCTGACAAACTTGCCAGCAGCTTGCATTGGCTGTCTGTGAAATGGGGACAGAGTCTTTCCATGCAAAGGGAAAATACAAAGGGAAGGGTATTTAATCCTCTTGAAGTGATTTGATTTTTTAAAAAAAGAAAAGATTCACTACAAACCCAGAATATTGGCAAACAATCCCATCAAACTGGGAAAAGGCAGTAAGTTTGTATACTGGGAGAAGAATTAACTGCAGGGTGTCAGTGTGGCTTGGTTGGAAACCTTTAACTTGAACTTTAGGATCATTTTCATGATGACTTTTCTTTCTCAAGGATTCTTGGTGAACACCAATAATTTTATGCATGTAAGGAATTTATTTAAATTAATATGTTCAGCATATCATATAGCAGTAACTTATATCTACTCCAATCTGTGTTATAATTATTTGTACATGCTGACTTGGAGAGTTCACTCTCTAGTCACCATTGGTATCCTGAACCCTGGGGACATTTGGACTATGACAAGTGTGGAGATATTATGGTTCTGCTTTGCTGTATGCCTTAAGGGTTGGGCACCAGAGCATGAACCACTGAAGCTGGAGGCTGCAAAAAGCCTCTGGAAACAGTCTGTGGAAGGTAAACCAGCCAGCACTTCTGAATAGGGTGATGAGTGCAATTGTCCCTTTTCACAGCTGTAATGATGCCTTTCTCTCCTGCTTTTTGGGTATGTGCCCCATAGCAATTCTGAATTTCAAGGAGTCTAAACATAATTTCTGGGGGGAACAGTAAGTTTTATTCTGAGTTTTATTGCATTTCTGCTGACCAAGATTAGCATTTTTATGCCTGTATTTATGATAGCTAACATGTATAAAGGCTATTATTAGCCTTTCCCCTTCTGATTTTTTTTTTCCCTTTCAAAAATACGCTGACATGCCTGGAAGATGCCCTAGTGCTTACAGTCGAGTTTGGAAGTCTGGAGACACCAAACCATTAGTGATACTCAACCAAGCTGTAACTGGTTGCAATGATGCCTGCTTCCCAGGACAGTTAACATTTGTGAAGCAGTTTGATGTGCTGAAGTAACATGTGCATGGAAAACACAAAATGTTGTTATTATTCCCCAAGATATAGGGCTTGCCACTAGAAGCACTCCTAAACATGTAGCAGTTACTGTTGAGATTTACTTAAGTCATAGAATCATAGAATCATAGAATGGTCTAGGTTGGAAGAGACCTCAAAGATCATCCAGTTCCAACCCCCTGCCGTAGGCTGGGACACCTCCCACTAGATCAGGACACTCAAGACCTCATCCAGCCTGGCCTTGAACACATCCAGGGAATGAGCAGACACAACCTCCCTGGGCAACCTGTTCCAGTGCCTCAGCACCCTCACTGTGAAGAATTTCTTCCTAACATCCCGTTCAAATCTCCCCTCCGCCAATTTGAACCCATTCCCCCTCGTCCTGTCATTACAAGACCTTGTGAACAGTCCCTCCCCAGCCCTCCTGTAGGCCCCCCTCAGATACTGGTAGGCTGCTATAAGGTCTCCCCGAAGCCTTCTCTTCTCCAGGCTGAAAAGCCCCAACTCTCTCAGCCTGTCCTCATAGCAGAGGTGCTCCAGCCCTCTGATCATCTTCGTGGCCCTCCTCTGGACTCTCTCCAACAGTTCCATGTCCTTCTTGTGCTGGGGGCTCCAGAACTGCACACAGTACTCCAGGTGGGGTCTGACAAGAGCAGAGTAAAGGGGGAGAATCCCCTCCCTTGCCCTGCTGGTAATGCCTCTCTTAATGCAGCCCAGCACACAGTTGCTGTCTGAGCCGCGTGTGCACACTGCAGGCTCTTGTTGAGCTTCTCATCCACCCAGACCCCCAGGTCCTTTTCCTCAAACCTACTCTCCAGCCACTCACCATCCAGCCTGGATTTGTGCTTGGGATTGCAGCGCCCCAGGTGCAGGACCTTACACTTGGCCTTGTTAAATTTCATGAGGTTGGCCTGGGCCCACCTCTCCAGCCTGTGCAGGTCCTTCAGGATGGATCCCTGCCCTCCAGCAAGTCAACTGTGCCACACAGCTTGGTGTCACCTGCAAACTTGCTGAGGGTGCACTCGATTCCTCTGTCCATGTCGCTGACAAAGTCTTCATCTTGGGCTATGTGCTGTGTACATTCAGATTATATTGGTATTTTTCATATTAAATAATGAGTACAAATAGCCCTGCTGCTCAGTGAATAGCCATATCCCAATTTATTGTGCTATAGTTTTGAAGAAACCACTCTTACTGGAGCTTCTCCATTCTTACAAGGATTGAACTGGTAATGCTGGACGTCATCCTTATTAACCTTTGACTCCAAGTACTATAGCTAACCACAAATAACCCTTTCCTCTAAGCAACACTCCTTCTCTTCCATAGGATAAACTGGTCTTGAGAAGAGTAACGGAACAGAGAGTTAAAAGCTTTAATCCAGTCATCCAATCCCTAAACATCAAGCTAAAGCTGCAAATCCCATTTTCTTGTTCAGAAAGCTTACACAATAAGAACATCAGTTATCTGGATATAATCTGCTTCTTGCACCCCTGCCACTGACCCTGTGTGAAGGGCCTCTGTAGTAGCATGTGGGATTGGGGCATGATACAGCTAAAACGTTAAAAAAAAATACTGTAACACTTTGTGTATTCTAATTGGAGATTTCAGACAGGGCTTGGGTAGTTTAAATACTGGAGGAGGGGAGCAGTGTGGGTGAACCACCTGCTGTTCACCATTCTGCAGACTAGTGCTCACAGAACGTGTCTTGGGTGATGCAGAATAAGGGTTGAACCATCACCCAGTGATGCAGCTGACCTTGGGACCATATGTGTTTTGAGATCATAGAATCGAATTACAAAATGTTTTGGGTTGGAAGGGACCTCTAAAGGTCCAAACCCCTCTGCAGTATGCAGGGACCGTCCTCAACAAGATCAGGTTACCCAGAGCCCTGTTGAGCCACACCTTGAGTATCTCCAGGGTTGGGGTCTCAACTACCTCTCTGGGCAACCCATTCTGGTGTTCCACCACCCTCATGGT
>VWZI01010916.1:8923-19191 GCA_013396835.1 Psilopogon haemacephalus
GTTGCAAAAAAAGTGATTGTGAGGCAGAGCTGGAGAGCTTGCCACAGAAATGTCACTTGATGCACAGGCACAGCAGCAGCCAGGCTGCCAGAGCCCCTCAGCATCACCGAGCCCAACCTGCAACCCTACTCTACAAGATTCACCTGAAACCATAGCCCCAAGCACCACATCCAAACCATCCTGAAACACAGCCAGGCTGGGGGACTCCACCACCTCCCTGGGCAGATCATTCCAGTCCCTGGACACTCTCTCTATAAAAAAAAAACAACCAACTTTTCCTGATGTCCAATCTAAACTTCCCCAGCCTCAGCTTGAGGCCATTCCCCTTTGTTCTGTCTCCAATTCCCTATGAGCAGAGCCCAGCAGCAGCCTCTCCACAGTGTCCCTTCAGGTAGCAGTAGATAGCAATGAATCAGTAGATCTTTCCATTAAACTGGGCTTTAGTAGATCTTTCCATTGAACTGGGCTTTGCACACAACATGAACCACCAGAAACAGACTATTTTGAGCAATAAAAAGATGATGTTTGGCTTTTGTGATCATGTATGAAGGTGAACTGTGTAGAAGGACAAAAAATTCATCCAAGTACAGCTGCCCACTCTGCTTCTGCCCAAGCTGAACAGAATTACTAAAGCAATGCTGGAATCTAAGTTAAAATGGGAACTCTCTTATGCCTGGAGTACAAAACTTGCAGGAAGACTTGCAGTTTGAGTTCAGCTGTTCTTACCATACGGTCAAAGCCTGTGCTTTGGGTTTTTGGAAGATGGCAGGTGGGGGATGGAACTAGATGATCCTTGTGGTCCCTTCCAATCCTGACTGATTCTATGATTCTATGAAGACTGTACTGTCTGGCAAGATGCTTTGCATGCAGACAGTGCAGAGCAGCAAGGTTCACCCAACACTGCTGCATTATAAACTTTATGCATTTCCAACCTGCTCACTTTTGCAGTTCATGTTTATCAAGGAAGATGGATTCCAGTTAGCTGTGAGCAGAGCCCAGCAGCAGCCTCTCCACAATGCCCATTTCAGGTTGTTGTAGACAGCAATGAATCACAGGATCAGTAGATCTTCCCATTAAACTGGGCTTTAGTAGATCTTTCCATTGAACTGGGCTTTGCACACAACATGAACCATCAGAAACAGACTAGTTTGAGGAATAAAAAGATGATGTTTGGGTTTTGTGATCATGTATGAAGGTGAACTGAGTAGAAGGACATAAAAATTCATCCAAGTACAGCTGCCCACTCTGCTTCTGCCCAAGTTCAACAAAATGGCTAAAGTAATGCTGGAATCTTAATTTGAAATGGAGACAAGATGCTGGAGATGTTTGCTTTGCATGCAGAAAGTGCAGAGCAGCAAGGTTCACCCAACACTGCTGCATTATAAACTTTATGCATTTCCAACCTGCTCACTTTTGCAGTTCATGTTTATCAAGGAAGATTGATTCCAGTTAGCTGTGAGCAGAGCCCAGCAGCAGCCTCTCCACAATGCCCATTTCAGGTTGTTGTAGACAGCAATGAATCACAGGATCAGTAGATCTTCCCATTAAACTGGGCTTTAGTAGATCTTTCCATTGAACTGGGCTTTGCACACAACATGAACCATCAGAAACAGACTAGTTTGAGGAAGAAAAAGATGATGTTTGGTTTTTTTGATCTTGTAGGAAGGTGAACTGACTAGAAGGACATAAAAATTCATCCAAGCACAGCTGCCCACTCTGCTTCTGCCCAAGCTGAACAGAATTACTAAAGTAATGCTGGAATCTAAATTAAAATGGGAACTCTCATATGCCTGGAGTACCAAACTTGCAGGAAGACTTGCAGTTTGAATTCAGCTGTTCTTACCATACGGTCAAAACCTGTGCTTTGGGTTTTTGGGAGGTTGTGCTGTCTGCCAAGATGCTGGGGATTTTTGCTTTGCATCCAGAAAGTGCAGAGCAGCAAGGTTCACACAAAACTGCTGCATTATAAACTTTATGCATTCCAAACCTCCTCACTTTTGCAGTTTCATGTTTGTCAAGGAAGACTGAATGTATTTTTTGTAATCGTAGAATGGTCTGGTTTGGAAGGGACCTCCAAAGGTCATCTAGTCTGACCCTCCCCTTCTTTTTAAAAAGGGACATTTCAGAATTATCCCAAAAGACTCCACTATTTTCTACTAACTTTGCCTTGACTATTGTACATGAAGGATTTTAGTTTGCTGGAAGAATGAAAAGAGAGAGCAGTGCATGAGACAAGCCCACACTGTTAGGAGATTTGTGTACTGGACAAGGGGCAATGGGTGGAAGCTGAGCCATAGGAAGTGTCATTTAAACATGAGGAGGAATTTTTTTTCCCTGTGAGGGTGACAGAGCACTGGAAGAGGCTGCCCAGGGGGGTTGTGGAGTCTCCCTCTCTGGAGATATTCCAAACCTGCCTGGATGTGTTCCTGTGTGATCTGGTATAGGTGATGCTGCTGTGGCAAGGGGTTTGGACTGGCTGAGCATTGGAGGTCCCTTCCAGCCCCTGTCCCTCTGTGACTCTGTGATTCCTGTGATTCCTTGCTGTTCTTAATGTCTTTCTCAAGCCCACAGATAAAATTTCTTACTGTTTACACAGTTAGTGGTTCTTAGTTTACACAACAGATACGTTCTGTGAAGATTAGATATTCTTAAATGTTCCAAAGTTAGTGTGGTGTCATTGTAAAAGAAAACCAAAACAAAAGGTCCCTTCCAGCCCCTGACATGCTGTGATTCTGGAGAGGTCCCCTGCAAAGAACAGCCATGGCTTTTGTCCTTACCTATGATGCAGCATCATTATTTGCAACACTCTGGAGGTGCAGGAACTGTGTGCAGTTCTGGAGCCCCCAAGAAGGACATGGAACTATTGGAGAGAGTCCAGAGGAGGGCCATGAAGATGCTGAGAGGGCTGCAGCAGCTCTGCTATGAGGACAGGCTGAGAGAGTTGGGGCTTTTCAGCCTGGAGAAGAGAAGGCTTTGGGGAGACCTTATAGCAGCCTACCAGTATCTGAAGGGGGCCTACAGGAGGGCTGGGGAGGGACTGTTCACAAGGTCTTGTAATGACAGGACGAGGGGGAATGGATTCAAACTGGCAGAGGGGAGATTTGAACGGGATGTTAGGAGGAAGTTGTTTGCAGTGAGGGTGGTGAGACAGTGACACAGGTTGCCCAGGAAGGTTGTGGAGCACAGAAGCACAGAATGTGATCAAAGGTTGAAACTGGATGTTAAGAGAATCATAGAATCATAGAATGGTTTAGGTTTTGATTTTTGATCACATTCTGTGCTTCTGTTCTCCACAACCTCCCTGGAGGTGTTGAAGGCCAGGCTGGATGAGGCTTTGAGTGACCTGTTCTAGTGGGAGGTGTCCCTGCCTATGGCACAGGGGGGTTGGAACTGGATGAGCTTTGAGGTCTCTTCCAACCTAAACCATTCTATGATTCTATGTGGTCTCAGTGACACTCTGGGTGATCATGGAGAGTGTTATGGACTTGAAAGAAAACTTTTAAAGTGCTCCATAGAGGAGGAAGTCCAAAATCTAGCTAAAGCAGAACACTGTAGGAGCTGCCCAGATAGGCTGTGAGGTCTCTGTCTCAAAACTTGCCTGGAGGTGTTCCTGGGTGATTTTCTCTAGGTGATCCTGCTCTAGCATGAGGCTTGGACTAGATGATCTCCAGAGATCTCTTCCAACCCCTTGCATTTAGTGATTCTGTGGTTTCCTTTTGCACGTTTGCCTCTGCTCATGTAACGCTGCTGTAAAGCTGCCTTTCCTTTGTGTCTGGGAAGCTCTTGTGATACACACCTGAAAATACAAGGCATGCAGGCCACCTCATGACTTCTCCTGTGGGTCTCACGTGTGTGTGTGTGTGTGTTCATAGAGAGCAAGTCTGGAAGGGATGAGAGGGAGCCTTATCACCCTGCTCTCCCAAATGCAGCCAGTAAGTCATGCGTGTGTGTACTTGTGCCGTGCCTCTAATGGGGAGGGATGGGGTTGTGCTTTGTTGAATCTGAGGTCATCTTGGGAGAAGAGTGATTTCCCACTCTGATTCTGTGTAAGCAGCTTGCAAAGGAAGCAGGAGCCAATAAAGCAGCGCAGAATTCATCCTTCTAGGCCTCTCTGCACTGATGGAAATGGCTTAGTAATTTGAGGTGATGAAAACTGCCGGGAGCTCTTACATTATAAATTCAGCCTACCTTAAAGTCTCCAAGGAGACTCTTTCATCAAGGTCAGCTATTAAAGAGAAGAATATAGGCCCAGTTTAAGTAAAATCATCACCACGGGGTTCTTACTGATTCCCTCCCCCCACCCACTGGTATATCACTTGGTAAAGTGATGAGGACTGATATCCTTTTCTTTAGGGGTGACCACTTTGTCCAGTGTTAGACTGTAGCATACATACTCCAAAACGTGTGTTAATATTCCCAATCTCTGTGTGAGTTTCTCCATGTTTTTTGTGAGCTGCAAAGAGGAAGATGGAAAAGTCTGTAGGAGATTCTATTTTGCATCTAAGCTGGTGATCCCCAACCACTTCAAAACCAACTGCAAAGGGTGAACAGGACTAGCCCAAGTCCTTCTGGCTAATATGAAGGATGCAAAGAGGAAGCAAAGAAGGAATGGGCAAGGAAATCATGTTGTTTTTTTCCTAAGCTTAACCCCAGAGTCTAATATGAGCAGTCACTATTCACTTAGTCAAAACACTGTACTCCTGGACTCCTTTACTCCTGTAGTCCTGTACTCCTTTACTGCTTTACTCCTGTATTCCTTTACTCCTGTACTGCTGTACTCCTTTGGGTCACTGGTTGTTGCCAGGTGATAAGTGCCACCTAGTTGTTCTTTCATAGCCACCTGAAATGTGTTGGAGATCATAGAATCAATCACAGAATCATAGAATCATAAAATGGTTTAGGTTGGAAGAGACCTTAAAGATCATCCAGTTCCAACCCCTCCCTGTGCCATAGGCAGGGACACCTCCCACTCGATCAGGTCGCTCAAGACCTCATCCAGCATCCATCCAGATCTTAAGACCTCACTGGCTTGGCAAAACTTACAAATGCCATCCTTTATTCAGCAAGCTAAGATTTAATATTTGCAGAGAAGGAACTCAGCCAGAGGTAGTTTAGCAGTTCTGTGGTAAGGTAACATGGAGAAGATTATTTTGCCCTGTTCCTGCACCGATCATCTCTGGTGATGCTCTTTTTGTTTGAGGCTATTGGAAACAATACAGACCCTTAAAGACTGGAAGGAATTCTATCTATAAAGTATACATGTATGTATAAATATAAATATATATATATATAGAGAGAGAGAGAGAGAGAGAGAGAGAGGTTTTTTTAAAACATTTACATTACAGAACAGGTAAATATGCAACAGATAAAATGGAGGGAATTTTAAGTAAGAGCTCAGTCCCCTGCAATCCTACTACTGTAGCAAAAGAAGTTTTTTTTAATTGAGGGTGTGCTGGTTTGAACTAGGGAAAGAGAGATACAGGAGCCAGAACAGCTGAAACCACTCTTAGTTATCTTTGTTTTGATTCTAACTCTTACACTGTCTCAGTAAACCTATGAGAGGAGTAGAAGCACGTTTTGTTTTCCTTTCTCAGCCTATAATCTAATTTCTCATTAAAATCCTTCAGCACAGAAGGACACCAACTACTTTGGAGTTGTATTATTTCTGTCTTTGCTTTGTTTCATCCATGTTTTTGCAGGAGAGTAGCTGAATGTCAGCCCTCAAAGCCACTGACTTTGCCTCTTCCCTTTAAATAATTCAATGCTCCATAGCACCTTTGCAGTTTAAAGCACAGAAACTAACTGTGAACTACACCATCAGTGCTTTCAGTACTGCCATGTGATTTGCATGGGTGAGCACTAGGAAGGATGAATCATAGAATCATAGCATCACAGAATGGTTTAGGTTGGAAGTGACCTCAAGGCTCAGCCAGTTTCAACCTCCCATGTGCCATAGGCAGGGACACCTCCCACTAGAACAGGTCGCTCAAAGCCTCATCCAGCCTGGCCTTGAACACCTCCAGGAAGGGAGCAGCCACAACCTCCCTGGGCAACCTGTGCCAGTGTCTCACCACCCTCACTGCAAACAACTTCCTCCTAACATCCACTTTCAATCTCCCCTCTGACACTTGAAACCCATTACCCCTCCTCCTGTCCTAACAAGACCTTGCCAATAGTCCCTTCCACTCTTTTTCCCTCTTAGTTGCTAAGCCTGTGCTTTCAATACCTTGAGTCCCTAGAAGGCACAGAAGTTGACTTCCATCACCTTCCCCAGCTTGCTGACTTTCTCTCAGCACGTCAGTGTGGAGGCTGGTGCAAGGTACCTCTTTATTGTAAGCAAAAGTAAATCTCTCTGATTTCCTGTGCTGCTCTCCTGCCTGTCCTGTGAGTTAGCTTGGTCTTGGCAGCGCCCTAACATGTTTTGCCTTCTGCTTGAACCGCATGGCAAGATTGCATTTGCCTTCAAAAGGTCACATAACTGTGCCCTGCAGATCTTGTCAGGCTGAGCCCTGGCATCGGAGACAAACGGCCATTGTCTGTCTGTCGGCTGCTCTTACCACAATGGGGAGAGGGAAAGAGCAAAAGCATCCCAGAGCTCTCCGCCTGTGGAAAGCCCCAACTTTCTGAAACGCATCAATCCTGGCTTTAACAGAGGCTTTACTCAGAGCAGTTTTCTCACAGCTTTTTAAGCCTCTTTATGTTGATTAATCATTTTCATGTCCTGACTCATTCAATCTTAAGGAAATAGCTTCGGGTCCTGGCTGCGTTGCGTTATAGATCAGGCAGGCTGGATAATAAATAGGCTTGTTGTTGATGTGTGGAGGAATGGAAGCGCTGCCAGAAGTGTTGGAGCACGCTGGGCTGGGATGTTGGCAGACGGTTGCCAGGGGCTGCTGTGCATCAGCCATGGATTCAAAACAGGATGCTAATTGAGAAGTCTTTTTATATGCATTATGAAATGTATGTTTGTTTTCACAATTTTCAAGGCCCTGCAAGATGCATTGGTTAGCAGGCTACTCCGTTTACTTTTTTTTCTCTAGTGAGAGGGAGATGATAATGTACAAGTTCTGCAGCTACACCACCTTGGGTTTTAGTCACAATGCATAAATTAAGTAAATTTGAGTCTGGACAGTAAATGGATGGGCAAGTACCCTCCTGGGGAGCAGGAGTGTGTGGGTAACAAATCTGTGCTCCGGCAGCTTTTGCTGGACGTTTGCTTAGAGGCTTTCTCCCCCATGAATCTCTCCTGAGCTTGTGTTGTGGAGCACAAGATTACTGTTGGGGAGGGGATGTGATCAAGGAGATGCAATCCCACGGGTTCAACATCCTCTGCTCTCCAGAACACTCCCATGGTTTTTTTGCCTTGAAACCTAGGTGTTCCAGGTACATTCTGAAAGAGCATCTCTGTATTTCTATGACTCTATGTAGATTCTATGATTCTGTGTTAGGAGGAAGTTCTTCACAGTGAGGGTGCTGAGACACTGGAACTGTTTGCCCAGGGAGGTTGTGGCTGCTCCACAACCTCCCTGGAGTTGTTCAAGGCCAGGTTGGATGAGGCATTGAGCGACCTGTTCTAGTGGGAGGTGTCCCTGCCTACGGCACAAGGGGGTTGGAACTGGATGAGCTTTGAGCTGTCTTCCAACCTAAACCATTCTATGAGTCTATGGTATGGGTTAAGGTGACTCTTGTAGAGTTCTAGGTTGGGTTTGGTGACCCTGAGGGGCTTTGCCAGCCTCCATGTTCCTGTGATTCTGTGATCTTGTGATTTTGTGCCTACACCTGGGGTTGGAACTGGCTGAGTTTTGAGCTCCCTTCCAACCTAAACCATTCTATGATTCTATGACCTGTTCTAGTGGGAGGTGTCCCTGCCTATGGCAGAGGGGGGCTGGAACTGAATGATGTTTGAGGTCTCTTCCAACCTAAACCATTCTATGATTCATTTCTCCCTAAAATAGTCTTCAGAACTGGCAAAAGGATTTTTGCTTTCCCTTCATATCTGTTGCACTCTATTGTAATTTTACCAACTGGCTCACAATTGTAGTTTAGCAACTCGGTCAAGGTGGTGCATGAAGTTCAGCAGCACTATAAATAATTTCTTGATGGTGTACACTGCTTGTTACAACCTAGTCCAATGTGTCAGTAGGTGAGAAGTTATATAACAGTTTTGGATATTTTTGAACATGCTGGACCCCAGCATTTAAATCTTCATTAAGATCTCTTAGTGTGCATCTAAAAACATTAATAAGCCAATGGGTAAGAGTGCATAAGAGAAGCCTTTTTTCTGGCCTTAGAAGA
Organism: Psilopogon haemacephalus; assembly: GCA_013396835.1. Classification (NCBI taxonomy): domain Eukaryota; kingdom Metazoa; phylum Chordata; class Aves; order Piciformes; family Megalaimidae; genus Psilopogon; species Psilopogon haemacephalus. The sequence continues at coordinate 17,219 of VWZI01010916.1, forward strand.
TGGTAGCTCCAGCATGGCCAAACCAAACCAGGAGGTGAGGGAACAGGGATTTTCTTTCCTTCTTTCCAATGTGACTGTGCTATGGGTTATTTTACTGGATTCAGAAATGGACAGTTGGGTTGGATTTCCCTTTTGTCCTGCTTCTTCTGCTCTGTAGTTAACGCTCGGTTGAAATAAGGGCTGTGTCAAAAATGCTTCTGTTCATTAGAGGAGTCTGTCATAGAATCATAGAATCATAGAATGGTCTAGGTTGGAAGAGACCTCAAAGATCATCCAGTTCCAACCCCCCTGTGCCGTAGGCAGGGACACCTCCCACTAGATCAGGACGCGCAAGACCTCATCCAGCCTGGCCTTGAACACATCCAGGGAGGGAGCAGACACAACCTCTCTGGGCAACCTGTTCCAGTGCCTCACCACCCTCACTGTGAAGAATTTCTTCCTAACATCCCGTTCAAATCTCCCCTCCGCCAATTTGAACCCATTCCCCCTCGTCCTGTCATGTGTAGCTTCTGTCACTATCAAATTCAAGGTAATTAACATTTAAAACCCATTGGGGCAGGGAGGGAGCAGTCCAGCTGTGATACAACTCTTTTATGTGCTTGACCTCTCTGTTTAATGTGCTGTCCAGGTGTTCTTTCTTTAAAAAAAAAAAAAAAAAAAAAAAAAAAAAAGCCCAATTTTAAAGAAAAAAAAAAAAAGGNAAGTCCCAATTGTGATGAAAAACAAATGAAGGAGATCATAGAGAGATCAATAGATCACAGAATGTCAGGGGCTGGAAGGGACCTCCAAAACTCATCCAGTCCAACCCCCTGGATCTCCTATACCAGATCACACAGGAAGGTGTCCAGGTCTACTGGATAAACAAAGGAAGGGAATCTTTTACCTAATATATATATTTTTTAAATCCTCTGTGTGAATTTAGTGCTTAAGTTCCCTAAGTTTGCTTCATACTCGTCCTGCCACCTGCATTCCTCAGAGACTCAGGAGCATCCCCAAGCTGTTCCAGAAATGGACTACCTAAGTAATAATAACAACAACCACCTAACAGCCCTGTGGCTGCTCCTGCCCAGATGATACCATGGCTCTCAAAAATTCCCTGCAGGAATCCTCCTCAATGATTACATTGGCACAATGATTACATTAGCACAATGATTACATTGGCACTTCATGCTCTGAGAAGAATAAAAGAGGATGGCTTCCTCTCCTCTGGCTCTGAAGGCTGCAAACTACAACTAAGAAAATGTGTGTGGTGGCAATAAAAGCAGGAATATCACAGAATCACAGAATGTCAGAGGCTGGAAGGGACCTCCAAAGCACATCCAGTCCAACCCCCCTGCCAGAGCAGCATCTCCTATAGCTGATCACACAGGAACACATCCAGGCAGGTTTGGAATATCTCCAGAGAGGGAGACTCCACAACCCCCCTGGGCAGCCTGTTCCAGGGTTCTATCACCCTCACAGGGGAAAAAAAAAAATTCCTCCTTATGTTTACATGGAGCTTCCTTTGCCTCAGCTCCCACCCATTGCCCCTTGTGCTGTCACTGGGATGACCTGGCTTTCAGGGAGCAGGTATCTATTTACCTGCCTCGTTGAAAGGGGCAAGAATTGTATGAAGAGGGCACAGCGAAGAGTTAAGATTCTTTCTGGGAATTCCTAGGGGAAAATAGCTTGGTGGGGGGGAAAACCCCCAAATTCATCATGTCAGAATGCTACAAGACAGGCTGGAAGGAATGCTAGTTGGCTTACATCTGTTGCAGAGAGAAGGAAATCAGCTTACTGTGAAAACTAAACCATCTGCCTAAATTCCTAGTCTAACAACTGCATATAGACTGCAGCAAAGGATAACAAAATTCAGGAGCAGGAAAAATATTGAGTTTGTACAGGATGACTTTCCATTTTAGTACAGAAAACAGACCTCTGAAACCAGATCTAGTAAAAACACCCTTTAAAATGTATTTTTTTTAAATGCTTTT
>VWZI01010916.1:26888-38303 GCA_013396835.1 Psilopogon haemacephalus
GCTTTGACCCCCCCCAGGGAGGGAGCAGCCACAACCTCCCTGGGCAACCTGTGCCAGCACAGAATCATAGAATGGTTTAGGTTGGAAGAGACCTTAAAGATTATCCAGTTCCAACCCCCCTGTGCCATAGGCAGGGACACCTCCCACTAGATCAGGTCACTCAAGACCTCATCCAGCCTGGCCTTCAACACATCCAGGGAGCATCTTGTCACCCTCATTGTGAAGAGCTTTCTCCTAACATCCCATTTAAATCTCCCCTCTGCCAGTTTGAACCCATTCCCCCTCGTCCTGTCATGACAAGACCTTGTGAACAGTCCCTCCCCAGCCCTCCTGTAGCCCCCTTCAGATACTGGTAGGTTGCTATAAGGTCTCCTTGAAGCCTTCTCTTCTCCAGGCTGAAAAGCCCCAACTCCCTCAGCCTGTCCTCATAGCAGAGCTGCTCCATCCCTCTGATCGTTTTCATGGCTCTCCTCTGGACTTGTATTGATTGTGGGCAATTGAAGAGGCAGAAATTATAAATTATGTCGCTTTTATAATTTCCAAAAGCCCCACCCACAATCTGTGGCATCCACAGTTCGCACCTCATTCAAACCTCTGGTGGGCCCTGCCCTGCCACAGAACTCTCTCCAAGTTGCTTGAAAGCAGCATGTTTCTGTGATCCCAGTCTCTCTCTCTTCCAATTCAGCTATAATTTCCACTGTTCCTTGAACTGCTCATTTTAATGGTGGTGGAGTAGCCAGGCTAGTTGCAGCTTACACCTAGAACAATGTGCAGCCTCTGCCTCATTTGGCATTTTGTCTTTTTAAAACCTTTTACATTGCAGTATTGAGTAGACTGCTATGAATATTGCCAATGTTCTGCCATCAACATCTGATTGGGTTCTTTAGCCTTTACTCAGGAAAGCACTTAAATGTATTTTAATTAGTGTTTTAAGGCTAAAATTGAGTACATGCTTAGGTGATGCCTTGAGCAAAAATACTTTTTTTTTTTTCAGATTTTTGTTTGGTTCTGTCTCCCTTCTGATATTTTGTTTTCTAGAAACAGGTGTGAGTGTTGCACTCTTTCTGGGCCTGACATATTTTTTGCCATCTCCAATGAACTGAGGAGAGATTGTTTTAAGTGTGTTATTGGACACTTTCTACACAGTCTTCTGCTGCTGTCAGTGAACATTACAGGATCCCAGGCTGACAGGAGGGCAGGGGTTGGAAGGGACCCAAAGAGCTCATCCAGTCCAACCCTCCTGCCAGAGCAGGACCAGACAATCTAGCTCAGGGCACACAGCAACACATCCAGACAGGCCTGAAAAGGATCCAGAGAAGGAGACTCCACAACCTCCCTGAGGAGGCATCAGGTTGTCTGGGGAATCAATGGTTGTGTGAGCAGCTCCTCCAAACTCTTAACACTTCAGACTTTGCCATGAGTATTTGGGGTGATCATAGAATCAGTTAGAGTTGGAAGGAAGGACAAGGATGATCCAGTTCCAACCCCCCCTGCCATGGGCAGGGACACCTCACTTTATAACAGACTGCCCTCATCCAGCCTGGCCTTAAACATCTCACCACCTCCCTGGGCAACCCCTGCCTGGCTCTCACCACCCTCATGCTGAACAATTTCTTCCTAACATCCAGTCTGAATCTCCCCATTTCTAGCTTGGTTCCATTCTGCCCAGTCCTGTCACTCTCTGACATCCTAAAAAGTCTCTCCCCAGCTTTCTTGTAGTCCACTTCAGATACTGAAAGTCCACAAGAAGGTCGCCTGGGAGCCTCCTCTTCTCCAGGCTGCACAGCCCCAACTCCCTCAGTCTCTCCTCACAGCAGAGCAGCTCCAGCCCTCTGCTTATCCTTGTGGTCCTCCTCTGGACACCTTCCAGCACATCCACATCCCAGGGGCTCCAGCACTGGATGCACTACTCCAGGTGAGGTCTCAGCAGTGTGGAGCAGAGGGGCAGGATCACTTCCCCTGCCCTGCTGCCCACACTGCTTTTGCTGCAGCCCAGGTTCTGGTTGGCTTTCTGTGCTTCTGTCTTCATTTTGCATTCTGGGAGACAGATAAGAGTCTTTTTCTGTCTTGTGATGCATTCTGATAAAGAGAAGTTGGACATTAGGAAATTATGTATTGGTAGCTTTTACAATTCCCTTCAAAAATTCCCCAGCAGAATCAGATAGTGCATCCCTGCTTTTCTTTTTTTTTTCTTTTTTTTTTTTGGTTAACCATTTTTCAGCTCTCTTTGCTGCCTTTTTATTGCAGTTTATTAAGACCTGCCAGATACTGATGCCCTTTAATGCTGGCAAGGTCTCCCAAACTCCTGTCTCCATTTTCTGGTCTGTAAAATGCATGGAATAATTCTGTCTTGTTTCGAGATTCAGGATCTGGATGCAGCATTTTGAAGAACCTACTGAAAAACACCACGAAAGGGCACCTTTTAATCACGTTAATGTTTGGGGTTTTGTTTTGAGAGGCTCTCATATATATGTCTGTGTGTGTTTGTTGTGGTGTCTCATAAATATGTATGATTTGAATAACCTCTTGTACGAATGTGGGGATTACATGCAATTATTGCCATCCTGCATTCCTCAAAGGTATTAGGATGTTAGTATTATTGAGTACCTAGTCTGAAGTTAGTTTTTTACTGACACTGTCTCCTTTTTTTTTTTTTTTTTTTTTTCCCTCAGCCAGTTTTAGACACGGGTAAAGAAAGCAACTGTCCAGGAAAGCAGAGTGACAGTTGCCCAAACACTTCCAGTAATGGACAAACATAACTTTGCCGTTGCGTTCTTTAGCCTGAGTCTAAATGTGATGCCCTGTATTGAGGGGAAAGGTGAAGGGAATAGTTTTGCTGGCATGAAGCTGAGTTGCATTGCCCTCCTCCAGCTGTTCTGCCAGAAGGCAGGTGTTTTAAGTTCTGGCTTGGCCTGGGACAGAGGAGGTGGAAGGGTAATGATCTGCAGCAGCGTGCCCGTACAAGCCTTCTGACATGATCCAGATCTGGGGCAAAGAGCTCTGAGCCTATAGGTACAGCATGTACGTGTGTGTGTGTATATACATTTGTGGTCACAGGCTTCAAAATTGAACTGTGTCACGGTTAGACTCTTGGTAAATTGAATTTGTGTGCAAACAGACCCATCACTGCTAGTTCATTTTTTTTTTCCAGCTTCACGGTACGAATGCCCAAGATTTCATTAGGAATTTCACAGTAGTGGTTGTCTGCTCCTGTTACTGTGGGGATTTGAATGCTGTAGTAGCTAAAAAAACCCCCAAACTTTAATTTCCAAGAGTAGAGAGAGCCTGAATGCTTATGTCCCAAACCAGAAAGCAAATAAAAATATAATCCTGTGCAATGCCTTTCCATGAATCCCTGCTGTACATTGGGAACACAGTCCTGTGCAATGCCTTTCCATGAATCCCGTCTGTACATTGGGAACACAGTCCTGTGCAATGCCTTTCCATGAATCCCTTCTGTACACTGGGAATACAGTCCTGTGCAATGCCTTTCCATGAATCCCTTCTGTACATTGGGAACACAGTCCTGTGCAATGCCTTTCCCTGAATCCCTTCTGTACATTGGGAACACAGTCCTGTGCAATGCCTTTCCCTGAATCCCTTCTGTACATTGGGAACACAGTCCTGTGCAATGCCTTTCCCTGAATCCCTTCTGTACATTGGGAACACAGTCCTGTGCAATGCCTTTCCCTGAATCCCTTCTGTACATTGGGAACACAGTCCTGTGCAATGCCTTTCCCTGAATCCCTTCTGTACATTGGGAACACAGTCCTGTGCAATGCCTTTCCCTGAATCCCTTCTGTACATTGGGAACACAGTCCTGTGCAATGCCTTTCCCTGAATCCCTTCTGTACATTGGGAACACAGTCCTGTGCAATGCCTTTCCCTGAATCCCTTCTGTACATTGGGAACACAGTCCTGTGCAATGCCTTTCCCTGAATCCCTTCTGTACATTGGGAACACAGTCCTGTGCAATGCCTTTCCCTGAATCCCTTCTGTACATTGGGAACACAGTCCTGTGCAATGCCTTTCCCTGAATCCCTTCTGTACATTGGGAACACAGTCCTGTGCAATGCCTTTCCCTGAATCCCTTCTGTACATTGGGAACACAGTCCTGTGCAATGCCTTTCCCTGAATCCCTTCTGTACATTGGGAACACAGTCCTGTGCAATGCCTTTCCCTGAATCCCTTCTGTACATTGGGAACACAGTCCTGTGCAATGCCTTTCCCTGAATCCCTTCTGTACATTGGGAACACAGTCCTGTGCAATGCCTTTCCCTGAATCCCTTCTGTACATTGGGAACACAGTCCTGTGCAATGCCTTTCCCTGAATCCCTTCTGTACATTGGGAACACAGTCCTGTGCAATGCCTTTCCCTGAATCCCTTCTGTACATTGGGAACACAGTCCTGTGCAATGCCTTTCCCTGAATCCCTTCTGTACATTGGGAACACAGTCCTGTGCAATGCCTTTCCCTGAATCCCTTCTGTACATTGGGAACACAGTCCTGTGCAATGCCTTTCCCTGAATCCCTTCTGTACATTGGGAACACAGTCCTGTGCAATGCCTTTCCCTGAATCCCTTCTGTACATTGGGAACACAGTCCTGTGCAATGCCTTTCCATGAATCCCTTTTGTACATTAGGAACACAGTCCTGTGCAATGCCTTTCCATGAATCCTTTCTGTATATTCTCCAAGTGCTGTGAGTTCTGAAGAGAATGAATAATGGGCATCGTTTGGCTTTGCTCATTTGCCTCAAATTTTTCCCCAAAATAGGAGCTATCCATATCTGGATTACCTTTTCATCACCTGAGCCCATTGCCATACCCATAAAAGATCAGACATGTTTCACAGAATCATGTAGCTTAGTGCTGTCTGTGAGCTTTGGGTCCCTGTGATCTTTTCAGGTACTGTTGAACCAGAAGGTTCCAGTCTTTTCTCAAAGGGGTTAAAGTGGCAGAAGGGAGAATGAAACAGGATGTTAGGAGGAAGTTGTTTGCAGTGAGGGTGGTGAGACACTGGCACAGGTTGCCCAGGGAGGTTGTGGAGCACAGAAGCACAGAATGTGATCTTTGATCTCATTTTGTGCTTCTGCTCCACAACCTCCCTGGAGGTGTTGAGGACCAGGTTGGATGAGGCCTTGAGCTCACTGCCATGGTCATGTTGTCATCCTTAAAATGTCCCTGCAGATATCCTTCAACATCTGAACCCCCAGCACTGAGACTTCTCCAGCCTCTGCTGGGTTCCTGCAAGCTCTTGGGTGGTGTTAGGGAAATGAGGCAGGTCTGTAACTGAGGAAGAAATGTGTGGAGTGTGGCATGGGGAAACAACTCCAATTAGGATGCAGGGAGTGAACAGATGGGAAAGCAGCAGAGGATTCTCTTCTAGTGGGAGGTGTCTCTGCCTGTGGCACAGGGTTTGGAACTGGCTGAGCTTTGAGGTCCCTTCCAACCTAAACCATTCTATGGTTCTGTGTATTGAGAAGCTTGGATTTGTGGATTTACATTTGTTTTCAAGGCTGGCTTTTGTTGTTTGTCATCAGGATAGAAGCTGTGATGAAGTGATGGTAGATCTTTCTGCTTACCGGTTTGTAACGCTGAGACATGGCCTCTTGTCTGGTAGGAATGGCTCTTCAATTTACAGCCTTGTTCCTCCTGGAAGAGTGTTGAGACTTGAGGCACTTTCCTTTCCCTCCAAACCAGCAATTCCAGGGCTCTGTGCCCTTCCATGTTCTAGATGTGCCAATTCTGTTCCTCCCATTTAAATCTTGCGGTTGGTATTCCAGGCAGTTTGCCTTCCTGCAGGAAGTTTGATGTTTGTAACTCATAAATCCTACCTTCCCCATAGTTGTTCCTCTTCCTGTTTGAAACTCTGGTGCAGGCTCAGCTCTTGGTGAAGCCACTGCAGCCACAGTTTTCCCTGTGACAATTCCTTTCTTGTTCAGAAGCCTAGAAACCTGTGGAGATGGAGTTTGAACTGAAATCCAGGAAATCTCTCATGTTTTCTCCAGCCAGTTTAAAAGGTCAGTTTTTACATCTGTGGTGGAATTTCTTATTTCAGCACTCACCTGCTTTTGCTTTTTTCATCTGTCTTGTCTCTCACCCTGTGCTTTTGCAGAGGGGAGTGAGAATATTTTTTAATGCTGCCAATAGCAATATATTCAGCTGCTTAGAATCATAGAAGGGTTTAGGTTGGAAGAGACCTCCAAGCTCAGCCAGTTCCAACCCCCCTGTGCCATAGGCAGGGACACCTCACACTAGAACAGGTCGCTCAAGACCTCATCCAGCCTGGCCTTGAACACATCCAGGGAGGTTGTGGAACACAGAACCACAAAATGTGTTCTTCAATCTGTGCTTCTGTGCTTCACAACCTCCCTGGGCAACCTGTGCCAGTGTCTCACCACCCTCACTGTAAAGAACTTCCTCCTAACATCCCGTTTACATCTCCCCTCTGCCTCTTTAAACTTATTCCTCCTCATCCTCTCATTGCAAGACCTTTTGAATAGTCCCTCTCTAGCCTTCCTGTAGGCACCCTTCAGATATTGGAAGGCTACTATGAGGTCTCCTGGCAGCCTTCTCCAGGCTGCAGAGCCCCACCTCTCTGTGCCTGTGCTCAGAGCAGAGCTGCTGCAGCCCTCTCAGCTGCATCTTGGTGGCCTCCTCTGCACTGGCTCCACNACTCACACTGCAGCCTCATCTTCAGCTTTGCACCAGCCCAGACCCCCAGGTCCTGTTCCTCAGGGCTGCTCTCAGCCATTCCCCACCCAGCCTGGAGCTGTGCTTGGGATTGCTCCCACCCAGCTGCAGGACCTTACCCTTGGCTTTGTTGAATGCCCTGAGGTTGGCCTGGGCACAGCTCTGCAGCCTGTCCAAGTCCCTCTGGATGGATCCCTGCCCTCCAGCAAGTCAACTGTGCCACACAGCTTGGTGTCATCCACAAACTTGCTGAGGGTGCACTGATTCCTCTGCCCACGTCAATGACAAAGATGTTAAACAGCACTGGTCCCAGGACTACAGCACTGGTCCCAGCACTTGCTGAACTTCGTGTTTCAAATGTACTGCAAGACCTGCATCTGTTGGCCTTGAGACACCCTGAAGAATAGATGTTACTTGCCATTTACTGACACAGGAAAGATCTGAGTTACCTACTTCAGAAAATAAATTCTTGCAGGCCATGCTCCTTTGCTGTTATTTTGTTGTCTTTGCTGCTCTGGAACTATTCATTCCTCTCTTCTTTATAAAACAGCTCTTTAAAAACGTACTCAATAAGCTCAAGAGAGACCAAAAATTGCTCACAAGGCCAAAGTCCCAGCTAACATTTAAATAACAAGCTGCCATCTACTTGTTTCTTTTTTCCTTCTGCTTTAAATGCAGTGCTAATGCTTTGCAGAACGTTGGACCACATTCCAAAAGTTGAGCCACCAGTAATTTTTCAGGTTTTTGCTTACCAAAGTTGATTCAAACCAGTGACACTTTCAGTCCATTACCCAACTCAAGGAAAGGTTTTTCTCAAGGAAAGGTTTTTGTTGTTTTGTTTGTTGGTTGTTTGTTTTTTTTTTTTTCCCAATGGGAAAGAAAAATAAAAGGGACAAACTCATGGATTTTCTTGGGGGAAATTTAAAAAGGTTTGTTACAAGACCTAGAGTGGTCAACTATTACTGCTAAATGGTGCCTAGACATTGCCCAGATGTAGCACTAGAAGACTCATAGAACCCTTGGTGGTTTGAGTCACCCTTCCTGCAGTGAATTCAAAGCATTAGGAGAGCAAAGTGCTGAACCCTACTCTGTTCCAGGGTAGGCATTATCCCTGCTTTGAAAATGGGTCATGGCTACTTTAGCATCAGAGCAAGGATTACAAAACACGAGGCTGGGCCTCAGCTCCTTCCTGTTCTCTCTTGAGAATCAAAGTGAAGAGTAAAAGAACAACTCTGAACTTACTGTTTCTCTGCAGTGTGTATAAGGAGAAAAGGATGGAAGTGGAGAGAGACAAGTCTGAGATCATGCTTCATAGAATAGTTTAGGTTGGAAGGGAGCTCAAAGCTCAGGCAGTTCCAACCCCCCTGTGCCATAGGCAGGGACACCTCCCACTAGTAACTCATTTATGGTCACTAAATGCAGACCTGCATTAAATCTTAGTATGGGATAAAAACTGAGCAATATTAATAACATTTAAAATTAAATGAAAACTTAATTTCTACTCTGGAGCATATCCAGTGTTCTGGAGGAGGAGAAAAGTCTAAGAGACACCTGGAGTATAAACCATCCATTATGTGATCCTAATTGGCGAGACACTGGCACAGGTTGCCCAGGGAGGTTGTGGCTGCCCCCTCCCTGAAGGTGTTCAAGGCCAGGCAGGATGAAGTCTTGAGCGACCTGATCTAGTGGGAGGTGTCCCTGCCTATGGCATAGGGGGGTTGGAACTGGCTGAGCTTTGAGGGCCCTTCCAACCTAAACCATTCTATGATTCTATGAATTCCATACATGGAACTTTAAGCCTTGATAGAACAGGGAAGGATTATTAATTGTATTTTTTTTTTTAAAGTAGCAGAAGAACAAATTATTGTAAAACAAGCAATAGCCCTTTTCTTTTTTCTGGACCCCAAAAACTAGCCAATAGCAAACTGATTCTATTGTATTGATAACACTACTGCTGAAAAAAGGTTTTTCTAGTTGATACCTTGGGGTTTTTTTTTGCTGTGGGAATCAGACAGCAGAACTAAAAGGCTGTATGGGCATAACTGCCACTCTGCCTCCAGAGCCTGCACAGACTGCTCTGCAAGTTAGCATCCATCTAAACGTGAAAGAGTTTTTGCCAAGCTTCAGGTATAATTGAACAATTCTCTTTAACCTGTCACACTCTGAGCACTCCTACTCCTGCACCATGTTTTAAAGTCCTTGCTCTGAATCATTTTTATGTTTGTTTTAGGAACTCTACAAATGCATCCTGTCCTTCTCTGCTAAAGTCTGCTGGGCCACTCTTCCATCTGCACCGTGGCAAACCCAGTGTGTAGCATCCAATGTTCCTAGGACCTCCATCCCTATGCTTAGATATGGAGGTGAACTTCCAGCCTGACCTGAACCAGATCATTGCTCTTTCATTCCTGACTTACCACAGTGCTGGCTCACCCTCCTCAACCCCACCAAGAAACACTTTTCTAATCTAACCCTGGTTCCATGTCTCTTATTCCTCAGTGGAAGGCACTATTGAAACCATGGGGCTGCAGAAAGCTTGCTGGCACACATCTGTTCTCTTAACTAAAGCATTATTTTGCTTCACTGCAGCTTTTCTCTAGATTAAATTAATGAATTCCATTCCTAAAGTTCCTGTCTTCGCAGCTATTGCTGAACTTCACAGTGGAGATTTGTTGGTGGTTTCTTGAGAAAGGCTTTGGATGAAGCTGCAGTGATGAAGTCCAAGGAAAATGTCTGATCCTGTAAATTTTAATAGCAAGCCTAGGAGATGATACAAGCAAATTGCCAGCTACACTGAAAATTAGTCTAGAGCTGCTGCAGAGTTTTTGTTTGTTGTCCTGAAGTAGTTAGCTGCTTTTCTCTGCTGATTGTGCGTGGGTGTGCAGCAAATCTCAAGAGATTTCACCCAACTGATTCTCAGGTTAGGTTGAATGAGGTGCAAAACCCAGTTCCCTTGGTTTCATTCTTGAAAAGCAGGTGCTTTGTGATTGCTAAAGATCTGAAGTCTTGCTCCATTCCCAAAAGGTTTCCTGAAGTTTAACAGCACCAAAGGTTCCACAGCCTGCTTTTATTCACCTGATGCCAGCTCTCAGCATTTCTGTCATTTTAGTACCATCTCAAATATAATGATGTACCTAAAGAGCTGAGTACATGACTTTAAAAAATGATATTAAAAAACAAACTTAATAAATTTGTGGCCCAGAAAGCCAAGCAGAGCCTGGGCTGCAGCAGGAGAAGTGTGGCCAGCAGGTTGAGGGAGGTGATTCTCCCTCCTCTACTGTGCTCTGCTGAGACCCCACCTGGTACTGCATCCAGTTCTGGAGCCCCTGGGACAAGAGGGATGTGGAGATGCTGGAGGTGTGCAGAGAAGGGCCCCGAGGATGCTGAGAGGGCTGCAGCAGCTCTGCTGTGAGCACAGCCTGAAAGAGTTGGGGCTGTGCAGGCTGGAGCAGAGGAGGCTCCCAGGTGACCTGGTGGCCTTCCAGGATCTGAAGGGGGCTACAAAAGAGCTGGGAAGAGACTTCTGAGGCTGTCAGGGAGTGACAGGACTGGGGGGAATGGAGCAAAGCTGGAGGTGGGGAGATTGAGGCTGGAGGTGAGGAGGAAGTTGTTGAGCATGAGAGTGGTGAGAGGCTGGAATGGGTTGCCCCTGCAGGGAGGTGTTTGGGGCCAGATCCCTGGAGGTGTTTTTGGCCAGGCTGGCAGAGGCTGTGGGCAGCCTGCTCTAGGGTAGGGTGTCCCTGGGCATGGCAGGGGGGTTGGGACTGATTCTAGGATTCTAAGTTGTGCGGTGTGAGGTGCTGAGGTTCTGGGAGAGGTTGCCCAGGGCAGTTGTGGAGCACAGAGTCACAGAATGTGATCTTTGATCACATTCTGTGACTCTCTGCTCCACAGCCTCCCTGGAGGTGTTTTTGGCCAGGCTGGCAGAGGCTGTGGGCAGCCTGCTCTAGGGTAGGGTGTCCCTGGGCATGGCAGGGGGGTTGGGACTGGCTGATCCTTGTGCTCCCTTCTAACCCTGACTGATTCTCTGATTCTATGAAAGCAGCCCTGCAGGACAGATTTTTTCCCTGACACCCAGTGCTGCCTTGTACATCTATTTCAGCAATGGCCTTGAGGACAGAGTTGTTATCCCAAGAGGTGAGAAATTAGTTCAAGTATAATTTCTTGGGTCTATGATTTTGTTTGGACAGTCTCAAATACTCCTTTTCTGTCCTTGGTAAAGCCAAAAGGGGATGTGTCATTCTGTGGTCTCAGCACAAAAATAACTCACTGCCTTTTTTTTTTTTTTGTTTTTTTGAGTACATTTTCCATCTCCAGTCCTTACTTGCAAAGAGATTTCTGATGATTCATATTTCCAAGGCAAGTACACTCCAATTTTAAGTGAGTGAGGCAGGTAAATAAAAAAAAAAAAAGAAAAAAAGGCATTTTAAAATGTGACATAAATGCCTGCTTTATTGAGGAAATACTGACTAACTCTATTTCCTAATGAAGAGGTTTAGAAGAAATTAAAACCAGAGGCCAAGACAATGCCACTGAAATTCCAGAATATTTTGAGCCACAAGATTATTCATTTTCCTTCCACAAATACCAAAGAGTATAACTGTGGCTCATTCATGTCCCCTTCCCTCTTCTTTCCCAAGCAGCATCAGAACAGACATAGCTGGAAAATAATCATGTGCACACATGGATTATTTTTTTTTTCTCTTTTGTTCTGTAACTTGTAG
>VWZI01010916.1:44477-58621 GCA_013396835.1 Psilopogon haemacephalus
TAGAATAGAGTAGAGTAGAATAGAATAGAATAGAATAGAATAGAATAGAATAGAATAGAATAGAATAGAATAGAATAGAATAGAATAGAATAGAATAAGCCAGGTTGGAAGAGACCTCCAAGATCATCCAGTGCAACCTAGCACGCAGCCCTAGCCAATCAACCAGACCATGGCACTAATTGCCCCATCCAGGCTTTGCTTCAGCACCTCCAGGGATGAGGACTCCACCAGCTCCCTGGGCAGCCCATTCCAATGCCAGTCACTGTCTCTGGGAAGAACTCCTTCCTAATATCTCTGTTACTTAGCTGACATTCCAGATAATCCAGTTTCTTCCCCATCCTTCAAACCCAAACAAATGAAACCAAATGCCCTATTGCTGAAAGCAGCACATGATCCAGCAATGAGCTGTGAATTAACAATTTCATTCTGTTTATTCTTTTACAAGACAATTTTGCTTTTATCAGGACACTCCCTTTTAACTGGTGGCGTTTGCCTCTGGTAGTGTGCGGCAGGTTGCGGCTGTAGAGGTTGGCTGTGGATGAGGGTGGTTGGTGGTGAGGTGGCTCATGTTGTGCCACACAGTGTCAACCCTGTCTATTAGAATCATAGAATCATAGAATGGTTTAGGTTGGAAAAGATCATCCAGTTCCAACCCCCCTGTGCCATAGACAGGGACACCTCCCACTAGATCAGGTCATAGAATCATAGAATGGTTTAGGTTGGAAAAGACCTTAAAGATCATCCAGTTCCAACCCCTCTGTGCCATAGGTAGGGACACCTCCCACTAGATAAGGTCATAGAATCATAGAATGGTTTAGGTTGGAAAAGACCTTAAAGATCATCCAGTTCCAACACCCCTGTGCCACAGGCAGGGACACCTCCCACTAGATCAGGTCATAGAATCATAGAATGGTTTAGGTTGGAAAAGACCTTAAAGCTCATCCAGTTCCAACCCCCCTGTGCCACAGGCAGGGACACCTCCCACTAGATCAGGTCGCTCAAGACCTCATCCAGCCTGACCTTGAACACATCCAGGGAGGGAGCAGCCATAACCTCCCTGGGCAACCTGTTCCAGTGCCTCACCACCTTCACTGTGAAGAATTTCTTCCTAACATCCCGTTCAAATCTCCCCTCCACCAATTTGAACCCATTCCCCCTGGTCCTGTCATTCCAAGACCCTGTGAGCAGTCCCTCCCCCTACTCTTCTCTTAGTGTGGCACATGGCTTGGCTCTTGACTGCAGAAAGCCCTCATTAGGCAGAGGCTGGAGGGGAGGGCGGAGGAGAGGGCAGGTCTGTTGGAAGCGAAGCCAGCGCTGGGGGCGACTGGCAGGGCATGAAGGCGGGTGGAGATCCCTCTTGGGGAGTGTCTTACGCAGGGCTCTGCAAACAGGTCCGTGCAGGCTGCTGGATGTGAAGGCCTTCCAGGCACACAAACCTTGTTCACTGCAGCTTGCATTTGGAGGGTTAGGTTTAGGTTGGCTGCATTCCTTGCTCACAGAGGAGGAAAGGCTAAAGACCTGAGGCTATCGCTGGGTGGTAGCTACTTCAACTTGAAGGCAAGACGTGTAGCTGCTTGAGAACAGCATGCTTTTGTTTGTTTCTCTCTCTCTCTTTTTTTCTTTTTCTTTTTCTTTATTTTTTTTCTTCTTCTAGTGGAAGTTTTATTGTGATTATTTTTTAAGCAGCTGGCGGAGATGCGAGCAGACTCTTTACTTCCCCAGAAAGCTTATGGAATAGAATTGCATAACTTTGTACTTTTCCTATGCAAAGCAGGATAAATGTGATATAAATATAGCAGCCGGGCTCTGAAAGATTCCTTGCTTTCTTCTGGCTCCTATTTATACCCAGTGAAATCTACTGACCTCTGCTGCTGTGTCTCACTCAGGGCAGGGAAAGGAGAAGCTTGGGAAGAGATCTGATGGCAAAGCAGGAGGTGGAAGTCCTGTCCTAGGAGCTCTAGTAAGGTTGCAGCTAGCAGCAGTACATCCTGAGCAACACACAGAATAACACAGAATCACAGAATGGCAGGGGCTGGAAGGGACCTCCAAAGCTCCTCTGGTCCAGCCCCCCTGCCACAGCAGCATCTCCCAGAGCAGATCACACAGGAACACGTCCAGGCAGATTTGCAATATCTCCAGAGAGGGAGACTCCACAACCCTCCTGGGCAGCCTCTTCCAGTGCTCTGTCACCCTCACAGGGAAAAAATTCCTCCTCATGGTTACATGAAATTTCCTATGCTCCAAATTCCACCCATTGTCCCTTGTCCTGTCACTGGACATCACCCAGCAGAGCCTGGATCCAGCCTCCTGCCATTCGCCCTGCACATCTTTATAACCATTGCTGAGGTCACCTCTCAGTCTTCTGCCAGCAGCACAGCTCCAGCTCCCTCAGGCTCTCCTCCTGACAGAACTGTTCCATTCCCTTCAGCATCTTTGTGGCTCTGTGCTGGACTCTCTCCAGCAGTTCTATGTCCCTCTTGAACTGGAGGGCCCAGAACTGGACACAGTACTCCAGATGTGGCCTCACCAGGGCAGAGCAGAAGAGCAGAGCAGAAGAGCCACACCCCTTCTAATACACCCCAAGTCCCTTATCTTTTAAAAGGTACTTGTGAGTCTTCCAGAAAATCATTATTTCCTGTTTCAGTGCTGTTAGGCTGTTTAATTGACCATTTTCTTTTCCTGGACATGATCAAAACAGGTACAGCTGAAATTCCTCCGAGGCCAACTCTTGTTGCTAGATTGCCTGTAGGATTAGGAAGTGTTCCTCCGGAGGTTTCCAGTGGTTTTTGTGTATATATCTGGCATCCAGGGAATTCTGGTGCTGTTTGAGATGTGAATTCTAACAGCTCTAAGCACACAGGCAGCTTCTTTCCCTTCAGACAGAGTAGCTGCTGAGCCCTTTGTGTCTGCAAACAGCCATACACTTCCCTCTAATGTGAGCATCACCTTTGCAGCCTACACCAGGAGTAGGCTGAAATGAGTACTTTTGCTTTCAACTGATTTGGATTAGCAGCAGTTGTTAAATGTGGGCATTTAACAGGCTGAGATAGTTGGGACTTTTCAGCCTGGAGAAGAGAAGGCTTTGAGGAGACCTTATAGTAACCTTCCAGTATCTGAAGGGGGCTACAGGAGGGCTGGGGAGGGACTGTTCACAAGGTCTTGTAATGACAGGACGAGGGGGAATGGGTTCAAACTGGCAGAGGGGAGATTTGAATGGGATGTTAGGAGGAAGTTCTTCACAGTGAGGGTGACGAGATGCTGGAACAGGTTGCCCAGGGAGGTTGTGGCTGCTCCCTCCCTGGAGGTGTTGAAGGCCAGGCTGGATGAGGTCTTGAGCGACCTGATCTAGTGGGAGGTGTCCCTGCCTATGGCACAGGGGGGTTGGAACTGGATGAGCTTTGAGGTCTCTTCCAACCTAAACCATTCTATGTTTCTGTGATTTGTCTACTGCCCATGTCTGCAGTGTTTGCTTTGTTAGGGACAGAAGTGCCAGTACAATGCATAAAATTGCCTTTAAGTATCTCTGTTAGTTGGGCCTTGACTGAACAGCAGAAGTGGTGTTTGACTTTGAGCATGGGAATGTCATTTATTGTAAGGCTTTTTATTCTGATGGCTGAGCTCTACAGAGGGCTTGACACTGTTTTCATTCTTCACCACAGAAGGAAACCCAAGTTGCTGGGTCTATTGGCCACTCCTGAGCACTGGGCACCTACTGAGACATCTATTGGATGGGTGTGGTGGTTTGCTTGGTTTTCAGATTATAAACTGCTGAGTTTCCTCATCTGAATTTGGCTTGTGTGAGCCAAAAAAATACTTTCCATTTTCTGAGAATTAAGCTGCGTGTGTGTATATATATCTAATCTTCCTATCATAGTAATAGTTGTGATATATCTAATCTTCCTATCATAGTAATAGTTGTGATATATCTAATCTTCCTATCACAGTAATAGTTGTGATATATCTAATCTTCCTATCACAGTAATAGTTGTGATAGAAATGTTTGGTTTGGTACTGCAGCCCATAGCTGCTTTGATTATGCAGAGGCTTTCACTGTGAGATGCTCACTCCTTGGCAAGGTCAGCCCTTGTGGCTGGCATTAGCCAGTTCTGAGTGACCAGGGCACTGCAAAGGCTCTCTTTAAAGCTCTCATTTTGTTTAGGAGCTCTCATGTTGCTGTTCAGACTTTTGCTGGCTGTAACTAGCTGGTTTCACTGAAAATGCTCAGTCTTAAGGAAGTTCCTTGGGAATTTTAGGCACAAGCCCTGCTGAGGTGTTTGACAGCTTTTGACGGCGAATTGCTACTGATGTTGAGGAAAATCTCCTTGAAGAAAGAGGAGTTGAAGAAAATAGATAATTTGGTGCATAGCTTAGTTGGAAAGCACTATGCCTATAATCATGACAGATGGTGGACATTTAGGGTTGTTCCCTGAGCCAGAGCTGTAACAGGTAAGAATCTTAGAATCATAGAATCCTTTATGTTGGAGCAGACCTCAAAGCTCATCCAGTTCCAACCCCCCTGTGCCATAGGCAGGGACACCTCCCACTAGAACAGGTCGCTCAAGGCCTCGTCCAACCTGGCCTTCAACACCTCCAGGGAGGTTGTGGAGCACAGAAGCACATCTTCACCTTCTTCCATCACATTCTGTGCTTCCTTGTTCCACAAGCTCCCTAAGCTGTGTCGGTGTCACCACCCTCACTGTAAAAAACTTCCTCCTAACATCCCGTTCAAATCTCCCCTCTGCCAGTTTGAACCCATTCCTCCTCGTCCTGTCATTACAAGACCTTGTCAACAGTCCCTCCCCAGCCCTCCTGTAGCCTCCTTCAGATCCTGGAAGGCTACTATAAGGTCTCCTGGCAGCCTTCTCTTCTGCAGGCTGCACAGTCCCAACTCTCTCAGCCTGTCCTCATAGCAGAGCTGCTGCAGCCCTCTGACCATTTTCGTGGCCTGACACCAACAGTTCCATGTCCTTGTTGGGGGCTCCAGAACTGTACAGAGGTTCCCAAGGAGAAGGCTGCAGTTCTTGCAGCTATTCAAAGTGTGCTGCTTCTCCCCAGTTCTTTCACTGTTCCCTTTTTCTGTTTCCAGAACATGCTACTTGCCCCATCTGGCTTTGTGGTATGGCTTGGAGCACTTCTCTTTTGCTAGTGCCTAGACAGTAGAGACCATTGTTTTCCACCTATTTCATAGAATCATACAATCATAGAATGGTTTAGGTTGGAAGAGACCTCAAAGATCATCCAGTCCCAACCCCCTGCCATAGGCTCCCACTACAGCAGGTCGGCTCAAAGCCTCATCCAGCCTGGCCTTGAACACATCCAGGGAGGGAGCAGACACAACCTCCCTGGGCAACCTGTGCCAGTGTCTTGTGACCCTCACTGTAAAGAACTTCCTCCTAACATCCCATTTAAGTCACCCCTCTGCCACTTTAAACCCATTCCTCCTCATCCTCTCATTACAAAACCTTGTGAACAGTCCCTCCCCAGCCTTCCTGTAGCCCCCTTCAGATACTGGTAGGCTGCTATAAGGTCTCCTGGCAGCCTTCTCTTCTCCAGGCTGAAAAGCCCCAACTCTCTCAGCCTGTCCTCATAGCAGAGCTGCTGCAGCCCTCTGAGCATCTTTGTGGCCCTCCAACAGTTCCATGTCCTTCTTGTGCTGGAGGTTCACCAGCACAGTTTCCACCCACTTGAGTGCCTGTCCTGGACACCCTAAATTCCTTCCTTCTCTCTGCCCCGGTGGGTGAATTGTTCTGCTTCTCCAGGAAGGAAAGTGAACCCTTTCTCCTTTACAAGTGCCTCATTCAAAGCTGTGTACTTCAGGGTAAGGAAGAGGTAGGTGCCTTCTCAGCATGAAGGATGGCTGAGGATCAGTAAAACCTCTTTCCATTCTCCTCCAGCATGCTGAGTCATCATCCCAGCTCCGCTGACTGCTGCTTGGACTTGGTGCTCTCAAGTGACATTGCTTGAGTACAGTGAAAACCACAAAATATGCGGACTAATAAGGGTGGAGTAATTTAGGATTATTGCAAGAGTTGTTGTGCTTCCTCTCCTAGCTCAACAGGAAACCTTTAATGAGAGTTTTCCTAAATAGTTTTGTGCATGCAGAATGGGGAATTCTGCTCCCTTCTTTTAACAAGCAGCCAGGTCAGGAGAGAGTGGGGGATTTTTTTTTTTTTTGCCTCTTTTGCTCCATTTCAGAAGACTTTATACCTCTGCTGGTTACTGATTGACCTCCCTTCCATTTTTGCAATCCATTATCAAGGCCGAGGCCACAAGCGGCACAGAAAATTCCTTATTTACTCAACCAGATTTACAAGAATGACAAAGTCAGGTTTAGCAGTTTCAGTGTGGTCTTAGGAAGGGCAGGAGGAGTGCTTGAAAATTTGCTCTGTATAAATAACCCAACAAAATGAGTTTGCTTATTCTGCTGCGTTAAAGCGCTCGCAGTTCAGTTCCCCTGCCAGCTCGCTCCCAGGACCTGCAAGGGCTTTCTGCACGCTCAGGAGCTGTGCCATTCCCAACAAATGGGGGTGCTGGGTGTTTAAGCACGTTCAGTTAAGCATTTTCATTTTTCTAGTGTGCTTCCAGAAAGCTGCCATCTGCTGAAATCACATCGGGTGGGAAGAGACTACTGGAGTACTGTGTGCAGTTCTGGAGCCCCCAGCACAGGAAGGACATGGAACTGCTGGAGAGAGTCCAGAGGAGGGCCACAAAGATGATCAGAGGGCTGCAGCAGCTCTGCTATGAGGACAGGCTGAGAGAGTTGGGGCTTTTCAGCCTGGAGAAGAGAAGGCTGCCAGGAGACCTTATAGCAGCCTACCAGTATCTGAGGGGGGCTACAGGAGGGCTGGGGAGGGACTGTTTATGAGGTCTTGTAATGACAGGACGAGGGGGAATGGGTTCAAACTGGCAGAGGGGAGATTTGAACAGGATGTTAGGAAGAAATTTTTCACAGTGAGGGTGACGAGATGCTGGAACAGGTTGCCCAGGGAGGTTGTGTCTGCTCCCTTCCTGGATGTGTTCAAGGTCAGGCTGGATGAGGTCTTGAGCGAGCTGATCTAGTGGGAGGTGTCCCTGCCTGTGGCAGGGGGTTGGAACTGGATGATCTTTGAGGTCTTTTCCAACCTAGACCATTCTATGATTCTATGATTCTATGACTGTTCACAAGGTCTTGTAATGACAGGACGAGGGGGAATGGGTTCAAATTGGCAGAGGGGAGATTTGAACGGGATGTTAGGAAGAAATTCTTCACAGTGAGGGTGGTGAGGCACTGGAACAGGTTGCCCAGGGAGGTTGTGGCTGCTCCCTCCCTGGATGTGTTCCAGGCCAGGCTGGTTTGAAGTATCAGAGGGGAGATTGCAAGTGGATATTAGGAAGAAGTTGTTTCCAGTGTGGGTGGTGAGAGACTGGCACAGGTTGCCCAGAGAGGTTGTGGCTGCTCACTCACCAGAGGTGTTCAAGGCCAGTTTGGATGAATCCTTGAGCATCCTGATCTAGTGGGAGGTGTCCCTGCCTATGGCACAGGGGGGTTGGAACTGGATGAGCTTTGAGGTCTCTTCCAACCTAAACCATTTCATGATTCTATGATTCTGTTTTCACAACCACATGTACAGATTTCAAGAGAGTAGTAGAATTGTGACCTCATTGGTGTTTATACAGATGTCCTAGGTCTGCATGTATGCCATTAATCACTACCTGAGGCATACAGAACAAAAAGAAAACCCAAAAAGTAGGTTTTCCATTAAAATAAATCATTGCCTGTTTCAAGGGGAACAGAATTAACCTGTCTGCAGGGTTCAGACTTAGAGAAGAAACCAAGTTCTGTTCAAAACAAATCAGCCAGGAGGCTCTAGAACAGAAAATATTTTCCTCCTGCTGCCTTCAAGCAGGACTATTCCATCTCAAATTTTATTAAGTGTATACTAAGCTGATCTATCAGAAAAGATGTAGGTCAAGGGAGGTTCTCCTTCTCCTCTACTCTGCCCAGCTGAGACATACTAAACTGATCTATCAGAAAAGATGTAGGTCAAGGGAGGTTCTCCTTCCCTTCTACTCTGCCCTGGCAAGGTCTCACCTGGAGTATTGTGTCCAGTTCTGGGCCCCCCCAGTTCAAGAAGGACAGGGAGCTGCTTGAGAGAGTCCAGCACAGAGATGATTAGGAAAGTTGAGAGAATCCAGCACAAAGATTATTAAGGAAGTTGAACATCTTCCTTATGAGGAGAGCCTGAGGGAGGTGGGACTTGGAGCTTGGAGAGAAGGAGACTAAGGACTGACCTCATTCTTGTTTAGAAATATGTGCAGGGTGAGTGGCAGGAGGCTGGAGCCAGGCTCTGCTGGGTGATGCCCAGGGACAGCACAAGGGGCAATGAGTGGAAATTGTGCCATAGGAGGTTCCATGTGAACCTGAAGAAGAGGTTTTTTTTTTTTCCCTGTGAGGGTGACAGAACACTGGAACAGGCTACCTAGGGGAGTTGTGTAGTCTCCCTTTCTGGAGACATTCAAGAACAATCTGGATGCCTTCCAGTGTGATCTGCTCTGGGTGATGCTGCTGTGGCAGGAGGGGCTGGACCAGATGAGCTTTGGAAGTCCCTTCCAGCCCCTGACATTCTGTGACTCTATGATAAACAGCAATGCTGCCTTCTGGATCAGTCTCAGAAGTAGCAATGACCTGCCTAGAACATGAGTGCTACTTTCCTTGGGAGTTTCTTGTTTCTTTGTTTGTTTGCTTGCTTCTCCATTTGTTTTCAGGTACCAGAAAAATTGGTGAAATGATTCTGTGAATCTGTGATCACAAGAGTACACTTCAGGCTTTTGGTTTGTTTTTTTTTTTATTTTTTATTTTTTTTTTCCTAAGATGTTTAAAATTAGGAACTCAAAAACGTGTTCCTTGATTTTTATCTCCATGTTTTTTTCCTAACTGTAAGGGAAGGAGTCTTCCTGCTGTCGTAACCCTTCCTAATAGTTAGACGTGGTTATTTTACAATCCAAGATTGCCATGCCAGAGGGAAAAAAAAAAAAATAAAAGGTCTTCCTAGGATGGGGAAACTGTGTGGTCAGTCAGTTGTGTGGTATTTTTAGTAGAATTTCCCAGAAATTATTTGGAAATTTGAATCTGAGTTAATTTCTCCAGTGTTTGTAGATCTGTCAGAATTGGAAGGCTGGGAACTGTAAATTTTCACTTGTTACATACCTGACTTAACTAGTTGCAAGTGAGCAGGCTGAAAGGTTAACAGCAAAGCTTCAGTGAACTGAGTAGGAGACTGTGTGGGGCAAGTTGCCAGAGCTGTCTAGCTGTGAACTTTTTGGTTTTTGGTTTTTTTTATCTTTAGCAGTGATGGTTCCTTTCCATTCATAGAATCATAGAATGGTTTAGGTTGGAAGAGACCTCAAAGATCATCCAGTTCCAACCCCCCTGTGCCATAGGCAGGGACACCTCCCACTAGATCAGGTCATAGAATCATAGAATGGTTTAGGTTGGAAGAGACCTTAAAGCTCAGCCAGTTCTAACTCCCCTGTGCCATAGGCAGGGACACCTCCCACTAGATCAGGTCACTCAAAACCTCATCCAGCCTGGCCTTGAACACCTCCAGGGAGGGAGCAGCCGCAACCTTCCTGGGCAACCTGTGCCAGTGTCTCACCACCCTCACTGTGAAGAATTTCTTCCTAACATCCCGTTCAAATCTCCCCTCTGCCAGTTTGAACCCATTCCTCCTTGTCCTGTCATTACAAGACCTTGTGAACAGTCCCTCCCCAGCCCTCCTGTAGCCCCCTTCAGATACTGGAAGGTTATTATAAGGTCTCCTGGCAGCCTTCTCTTCTCCAGGCTGAAAAGCCCCAACTCTCTCAGCCTGTCCTCATAGCAGAGCTGCTCCAGCCCTCTGATCATCTTTGTGGCCCTCCTCTGGACCCTCTCCAGCAGTTCCATGTCCTTCCTGTGCTGGGGGCTCCATAACTGCACACAGTACTCCAGGTGGGGTCTGACGAGAGTAGTCACTGGCTAAAGAAGACCTATGCCCATTGTTTATCACAGGATAGACACAGTAACACAACCTCCTTACCTGTTGCTCATGTCAGGACACAGCTGTGTTGGAGAGGTTTTAATGGGTTCTGTGACTCTTGGTGCCTTAGTGGTAATGGAAGTGCTGCTGGCAATGAAAACATTTTGTTCTGTTATTTGATGCTGGAAATAAGAGCTCCTCTTGAGGTGCTGTTTATTTTGTAAAATAGAATGGGTTTACAATAGTAGAACTTGTGTGAAACAAATTTGGAAGCTACACTTTGCTGGTAGTGGGAGGTGTCCCAGCCTGTGGCACAGGAGGACTGGAGCTGGATGATCCTCGAGGTCCCTTCCAACCTAAACCGTTCTATGATTCTGTATCCAGCATCCGTCAAAAGGAACCACAAAAGACCTAATTAGACTGAGGACTTGGCAGGTTTCCTGTACTGAACAGGGTAAATCTGATCCCTACATTAATGGCAGATCTCCAGTGAAAAGTTGAGGAAGTGCCATTGGTATTTCAGTGCGAGGCGTTCTTGTTAGCAAGTCTGCTTGGACTTGTGACCCCAGGCTGTTCAGCAGTGCCAGGTGGTTGCTTTCAAGTGTGGCACCAAGCAGGCAAAAGGGAGCTACTGTAATTTTCTTAGAATCACAGAATCAACCAGGTTGGAAGAGACCTCCAAGATCATCCAGTCCAACTCATCAACCTGCCCTATCCAGTCAACCAGACCATGGCACTAAGTGCTCCATGCAGGTTTTTCTTGAACACCTCCAGGGATGGGGACTCCACCACCTCCCTGGGCAGCCCATTCCAATGCCAAGCACTCTCTCTATGAAGAACTTAGCTCCTAACATCCAGCCTATACCTCCCCTGGCACAGCTTGAGGCTGTGTCTCCTCATTCTGTTATTGGTTGCCTGGGAGCAGAGCCCAACCCCACCTGGCTACAACCTTCCTTCAGGTAGCTGTAGAGAGCAATGAGCTCTGCCCTGAGCCTCCTCTTCTGCAGGCTGCACACCCCCAGCTCCCAAGTTCAGACTGGATGTTAAGAAGAAATTCTTCCTGGCAAGAGTGATTGGCATTGGAATGGTCTGTGTAGGGAGGTGGTGGAGTGCCCATCCCTGGAGGTGTTTCAGAGGATCATGCATGAGGCCATAGGTTAGTTAATGAGAAGGGTTAGGTGATAGGTTGGACTGGATGATCCTAGAGCTCTTTTCCAACCTGGTTAATTCTGTGGAGAATGAAAGAAAACTTTGCACTTTCCAGTAAGGACATGTTTTGAAGATAGATAGAATCATAGAATCAGTCAGGGTTGGAAGGGATCATCGAGTTCCAACCCCCCCTGCCATGCCCAGGGGCACCCTACCCTACATCAGGCTGCCCACAGCCTCTGCCAGCCTGGCTGCAAACACCTCCAGGGATGGGACCCCAATCCCCTCTCTGGGCAACCCCTTCCAGGCTCTCACTGCCCTCATGCTGAACAACTTCTTCCTGTCATCCAGTCTGAATCTACTAATTTCTAGCTTTGTTCCATTTTCCCCAGTCCTGTCACTTCCTGATATCCTAACAAGTCCCTCCCCAGCTTTCTTGTAGGTCCCCTTACTGAAATAGGATACTGAAAGGCCACAATAAGTTCACCTCAGAGCCACCTTCTCTCCAGACTGCACAGCCCCAACTCCCTCAGTCTCTCCTCATAGAGATTCAGAGGAGTTTTCTGAGTAGCTCAACTGTTTCTAGAGGAACTGGAGCTCAGTGAGGGCCAGCTTCATTTCTTCTGTTAGCAGCCTGCAGCTTGTCTGAGCTGCCGAGGTGTCAGCACATTCTGCACATCTGCAAAGTGAGGTTCGAACTGCCCTGCAGTAGGTGCACGAAGATGGATATTGGTTGGTCGATAATCGTAGTAGCTGTACCCAATGAAGAAGAATTTTGCAGTAAAGCAAAGCAAAGCAAAGCTGCAGAAAGTGTGACAGGGGATTTGACCTGGGGGTCTGGGTGGATGAAAAGCTCAACATGAGCCAACAGTGTGCATAGGCGGCTCAGACAGCAACTGTGTGCTGGGCTGCAGCAAGAGCAGCTGTGGGCAGCAGGGCAAGGGAGGGGATTGTGCCCCTTGGCTCTGCTCTCATCAGGCCCCACCTGGAGTACTGTCTGCAGCTCTGGAGCCCCCAGCACATGAAGGACATGGAACTGCTGGAGAGAGTCCAGAGGAGGGCCACAAAGATGATCAGAGGGCTGCAGCAGCTCTGCTATGAGGACAGGCTGAGAGAGTTGGGGCTTTTCAGCCTGGAGAAGAGAAGGCTGCCAGGAGACCTTATAGCAGCCTACCAGTATCTGAGGGGAGCCTACAGGAGCAGAGTAAGGGGAGGGACTGTTCACAAGGTCTTGTAGTGAAAGGATGAGGGGGAATGGGTTCAAACTGGCAGAGGGGAGATTTGAATGGGATGTTAGGAAGAAATTCTTCACAGTGAGGGTGGTGAGACACTGGAACAGGTTGCCCAGGGAGGTTGTGGCCGCTCCCTCCCTGGATGTGTTCAAGGCCAGGCTGGATGAGGTCTTGAGTGTCCTGATCTAGTGGGAGGTGTCCCTGCCTATGGCACAGGGGGGTTGGAACTGGCTGATCTTTGAGGTCTCTTCCAACCTAAACCATTCTATGATTCTATGATTCTAAGTTTAATGCTTAGCTGACAGCCTCTTGGCTTGTACTTGCGGGGAGAACCAAATCTCTGCGTTGGCTCTGCAGGCTTGCAGCAACGAAGAATAATTCCCAGTTAATTCCAAAATAAGCATTCTGTACATGCGTCTGACTTTGTCTCAGAGGAAGTGTGCTTATCCAGGATAGTCTTTAAACATATATTTAAGCAAATGTTTAACTCTCAGTGAAGTCATGGAACTAAAAATACACTTTAAATCACATTCTCAGAGCAAGCAAGAGAAGGCCATTTGCTTGGGCAGGATTCTGCATTTTTCAGCTGGCTGTTTAAACAGTAAAGCTGTGCGTCTGGGATATTGTTAGTCTTGAATGATTATTGAGGGACACATCAGAAACTGAAATGTAAATTCAGAGGCATGGTTTGTGTGAAGCATAAAGAGATTTACAGTCCTGGAGCAAACAGTGTTGTGGAGTTTCCAGGGTAAAGAAGAGGTCAAAAGAAGCTGTAAATTAAAAAAAAAAAAAAGTTGTATTTTTCATGTTGTTCATTTTTCTTTTTTTTTTTTTTTTAATTTTTTGCAGCCTTTAAAGTTAGTTTGCTTTGAGGGAGAGCTGTATGAAATATGATGTGCTTAGGTCTTTTCTTGAAATTAAAAAAAGATCCTCCAGCACTATAGCTTTGCTTTCAAACCTGGTGTGTAAATAATTAAATACATGATGGCACAGTACAAAGATTATCTTGGCACAGACCTGGGGTGACTGCATGTCTTACAGTGCATCTGACGCTCGTGAATGATGTGGTTGTTGCAGAAGTGTGCCAAGGAAAGCTTCACCTCCACCAGTGTGAGTGTATATGTGGGAGGTTGTTGGTGTGCTCCCTTGCAGCGCTTTTCCCAGCTCTAAATAAAGGATAATCATAGAATCACAAAATCAGTCAGGATTGGAATGCACCACAAGGATCATCTAGTTCCAACCCCCCTGCCATGCCCAGGGACACCCTACCCTACATCAGCCTCTGCCAGCCTGGCTGCAAACACCTCCAGGGATCTGGCCCCAAACACCTCCCTGGGCAACCCATTCCAGCCTCTCACCACTGAAAAACGTCCTCCTCAGGTCCAATCTTGTAGTGGGTTTGCAGTGACCTGCCCCCCCCCACCTTTTTAAACCCCGGCTAAAACTGAGAAAAACACACTGGAAGTTAATAAATGAAGCTTTATATTTACAGCAATGCAAATATACAAGCGAATATTTACAAGCTATAACAGATATTTACAGAAATATACAGTAAAAAAGGTAATACAGACACCACACCCCTCCCAGAGACCAAAATCCCCAAGAGAGAACAACCAAACCCCCCTACCACCCTTTCCCCCTTTCCCCCAGCTTTATCTCACCACCTCTTGATGCTGCAGATAAGCTGAAGATCAGAGAGATTTAGTGGTAGGAGAAGAAATTAGTCGTTTTAGTGATTTAACTCTGAATTAGTTCAAAGGCAGAGAGA
>VWZI01010916.1:68828-81173 GCA_013396835.1 Psilopogon haemacephalus
CTGTTCTAGTGGGAGGTGTCCCTGCCTATGACACAGGGGGGTTGGAACTGGATGATCTTTGAGGTCTCTTCCAACCTAAACCATTCTATGATTCTCTGATTCAAGCTTCAGGTTTGATTTTTGTGAGTGTTGGGTTTCTGGTTGGTTTTGGTTTTTTGTTTTTTGTTTGGCTTTCTTTTTTGTTTTTTTTTCTATGTTGGGTTTTTTTGCTTTTTTGGTTGGTTGGTTTGGGTTTTGTTTGTTTCATTGGTTCAGTTTGGTGTTTTGGAGTTTTTTTAATTTGTTTTTTTGGGGGGTTGTGTTTTTGTTTTTTGTTTGCTTCATAGAATCATAGAAAGGTTTAGGTTGGAAGGGAGCTCAAAGCTCATCCAATTCCAACCCCCCTGTGCCATAGGCAGGGACACCTCCCACTAGAACAGGTCGCTCAAGGCTTCGACCTGGCCTTGAACACCTCCAGGGAGGGGTTTGTTTGGTGGTTTTGAGGTTTTTTTTGTTTGTTTGGGGATTTGGTTGGTTTTGTTTGTGCTTTGCTTTGTTTTTAATGGGGATCATAGAATCACAGAATGGTTCAGGTTGGAAGAGACCTCAAAGATCATCCAGTTCCAGTATTTTTATTTTAGAACTTTTCCCCTCTCTCAGTATTTCAAGATTCTTCTCTGAGGAAAATAATGAGTTGTCCTGTTTTTCAGCTCAGAACAAGACCAGCTCTGTAGTTTATTACTTCTTTCAGTCCTGGTGCCAAATGGAGAGAAAGAACTAAAGGAATTACTAAGAGAACTGAGGCTGTTGGTTGGGATATTTTTTTTTTTTTTTTTTTTTTTTTTTTTTGGTTTCCTGATTTATATGTAAGATCAGACCTGCAGGTGACTTAATAAAAAAGAATATGCTGTGAGAACCCAAACTTGCCTGTTCGCAGGAGCTGTGAACTTAGGACTGAAGCAGTTGTTAAGCAAATTTCTAAAACACTTCCTGCTTGTAGTTTTAAAACTGATGTAGAACAACACATATCCTAGTGAAAGTGCTCCAGCATGATCTGAACTTAAACTAACAGGAAGGATCACATGCTGCATGTTCTAGGCCCTCATTGTTCCAGCTTAATGCTCTCTAAAGGTATTGCAGGGTGCTTTACACAGTTTTGCTTGAAAGAGGAGAAAACAAAGCAGAATTTCTACACAAAGCAGAATTTCTACTCAAAGCAGGATATCTTTCTTGTGCTTGCATTATGTTCATGTTTCTGGTTAACTCTGTGTTCCTGTCAGTGGTAGAGTCTGCACCTCAGTGCTTCAGTGGAAGGTAAAAAGAAAAACCCTTCTAGCTGTTGGAGAATGCCTGAAGGAAGTGCACCTGGTGAGGGGCCTGGAGCACAGCCCCAAGAGGAGAGGCTGAGGGAGCTGGAGGTGTGCAACCTTGAGAGGAGGAGGCTCAGGGCAGAGCTCCTTGCTGTCTACAACTACCTAAGGGGAGGTTGCAGCCAGCCGGGGTTGGGCTCTTCTCCCAGGCACCCAGCAGCACAATGAGGGGACACAGCCTCAAGTTGTGCCAGGGGAGGTGTAGGCTGGATGTTAGGAGGAAGTTGTTACCAGAGAGTGATTGGCATTGGAATGGGCTGCCCAGGGAGATGGTGGAGTCCTCATCCCTGGAGGTGTTCAAGCAAAGCCTGGCTGGGGTACTTAGTGCCATTGGCTAGGGCTGGGTGCTATGTTGGGCTGGATGATCTTGGAGGTCTCTTCCAACCTGGCTTATCCTATCCTATCCTATCCTATCCTATCCTATCCTATCCTATCCTATCCTATCCTATCCTATCCTATCCTATCCTATCCTATCCTATCCTATCCTATCCTATCCTATCCTATCCTATCCTATCCTATCCTATCCCATCCCATCCCATCCCATCCTATCCACCATCATTAACAGGTCCTGGAACAAATTATATTAACCATTAAGGGAATTGATACTGCGATTGCTTCTGCATGATGCAGGTTTGTGGTGGTGTATGGAGCAGTTTGATGATAACAGTGCTCCTCTCAGCCTGCACTGATTTGGCTGGTGCGTTTCAACAAGTGGGAAGCAGTGACATCCTAACATCCAGCCAAATTTTAACAGCTTTTTCATCAAAAGAGAAAATCTCTCAGTAAAACAGCGTTACAGAGACTGTACATGCCTATGGAAGTTGCAAGCTGAATGACAGATGCATAATCTCTTGATCTAGACTAGGAGAGGGTTGAAAACTGTCAGCAAGAACACTGAAAGGCCTCTTCTACATCAGTTTAAGAGACTCTCCATTCCTTATTTCCTAATGGCTGTGGTGATAGCATCCAAAGTTTCGCAGCTTTGTTGTGGTTTCTTTCTGAAGGGCTGATGTGATTTACAATCATGAATCAACGATTTGTAATCCAAAAACCCTTCAGGTACGCTTTCTGGGAATCACTCATCTATATAGTCAGAGGCACGATAACAGAAGTGCTTGCAGTTGTAGTTGAGTGGTTCAAAGTTAGCACTGCTCAGCGACTTACCTCGGCGGAGAGAAAGTGCAGCCGAGTATGTGTTGCACCTTCCAATCCAAATCATAGAATCATAGAATGGTTTAGGTTGGAAGAGACCTCAAAGCTCATCCCTCCAGAGAGGGAGACTCCACAAGCTCCCTGGGCAGCCTGTTCCAGTGGTCTGGCACCCTCAGAGGAAAAAAATCCTCCTCATGTTTACATGAAACTTCCTGTGCCTCAGCTTCCACCCAGTGCCCCTTGTGCTGTCCCTGGGCATCACCCAGCAGAGCCTGGCTCCAGCCTCCTGCCACTCACAGGATCACAGGATGTCAGGGGTTGGAAGGGACCCAAAGAGATCATCAAGTCCAGCCCCCCAAGTCACCCTGCACATCTTAATGAACATTGTTATGGTCACCTCTCAGTCTCCTCTGCTCCCAGTAGCAGAGCCTCAGCTCCCTCAGGCTCTCCTCGTAACAGAGATGTTCCATTCCCCATGTCATCTTTGTGGCTCTGTGCTGGACTCTCTCAAGCAGTTCTGTGTGCCCCTTGAACTGGGGGTCCAGAACTGGACACAGCACTCCAGATGTGGCCTCCCCAGGGCTGGTGGCATTACATGGAGCATGTAGCTCATTTTCCAAACTGAAGCGGTTTGCAGTGACCATAGGTGCAGGGGTCATACGAAAGGGAAGGCAGGGATGAGGGGCCCGAGGGTGATTGCAGAGCCTGATGCCTGTGTTCTGGTTGCAGTTCCAGCTGGGTTTCCTCTGGCTTTACTGCAGGATGTTTGAAAAAGTGGCTCCTTGTTAATCTCAGGCAGCCTCAGTGATTGATGATTCCCCTTCCTCGTAAAAGGAGCACATTGGTGTTTCTGCTTAATTTGTGCCTATTTCCTCATTTATTATTGTAATAATGATTTATTTTCTTAAATGATGGAAGTTTTATAGCCTGTTAGTCTTGGTTTGGGAGGTTGAAGCTGGGTGCTCCGGCATGTGAACGAACTTCTTCCTAGTGATGGTCTGCCCCTAGAATGTTGCATTAGACCCGAATACAACATGCTAATAAAAAGGCAATCCGTGGTTGCTGTGCTATCTCTTAATTTAATGGAAAGAGGCACTTGAGTGGGAGTAGATTTTACATACTCCACACGAACAGAATTTGATCTAATAAAGGAGAATTCAGAGAAGAGCAACCCAAGTGGTCACATTTCTCTACAAAAGATGGGTGAAGACATTGCAGGAAAAGGAAATGCCAGGAGCCTAAGCTTTGTTTATGCTAATTTCTGCTCTCCTAAATTGTCCTGCTGTTGCTCCAGCATCCCAGGCAAGCTGCAGCCTACGGAAGATTCCCGCATGAGATGGTGTTAGCAAGGGACATCTCCTCCCTTCTGAGGAAGGATAGAAAAGGCAGTGGCTCAAGTATGAACATCTCCACTGTTAACAGTGGAAATTTTGTCAGGACAAGAGCAACCCTCGAAGCAGCCAGGATTCTGTGGGAGCAATTTCAGCCAGTCTGATAGCTGGCAGAGGAGCTGTTGTTTCAGGCTATGTAAGGCAGTAGGGTGGGCAGGTTTTAGCTGCATGTTGAGAAGCTGTTTCTGAGCGTGAAATCTGGTTAGAGCAGCTGGTCCCAAATGGTTTCTGTTTGCGCCTCTGTTTCTGGTGGTGAACTCAGCCCAGCCAAGCCTGCGACCCTAAACACTAACACAAACAATTGTGGCTCTGTCAGCCTTGCAACCCCACTCTGCACGGCTCTGACCCCGCTGGAGGTTACAACCCTGGCTTTGGGAATCGTTGGAGTAGGCTGTCAGACAGCCCTGCCGGGGAACCGCCGACGTGCCCCATCCAGACCAGGATGGTTCACAACAAATGCCTTCAGATCTCACAGTAATTTGTAGGCCTCTGCCACCAGTTGGAGAGTGCAGCCTATTAGAGCTGACATGTCACTTTGGCACATCAGGAACATCTCGGAGATCAAAAGGTCATAGTCCTCCCACGCTGCTGCAGCCTTTCTTCATGGACTTGCCTCTTCATCTTACTTCCCTGTCAGTTGGCTTGGCAGTGAGCCTCAGCTCGCTCACACTGCAGCTGATTTGGCCGTGGCTGCTGGACCTGTACCAGCTGCAACTTCTGCCCCACTGCCTCTCTGTTTTGCTGCTTGTCCCAAGCCAGCGTTGCCTGCTATTCTCCCTGGATGCTCCTTGCCTTAATACAGGGATTGTTGACTGTCTCTCTGCTGGAACAATCAAAGTCATTAAAAGCTCTCTGGGACAGTCTTATCCTGTGTTTTGTAAAACTAGTCCTGTTGTCCTTATAGGCAGAGATACGAGCACAGCCTTGCAGATACGGGGTGTTGGTGGAGAAATAAACTGCAAGTGGCTTCATGTGGGTCTGCAAAGCCTTTGATAAGTCGTGCAGACAGCCTTCAGAATGTAAAAAGCCAAGTGACAGATGTTCTAATAGGAGATCTGATTTTTAAGCTTTGTTTTGCTGTAATCTTAAATAGAGTTTAGAAACAACAAGAAGAACAGATTAAGTTTTTTTTTTTTTTCAAAGCACTCATTGTAACCTAAAGCAGTAATATTTTAATGGCTAAGTGTCTTGATGGTCTGAGATCATTGATCTTACAATTTAGGCATGGAAATTTGACCGTGGAATTGCTGCATGAATCCAACAAGGTAACAGAGAATGTATTTTTACTTGTGTTTTCATCAGTAGAACCTAGAAATGGGTCAAGAATTGGCTGGAGGGAGGGGCCCAAGGGGTGGTGGTGAATGGTGGCACATCCAGTTGGTGACCAGTCACTAGTGGTGTGCCCCAGGGATCAGTGCTGGGCCCCATCCTGTTCAATATGTTGGGAGCAGGAGTGGATCTGTTGGAGGGTAGGAGGAGCCCTGCAGTGGGACCTGGCCAGGCTGGATGGGTGGGCAGAGGCCAGTGGGATGAGATTGAACAAGGCTCAGTGCAGAGTTCTACCCTTTGGCCACTACAATCCCAGGCAGTGCTAGAGGCTGGGGACAGAGTTGCTGAGAGCAGCCAGGCAGAGAGGGACCTGGGGGTGCTGGGAGATAGGAGCTGAAGATGAGGCAGCAGTGTGCCCAGGTGGGCAGCAGAGCCAATGGCATCCTGGGCTGGAGCAGGAGCAGTGTGGCCAGCAGGAGCAGGGAGGTTATTCAGCACTGCTCAGGACACACCTTGAGTGCTGTGTCCAGTTCTCGTCCCCTCTATTCAAGAGAGATGTTGAGGTGCTGGAAGGTGTTGAGAGAAGGGCACCAAGGAAAGTGAGGGGCCTGGAGCACAGCCCCAAGAGGAGAGGCTGAGGGAGCTGGGGGTGTGCAGCCTGCAGAAGAGGAGGCTCAGGGCAGAGCTCATTGCTCTCTGCAGCTGTCTGGAGGGAGGTTGTAGTTGGGCTCTGCTGCCAGGCACTCAGGGACAGAAGGAGGGGACACAGCCTCAAGTTGTGCCAGGGGAGGTCTAGGCTGGATGTTAGGAGGAAGTTATTGTCAGAGAGAGTGATTGGCATTGGAATGGGCTGCCCAGGGAGGTGGTGGAGTCCCCATCCCTGGAGGTGTTGAAGCAAAGCCTGGATGGGACACTGAGTACCATTGGCTAGAGCTGGGTGCTGGGTTGGACTGGATGAGCTTGGAGGTCTCTTCCAAGTTGGCTGATTCTATGATTCTATGAAATTGCCAGTGATGGCAAGAAGGTAAGAGGAGAAAATGGTGTAGAAAAATGAGACATTTGCATTCCATTTGGATAAAGACTTGTACTGCATAAAGTTCCCCTCAATTCAGTCTGTGCATGTCTTGTTTCAGAGCTCTGTGTGGAGTGCTTTGTTCAGAGATGTTGCTGGACTGGTTTTCTGTCAGGCAGTTGAAAGCATTCAGCTGAAAATGAGAACAGCAAAGCCAAGTTGTGGAGTGTGTAAGCCGTGCAAGGGAATCAAGTCAGAAAATCTTGTACTGTAGGCTGATAACTGCCTGCACAGCTCCCAAACACACACAAAAAGAAAAAAAGCCCAAATCTTTGTATCTGTAACTTAAAACTGAATTACATGTCAGAAAATGCAGCATAAAGTCTCCTCCGTCTGTCTGGGTTGGATATGGTGCAGAAAGGAGCTTATCCAATTCATAGTACCTCTTAGCTAATGAGATGAGTATCTCCTGAACTGGATTTTACCCTTCTGATACCAACTCTTTCATCTCATCACCCCTTGTCCTGTCACAACAGGCCCTGCTCAGCTTGGCAGGGTGCTGTGCCCTCTCATTTAAACTATGCTATCACCAAGAAAGGCTGAGAGAGTTGGGGCTGTTCAGTTTGGAGTGGAGAAGGCTCCAATGTGACCTTGTTGTGACCTTTCAGTATCATAAGGGGACCTACAAGTAAGCTGGGGAGGGATGTTTTAGGCTGTCAGGTAGAGATAGAACTGGGTGGGGAAGAGAACAAAGCTAGGAATGGGTAGATTCAGATCGGGTGTTAGGAAGAAGTTCTTCACCATGAGGGTGGTGAGACCCTGAAATGTGTTGCCCAGGGAGGTGGTGGAAGCCCTGTGCCTGGAGGTGTTTAAGGCCAAGCTGGATGAGGCTGTGGGCAGCCTGATCTAGTGTGAGGTGTCCCTGCCCATGGCAGGGAGGTTGGAACTAGGTGATCCTTGTGGTCCCTTCCAACCCTAACTGATTCTGTGATTCTATGATCTGCTGTGTTTCACATCTCCCATTCTGTGGAAGGTGTGTGGCTTTTCAGTAATTTCCTTGAAACCTCTACGTGGTTTATGTCTGCACTCCTTTGGAGCTGTTCTTGGGACTCAGAACAATTAAACATGTTTCTGGCACTCTCTTAATGGCATCGTTTCCCTCTAGCCAAAAACCTGCTCCAAAATCCTGAGGTCATTTGTTTAATTTCAAAGCAAGAGGACGGAGCTACAATTTCAGACTTCAGCAGCTTTGAAGGAAGAGGGGGAAGTAAAACAATGTTGTCTTAAGCACAAAATAAATAAATTCTTGAGTTCTTAAAATATCCAATTTCTTTTTTTTTTTTTTTTTGCTTCTCTTGCTTATCTTTTAATGATAGTTCTTTTTTTTTCTTTTTTTCTTTTTTTTTTTTTCACAGTGGATTTTGAACTTGGTATTGAATCTCATTGTTTATTGGTTTTGCATAGTGAACCCAGTGGGATAGTTTTTTTGTCATCCAGGTCTAAGGAGGTGTGAAATAGTTCTTAATTAAAATTCATAGAATCACAGAATCATAGAATGGCTTAGGTTGGAAGATCATCCAGTTCCAACCCCCCTGTGCCATAAGCAGGGACACCTCCCACTAGATCAAGATGCTTAAGACCTCATCCAGCCTGGCCTTGAACACATCCAGGGAGGGAGCAGCCACAATCTCCCAATCTGAATCCAGAATTGTATTTTAAGTTGTTGAAGCTTTTGACTCTAGGATATTTGAGGTGGACATTTTTGACTGGAAGGGTCCCAGAGCACTGGAACAGGCTCCCCAGGGAGGGCATGACTTAGGAGGAGAAGCTGAGGGACCTGGGGCTGCTTCGTCTGCAGAAGAGAAGACTCAGAGGGGATTGAATCAATGTTTATCAATATCTGAGGGCTGCTTAAGAGTGGGGGGTCACTTGCTCCCTGCCATAGGCCAAGGAGCAATGGATGGAAGCTGCAGCACAGGATATGCAGCTCAACACCAGAGGCAACTTCTTGCCTGGAAGGTTCCCAGAGTAGTGGCACAGGCTGCCCAGAGAGGTTGTGGAGTCTCCTTGTGTGGAGCCTTTGCAGACTCTGTCTGGATGTGTTGCTGTGTGCCCTGAGCTAGATTGTCTGCTCCTGCTGTGGCAGGGGGCTTGGACTGGATGAGCTCTTTGTGTCACTTCCAATCCCTGACATCCTGTGAGCCTGGGATTCGGGATATATATATGTCATAGAATAGTGGACTGCTTTTTTCCAAATACACTGAGAGCAGAGAGAACATAAATCCACATTTTCTACTAGATCCCTCCAGTAAAATTCCTTCTGTGCCTCAAACCTCTGCATCCTATACCTGCAGTGGTGTTTTCCTTGAGATAAGTAGTGTGTTTTGGAAGTAAATCCTCCCTGATCTCAAGACCCCACCTGGAGTACTGTGTGCAGTTCTGGAGCCCCCAGCACAAGAAGGACATGGAACTGCTGGAGAGAGTCCAGAGGAGGGCCACAAAGATGATCAGAGGGCTGCAGCAGCTCTGCTATGAGGACAGGCTGAGGGAGTTGGGGCTTTTCAGCCTGGAGAAGAGAAGGCTTCAAGGAGACCTTATAGCAACCTTCCAGTATCTGAAGGGGGCTACAGGAGGGCTGGGGAGGGACTGTTCACAAGGTCTTGTAATGACAGGATGAGGGGGAATGGGTTCAAATTGGCGGAGGGGAGATTTGAATGGGATGTTAGGAAGAAATTCTTCACAGTGAGGGTGGTGAGACAGTGGCACAGGTTGCCCAGGGAGGTTGTGTCTGCTCCCTCCCTGGATGTGTTCAAGGCCAGGCTGGATGAGGTCTTGAGCGAGCTGATCTAGTGGGAGGTGTCCCTGCCTATGGCACAGGGGGTTGGAACTGGCTGAGCTTTGAGGTCTCTTCCAACCTAAACCATTCTATGTTGATTCATTATGTGGAGTGATTTTGATGTGCACCAACTAGAGAATTTTTGTAGGAAGTGAAAGCAGAAGGTCCCTTCCTTGCTAGCCAGGTGTGCTTAAAACTGTCACAGGGGCAGAAGGATCTAAGCCAATGGCTGTTTCTCAGGCACCAGCCACAACAGAGATGTTCTCACCAGGGAACCAGAGCAGCTAACCAGCCTGGTAGAGAACAGCAGTGCACTTCCAGGGGAATCAACACCAACATATGAAAATGGTTTTTATGTAAGTCAGGCAATACAGACTACTTCCAGTGAGCAGTAGGAGGGGTTAGTAATGAGCTGTAATGATTGTTGCTTGACTGATATCTTGTGGTTGCTGAGCTCACGTAATGCTCAATCACAGGAGATTACAGTATGCAGCTCAGCAGGATGGCAGCTCAGATCTTAGCCTATAGGTTTTGACAGACTCATTTCTGCTGAGGCCTGAGCTGCCACTTCTATCAGATGCTCTTTTTTTTATGCTATGAAATGCAACATTCTGCCTGACCGTGGCCCTATTGTCACTTCTCAGCTGCAGTGACCAGAAGTGCTAATAGCAAATTTCTGGGTCCAATCATCCTCAGCATCTTTTGCTGAACAATCTGCCCTAAGTCAAATCCATCTCCCTTTTTCCTTGCTGTTCCCTCTGGTTTTGACTTTGAATTGATAATGCTGGTCTTGTAAGAGTTGAAACAGTGGCTGTCATGTTTGAGTGTTAGCTAATGTTAAGTTGCTACCCACTCCAAACTGCTAATTGTGCCATAGAATCATAGAAGAGTTTAGGTTGGAAGGGACCTCAAAGCTCATCCTGTTCTGTTCCAACCTCTCTCAATAGGCAGGGACACCTCCCACTAGAACAGGTTGCTCAAGGCCTCATCCAACCTGGTCTTCAACACCTCCAGGGAGGCTGTGGAGCACAGAAGCACAGAATGGGATCGATGGTCACATTTTGTGCTTCTGTGCTCCACAACCTCCCTGGGCAACCTGTGCCAGTGTCTCACCACCCTCACTGCAAACAACTTCCTCCTAACATCCACTTTCAATCTCCCCTCTGCCACTTTAAACCCATTCCTCCTCATCCTCTCATTACAAGACCTTGTCAGTAGTTCCTCCCCAGCCTTCCTGTAGCCCCCTTCACATCCTGGAAGGCCACTCCAAGGTCTCCTGGCAGCCTTCTCTTCTGCAGGCTGCAGAGCCCCAACTCTCTCAGCCTGTCATCATAGCAGAGGTGCTCAATCTCCAGAGGAAAAGTTGATGATAGACTGAGGTTAAATGCAAACCCTTTGTGATGGTTGCAGCCTCTAGTTTGTTCTGTTGGCCGTTCAAGCAGAACAATGCAAGCTAGCAAAGGCTGGGCTCATTATTTTCATCCAGGTTAGCATGAGGTAGCTCAGCGTGAGATCAACATGTCAAGTGCTTTATGTCCCTGCAGTTCATTGTCTTGGCTTGTAGTCAGCAGCTGCCCAGTTCTCCTTTTCCTTGAGGGTGCATCTGCTTCTTAGTCACCGCTGTGACCGTCATGTGAGCCAGCGTGAAATCAACGGTTGGGATCCAGAGGGTTCCAGCAGCAGATGAGTCACAGAGGCAGGGAGGTCAGCACAGTCCTTCTAGCACTTAGCCTGCCCACTGTAGATCCCTGAGATGAACCTGCCTGCCCTTAAAGTGAAACTGCTGTTGTCAGGATGGGAAAATTAGAAGGGCGAGAGGGGGAGGTCTCTCACCTTCGTGCCCTCGCGACTGCGTAAAGGACGTGCGAAACTTGGCAGTGTTAGGCTAAGGGCTGCACTCAATGATCTTGGAGGTCTATTCCAACCTTCCATGGAATTTTACGATTCCATTTTAATGAGCTGTGGGTCTCCCTTGGGTAGGGATACCTCCCTTTCCTCACTTGTTGTAACGAGACCTTTGCTTCCAGCAGGCTGAGTAGTGACTGTGAGTAAGTGAAATGGCATGCAACGGAGCAGCTCAGCCCATGCAGTTTGGGGGCACTTTTGAGTTTGTTATAGTTTCAGCCCAGGATTTGGGGGTGGTTCTTTTACATCAGTATTTAAGGTGGTAGAAAGTAATTTCAAACAAACGAATTAGAGCGAGTCCAGAGGAGGGCCACGAAGATGCTCAGAGGGCTGCAGCAGCTCTGCTATGAGGACAGGCTGAAAGAGTTGGGGCTCTGCAGCCTGGAGAAGAGAAGGCTGCCAGGAGACCTTAGAGCAGCCTACCAGTATCTGAAGGGGGCTACAGGATGGCTGGGGAGGGGCTGTTCACAAGGTCTTGTAATGACAGGACGAGGGGGAATGGGTTCAAATTGGCAAAGGGGAGATTTGAACGGGATGTTAGGAGGAAGGTCTCCACAGTGAGGGTGGTGAGACACTGGAACAGGTTGCCCAGGGAGGTTGTGGCTGCTCCCTCCCTGGAGGTGTTCAGGGCCAGGCTGGATGAGGTCTTGAGCGACCTGATCTAGTGGGAGGTGTCCCTGCCTATGGCACAGGGGTGTTGGAACTGGATGATCTTTGAGGTCTCTTCCAACCTAAACCATTCTATGATTCTATGACAGGCTGAGAGAGTTGGGGCTCTGCAGCCTGGAGAAGAGAAGGCTGCCAGGAGACCTTGGAGTGGCCTTGCAGGATCTGAAGGGGCCTACAGGAATTCTGAGGAGGGACTATTGACAAAGTCTTGTAATGAGAGGGTGAGGAGGAATGGGTTTAAAGTGTCAGAGGGGAAATTGAAAGTGGATATTAGGAGAAAGCTGTTTGCAGTGAGGGTGGTGAGACACTGGCACAGGTTGCCCAGGGAGGTTGTGGAGCACAGAAACACAGAAACTTTGATCCCATTCTGTGCTTCTGTGCTCCACAACCTTTCTGGAGGTGTTCAAGGCCGTGAGCAACCTGTTCTAGTAGCCTATGCCAAGGGCTTGGAACTGGCTGAGCTTTGAGCTCCCTTCCAAACTAAACCATCCTATGATTCTCTAAACGAACCAATGAATACAACTTCCTGTGTCTGTAAAACAGTGAATGTTCAGTGGATTTTCAACGTGATACAATATTTATTTTGATCAGACTAAAAACTTCGGTGTCAGCTGTGGTTTCAATGGAAAGATTAAGTGTTTCATCAGCAGCGGCACGTTCTGTGCAGATGAACACATCTGATAAAATAAAAATCTTGAAGGGAAGGAAGGAGGTTTTTGATAAAAACTAGAGACATGCTACACATGAAAAACAAAAAAAAAA
>VWZI01010916.1:81228-94055 GCA_013396835.1 Psilopogon haemacephalus
TCAAGGCTATTGTCTCTTTCTTTGTTACTTGCACTCTTCTTCCACTCTCCCACCTGCAAAAATGTTATTTTCAAGGTCTTGCTTTTGCTAAAGCTGTCATAGAATCATAGAATGGTTTAGGTTGAAAGGGACCTCAAAGCTCAGCCAGTTCCAACCCCCCCTGTGCCATAGGCAGGGACACCTCCCACTAGAACAAGTTGCTCAAATCCTCATCCAGCCAGGTCCTGAACACCTCCAGGGAGGTTGTGGAACACAGAAGCACCGAATGTGATCTTTGATCTGCTCCCTCCCTGGATGTGCTCAAGGCCAGGCTGGATGAGGTCTTGAGCGACCTGTTCTAGTGGGAGGTGTCCCTGCCTATGGCACAGGGGGGTTGGAACTGGATTATCTTTGAGGTCTCTTCCAACCTAAATCATTATATGATTCTATGATTAATTGCATTATAGTTTTAATATCCTTGGGGCAGAGAATCCCCCTAGACCAAATATAGCCCAGAATCTGCCGCGTTGTCTCGCCATGTAACCCACTCTCATTTACTGTTGCTCTTAATTGTGGTAATATTTTCCAATCTAATGGGTGATGCTCCCCTTTCAAACTGTTTCCGGTTTGTGATCTTTGATCACATTCGGTGCTTCTGTGCTCCACAACCTCCCTGGGCAACCTGTGCCAGTGTCTCAGTACCCTCACTGTAAAGAACTTCCTCCTAAGATATAAATTTCTTTTTCCATTTGCTTGTTCTGTGAGGATAAGAATGGCAGGAACAAGTTTCTATTTAAGAAAGGCAATCGAAGAACATCCAAACTTGGCTTTCTGCTCAGAATACTGATAGGTTACTTGAAGCACTAAAATAAATTTCTGAATCCTCATTCCTCCTCATCCTGTCATTACAAGACCTTGTCAATAGTCCTTCCCCAGCCTTCCTGTAGGCCCCTTTCAGATATTGGAAGGCTACTCTAAGGTCTCCTGGCAGCCTTCTCTTCTGCAGGCTGCAGAGCCCCAACTCTCTCAGCCTGTCCTCACAGCAGAGCTGCTGCAGCAGCACTCTGAACATCTTCAAAACCAAAATAAACCTGTTTACCAGTTGCCCCTTACTGCTGAGCTCCGTAGGAAACGATGTGGTGTTTGCCTTGCATTTTGCACAGGCAGCTGAGCTGGTGGCACACTGGTTTCTCATCTCTCCAGTGCACCATTGTGTGGTAGTGGTTCCCTTGTAGGCGTTGTGGAGCAGCCTGTGCACTCAATGGTGCCATTGAGAGCGTTGCTGCCCACTTGCTGCAGTTTAATTGCTTAATGCCGTGTTGCTGCTTCAGGATTTAATCGCCGCTGCTGCTGCTGCTGCTTATGACCACGTCGGTTTAAACCTGCAAGCTTCTGAAAACTGAATTTGTTGCTTCCTCTTTGCACTGTGGTTTCCTCCTTTGGTGCTTTCAAAACAGTGTGGTCCATGGTGTTGGGGTGGGGGAGGGTGGGGGTGACGTGTCCTATTTACACTCGACTGGAAAAGACTGCGTCACGGGTACTCGGAGCTCTCCGAGCTTTGCTTGCTTCAGGCACTCAGATGTGGCTTCCTGTCATCACCTCGTCGCTTGGAGTGCTAAAAATTATTTGGCCAGCTTCAGTATTGTTGAGTAGCACTGTGAGAAGGAGAGGGGTATAGCTTTTACTGTTACCTTTTTCGTGTTGCTTTAGGAAGTTCTGCACCGCGAGGGTGGTGAGAGCCTGGAAGAGGTTGCTCAGGGAGGTGGTTGGGGCCACATAGCATCATAGAATGGTTTAGGTTGGAAGAGACCTCAAAGATCATCCAGTTCCAACCCCTCTGTGCCATAGGCACACCTCCCACTAGATCAGGATGATCAAGACCTCATCCAGCCTGGCCTTGCACACCTCCAGGGAGGGAGCAGCCACAACCTCCCTGGGCAACCTGTTCCAGTGCCTCGCCACCCTCACTGTGAAAAATTTCTTCCTAACATCCCTGGAGGTGTTTGCATCCAGGCTGGATGAGGCTCTGGACAGCCTGATCTATAGTGTGAGGTGTTCCTGCCCATGGCAGGGGGTTTTGAGACTAGATGATCCTTGTGGTCCTTTCCAACCCTGACTCATTCTATGATTCTATTATTACCTCTGTGTGGTGTCTGTTGGGGAGGGAGTGCAGCAATGACCAAAATATTGCGTGGTCTACTTCCTCATAGTTAACCTCTGAAGAAAGCTTCTAATTTGCTTGCTGGGGTACTTCCACTGCCTTTTCAGTCTTCTGTGTGCAGTTCTGGAATCCCCAACACAAGAAGGACATGGAACTGTTGGAGCCAGTCCAGAGGAAGCCATGAAGATGCTCAGAGGGCTGTTAATGGTAGATGTTAATACAAATATCCTTCCTCTGCTACATCTCTGGTGTTAGGGATGCTCTGAGGTTCTGTGACCAGGATGGTTGTAACAGAGCAAACAGACCAGGGAACAAAATGTTTGTCCAAATCTGTTAATCTCCCAGGCATTTGCAGAGTTCCTGAGCATTGCCCAGACACTTCCAATAGAAAGCTCTAAAGCAGCCACATGGTCCATGTCTTTAGCTGGGAAACTCTCAGTCAGCTACCTGATGGGACTGCAGAGTTCAGCATATAAAACAATGCCATTCATTGTGGATCTTCAGAATTGGAATGTGTCAAACACTGCTCAACAGACTCAGCTGCAACCTACCTCTTTGAAAGCAGTTGGGGATTTTGATTACTCCAGGTTCTGGATCTGTGCTGAGATGGCTTAAAGGCCATGAAGGTTTTCTGGTTTGGTTTGCTTTGGTTTTCCTTGATTTGAGAAAATGAAGGCTTTAAGAATCAGATTCTTTACATTAGGCTCTTAGATAAATTAAAGTATTAAAAAATGTTTTCCTGTACTTTTTAAAAGACCTTTACTTTCCTCCTTACTTTTTCCCCCCCCATTTTCTTTCAATGACAGTCATTAATATAATTTCCAAGATCTTTTATATTTACTTCTGCGTTTTTCTTTCTCCTCATCCATATTTTAAACACTACAAATTGCCCAGAGCAGTTGTGCTGTCTGTTAATATTGTGAATTTTCAAACCATATCTGCATGAAGAGCTGAGTAACGTGGTTTGACATTATAAGT
Source organism: Psilopogon haemacephalus (assembly GCA_013396835.1). Classification (NCBI taxonomy): domain Eukaryota; kingdom Metazoa; phylum Chordata; class Aves; order Piciformes; family Megalaimidae; genus Psilopogon; species Psilopogon haemacephalus. The sequence continues at coordinate 84,347 of VWZI01010916.1, forward strand.
GTCCCAGATCTGGCCAGGAGGTAGGACTAGAGACCTCCTGAGATCCCTTCTGTGAGCCTGTGATGGTACATGTACTTGTCTTGTACTTTTTCTTTCTCAATACAATTTTTTATATGTACTCTTCTTTGTTAAGCCACCTTTGTTACACCTATTTATTAATCTATACCCATGGATACACATTGTGATTAATCTCCAATATGGGCTTAAGATTCTTTCAGAATATAGAGATTTGTTCTCTAATTTATGCTTCTGTTTATTTTGTTGCTGTTAAATGTGCTGAAGGTTTGATGTCTTGTACTTTTTCCTTTCTCAATACAATTTTTAATATATACTCTTCTTTGTTAAGCCACCTTTGTTGCACCTATTTATTAGTCTATACCCATGGATACACATTGTGATGAATCTCCAATATGGGCTTAATTGATTGGCTACAGATTCTTTCAAAATATAGAGATTTATTCTCTTAATACCTAATTTATTCTTCTGTTTATTTTGTTGCTGTTAGATGTGCTGAAGGTTTGATGATCATAGAATCATAGAGTGTCAGGGGCTGGAAGGGACCTCCAAAGCTCATCTGGTCCAGCCCCACTGTGCCAGAGCAGCATCACCCAGAGCAGATCACACAGGAACACATCCAGATGGTTCTTGAATATTTCCAGAGAGGGAGACTACAGAACACCCCTGGGCAGCCTATTCCAGTGCTCTGTCACCCTCACAGGGGAAAAAATTCTTCCTCAGGTTCACATGGAACCTCCTGTGCCTCAGCTTCTATCCATTGCCCCTTGTGCTGTCCCTGGGCATCACCCAGCAGAGCCTGGCTCCAGCCTCCTGCCACTCACCCTGCACATATTTTAAAACAAGAATGAGGTCAGTCCTTAGTCTCCTCCTCTCCAAGCTCCAAGCCCCAGCTCCCTCAGGCTCTCCTCATAAGGAAGATGTTCAATGTCCTTCATCATTTTGTGGCTCTGTGCTAGACTCTCTCAATCAGCTGCCTCTCCTTCTTGAACTGAGAGGCTCAGAACTGGACACAATATTCCAGATGAGGCCTCACCAGGGCAGAGTAGTGGGGAAGGAGAACCTCCCTCGACCTACATCTTTTCTGCCAGATTAGCTTAGTAAATACTTAATAAAATTTGAGATGGAATAGTCCTGCTCGAAGGCAGTAGGAGGAAAATGTTTTCTGTTCTGGAGCCTTCTGGCTGATTTTAGATTGTTTTGAACACAACTTGAAGAAACTGTTTTCTTCCCTGAGTCTGAATCCTGCAGACACAATAATTCTGTACCTCTTGAAATGGGCAATGATTTTTTTTTTTAAATGGAAAACCTATTTTTTTCTTTTTTTATGCCTCAGGTAGTGATTAATAGCATACATACAGACCTAGTCCCAGTTTTTTGCCTAGAGGGAATCGTGGCATTCCAGCTCTCTTGCAGTACACATCCTCTCATAACTCTCAGCCCACGTTAATCCCAGGGTGACATTAAACTACCAGCAAGTCACAGCCCTCAAATGTTGACAGTCCTTGAGAAAGTCACTGGATGTAATGTCAGCAACGAACTTACTGTAGCTAACCAGATGTAACCAAGGTGTGTTTTAAGAGAGGGGTTTAAATCCCACCTCATGGTCAAATTTACTGTTTCCCAAACACATAAGCTAGAGGAAAAGAATTTTGGTGCATCCAGGCTTGTTGACACAAACAGTTGTGCCTCCTGCTTGCATCTGGAGCGAGGGAAATAGTTGCTAAAAACAGGTTCTACTTTAAAATAGGTCTCAGTGTTACTGCAAGGCAGTGCTTCCTCTCATCCTTTGGCTGTTGACCACCAGCAGTAGTGGCACAAGCTTATGGTCAAATTTACTGTTTCCCAGACAGGCTAGATGAGAAGAATTTTGGTGCATCCAGGCTTGTTGACACAAACAGTTGTGCCTCCTGCTTGCATCTGGAGTGAGAAAAATATTTGCTAAAAACAGGTTCTACTTTAAAATAGGCCTCAGTGTTACTGCAAAGCAGTGGTCCTCTCATCCTTTGGCTGTTGACCACCAGCAGGAGTGGCACAAGCTGTTCTACTCACTTGTCATTGCATTGGATGAAAAGAATTTTGGTGCATCCAGGCTTGTTGACACAAACAGTTGTGCCTCCTGCTTGCATCTGGAGTGAGAAAAATGTTTGCTAAAAACAGGTCATACTTTAAAATAGGTCTCAGTGTTACTGCAAGGCAGTGCTTCCTCTCATCCTTTGGCTGTTGACCACCAGCAGGAGTGGCACAAGCTGTTCTACTCACTTGTCGTTGCATTTCAGCTTTGATCTGGAGACTCCACAGCCAGTGAGTCAGCCTGGAAGCTCAGGCTCCCTGTTTAGCCCTTTGCCCAATTTCTAAAGCTGCTGGGAAGGTCACTGATGATGTAGATGCTGCAGTATGTAGTGAAACTGGCGAGTTAACAAGTTCTTTTTGCATCAGACTGTAAACAGCTCTCTGATGGTGATGACATTCAGCTACTACTGACCTGTACTGGATCCAAAGCAATGACCTAAAGGTGAAACATAATTTCTCCTAGAGCCTGTTAGTTCCTTGATTTGGGCCAAGGTAGAGACCCAGCAGTGGAAATGGTCTTGCTGTATGGCCAAAGGCTAGGTCAGAGACTAAATACAGTTGATAAAACACATGTTTGGGGACTTTAAAATGCTTGCATAGTGAGAGCTTCAAGATGCAGCAGCCAAAATCCAGCAAATAGGCCTAGGTCTCTTACCAACTGTTCCCAGGTGCAGGTGTCCTGTGGTTCTAGACTTAAAGCACTGTGTGTGATATGTATATGTGTATATATGCATCGATGTGTTTCATAGAATCAGCCAGGTTGGAAGAGACCTCCAAGATCATCCAGTCCAATCCAAGCTCTTTAAGAGCTTAAACCAAGCTCTTCTGTTACTTATATTAGTTGGAGCTGTTTCTCTGTTAGTGAAGAAGGAATGTGTGTGTAAAGGCTTTTGCTCTCTGTCCAGACTGTTATCTATCTACCCAGCCCTATCCAAGCTCTTTAGGAGCTTATACCAAGCTCTTGTGTTACTTATATTATTTGGAGCTGTTTCCCTGTTAGTGAAGAAGGAATGTGCAGGTAAAGAAAGGCTTTTGCTCTCTGTCCAGACTGCTCTCCCAGCAGTCCTACTGATAAGGCAATCCCATGTCTGTAAAGTCAGGGCAAGGGAGGGGATTCTGCCCCTTTACTCTNCCAAGCTCTTTAGGAGCTTTTGCTCTCTGTCCAGACTGTTATCTATCTACCCAGCCCTATCCAAGCTCTTTAGGAGCTTATACCAAGCTCTTGTGTTACTTATATTATTTGGAGCTGTTTCCCTGTTAGTGAAGAAGGAATGTGCAGGTAAAGAAAGGCTTTTGCTCTCTGTCCAGACTGCTCTCCCAGCAGTCCTACTGATAAGGCAATCCCATGTCTGTAAAGTCAGGGCAAGGGAGGGGATTCTGCCCCTTTACTCTGCTCTCCTCACACCCCACCTGGAGTACTGTGTGCAGTTCTGGACCCCCCAGCACAAGAAGGACATGGAACTGCTGGAGAGAGTCCAGAGGAGGGCCACAAAGATGCTCAGAGGGCTGCAGCAGCTCTGCTATGAGGACAGGCTGAGAGAGTTGGGGCTCTGCAGCCTGGAGAAGAGAAGGCTGCCAGGAGACCTTATAGCAGCCTTCCAGTATCTGAAGGGGGCTACAGGAGGGCTGGGGAGGGACTGTTCACAAGGTCTTGTAATGACAGGACAAGGGGGAATGGGTTCAAATTGGTGGAGGGGAGATTTGAACGGGATGTTGGGAAGAAATTCTTCACAGTGAGGGTGGTGAGGCACTAGAACAGGTTGCCCAGGGAGGTTGTGTCTGCTCCCTCCCTGGATGTGTTCAAGGCCAGGCTGGATGAGGTCTTGAGCGACCTGATCTAGTGGGAGGTGTCCCTGCCTATGGCACAGGGGGGTTGGAACTGGATGGTCTTTGAGGTCTCTTCCAACCCAAACCATTCTATGATTCTATGTTGGGGAGCCTGCTTCTGGCCTCTGAATGTATGTTGGAGGAGACAGGTCAGTGATAAGGGAAAGCTCATCCTGTTTACACTTCCCTGCTTGTGCAACTGCTGTTGCAAAAAGAAACAAACAAAAGATAATGTAATGTAGATTTCAGAGTACATTTGTCCATTAGCTTTTACAGATAAATAGCTGATGGGCAAGTCCATGTGTTGCACTCCTCCTCGCTGGGGTTTCATTGCCAAGATACAACCTGTTCACCTAAAATGCAAATCCCAGTCCCTGCTGAAGATGACCATAAATGCTTGTGACTAAAATCCATTAGTAAAAAGGGTATGCATTGTTCCCCACAAAGTTCTCATCAATTATTAACCACTGATGCCTAGAAGTATGCTGGGTTGCTAGCATGAAGGAACACTTTCCCTTGAAGTACCAACAGCAACCAAGAACTTTTTGGCAGGTTAATTTTCCCTTGTTGGATTTAATGCTGTGGTTTGGTGTCAGATCCATGTCAACAGTGGGATGGTTTCCCAGGCAGTTCCCAAGGTGGACAGCAGGACTGAAGGCTTTCCCCTTTTGGACTCAGCAGCATACAACTTTCATAAGACATCTTCTTGTCCTAATGGGTTATTCCATTTATCTCCTTGTCTGGATCTTAGCTCCTTTTTGAAGATTAGCCACACTTCTGCTGCAGCCAGAACAAGGCTATGTAAATGAGAGGAAAGAATGCAAGTGTGTGCATACAGCATATGAAACAGACTTAAACTGGGATCCAGAGATTATCCTGGGCTGGGAACATAGTTGCCTCAGCAGAAGCTGTCTTGCTGAAGAGCTCTGGCAAAGACTTTCTGGACAAGGTCCTGGTATGCTTTAGGAAGATCAGAGGCTCACAGGATGTCAGGGGATTGGAAGGGACCCAAAGAGGTCATAGAGTCCAACCCCCTGCCAGAGCAGGAGCAGACAATCTAGCTCAGGGCACACAGCAACACATCCAGACAGGACTGGAAAGGCTCCACACAAGGAGACTCCACAACCTCTCTGGGCAGCCTGTGCCACTGCTCTGGGACCCACACAGGCAAGAAGTTGCCTCTTGTGTTGAGCTGCAACCTCCTGTGCTGCAGCTTCCATCCATTGCTCCTTGGCCTATGGCAGGGAGCAGTGAGCAGAGCCTGTTTCCTTTCTCCTGACCCCCAGCCCTCAGAGATTTATAAACATTGATTCAATCCCCTCTGAGTCTTCTGTTCTGCAGGCTAAGCAGCCCCAGGTCCCTCAGCCTCTCCTCCCCAGGCAGTGCTGCAGTCCCCTCAGCATCCTCACAGCCCTCCCCTGGACCCTCTCCAGCAGATCCCTGTCCCTCTGAAACTGGGGAGCCCAAAACTGAATGCAGATGGCCAAGTAGAAGGAAGGTTATGCTGTTTATTACTGTACCCAGCTCTGGTAAAATTCTGCTGGAGCTTGTGTCCAATTCACATTCTCAGAGTTTGGGGAGGGTATGGAAATACCGGGGGAGAGTTCAGAAGAGGACCACAAACCCCATTGTAGGGAGGTATTTCTATGCAAGCTTCAGGTCTTTGGTAAGAATGTGAGCTTGGACAAGTATTTCTGTTCAGTATTTCTGTCAATTCATAGAATCATAGAATCAGTTAGGGCTGAAAGGTACTACAAGGATCAGCCAGTCCCAACCCCCCTGCCATGCCCAGGGACACCCTACCTCCCTGGGCAACCTGTGTCAGTGTCTCACCACTTGTCAGTGACCAGCTCTGCAGTTCCCTCATCACAGAATCAAAGAGTCATAGAACCATAGCATCATAGAATCATAGAGTCGCAGAATAATAGAGTCATAGAGTCATAGACTCATAGTACCAGTCAGGATTGGAAAGGACCACAAGGATCATCCAGTTTCAACCTCCCTGCCATGCCCAGGGACACCCTACCCTAGAGCAGGCTGCCCACAGCCTCTGCCGGCCTGGCTGCAAACACCTCTAGGGATCTGGCCCCAAACACCTCCCTGGGCAACCTATTCCAGGCTCTCACCACTCTCATGCTCAACAACTTCCTCCTCACATCCAGTCTGAATCTTTCCACCTCCAGCTTTGCTCCATTCCCCCTACTCCGGTCACTACCTGACAGCCTCAGTTGTGCGGGCTGATGTGGCTCTGCAGTGGCTAGAAGTGAACTTCAGCCTTAGAAGGTGTAGCTGTCTAGCAGTGTGAGTGACACCTCTGGGGTCAGCTCATCCGTGCGTGGTACACTGGAGATCCCTAAATGAAAGACCACGGGAAACATCTGCATGGAAACAACCTTTAACCCAGCTCGCTGGGATGCAGACCAGGGGAGATGCTTACAGGAAACTTTTCTGGCTGTGTCTACTGCCATGATTTTGCTGTGAGGGGGAAAGGAGGCTAGAAAACGAAAGGCCACCTAAATGCAATCCATTTGGTGTGACTTATAGGTGAAGACACAGAACTCCTCAAAAGATTTTCTTTGCGCTGTAATTTTTCTGGTTTCCAAACACCCTTGTCAGAACCTGGCAAAGAAGTTTGTCTGTGGGAGAAATTAAGATCTGAAATAGTCTTAAGGCATGAGAGAAAAGTGCATACTTAGAGCTCTGTGCTTCACTACCACCAATATTTATAGGAGTTTTGCTAGAAGCCTTCTTGGGAAGCTCTTCTTTCATTTTTCTAGGCACTATGCCTAAGGAAGGAGTTACTCACTCGTAGCATGTGTGTATGCTGTAAGTTTCTACATGCAGTGACTTGGAAGCTCGCTGAGGTGCACAAAGCAGCCTCGTCTGTACCTATGTTTTCTTTTCAAACAGACCCTCATGAAACTTCTGGGATCTGACTTGCTGGAGGGCAGGGATCCATCCAGAGGGAGCTGGACAGGCTGGAGAGGTGGGCCCAGGCTAACCTCATGAAATTTAAAAAGGCCAAGTGTAAGGTCCTGCATCTGGGTCACTGCAATCCCAAGCACAAATCCAGGCTGGGTGGTGAGTGGCTGGAGAGCAGCTCTGAGGAAAAGGACCTGGGGGTCTGGGTGGATGAGAAGCTCAACATGAGCCTGCAGTGTGCACACACAGCCCAGACAGCAACTGTGTGCTGGGCTGCAGCAAGAGAGGCATTACCAGCAGGGCAAGGGAGGGGATTCTGCCCCTTTGCTCTGCTCTCCTCAGACCCCACCTGGAGTACTGTGTGCAGTTCTGGACCCCCCAGCACAAGAAGGACATGGAACTGCTAGAGAGAGTCCAGAGGAGGGCCACAAAGATGCTCAGAGGGCTGCAGCAGCTCTGCTATGAGGACAGGCTGAGAGAGTTGGGGCTCTGCAGCCTGGAGAAGAGAAGGCTGCCAGGAGACCTTAGAGCAACCTTCCAGTATCTGAAGGGGACCTACAGGAGGGCTGGGGAGGGACTGTTCACAAGGTCTTGTAATGACAGGACGAGGGGGAATGGGTTCAAATAGGTGGAGGGGAGATTTAAATGGGATGTTAGGAAGAAATTCTTCACAGTGAGGGTGGTGAGACAGTGGCACAGGTTGCCCAGGGAGGTTGTGGCTGCTCCCTCCCTGGATGTGTTCAAGGCCGGGCTGGATGAGGTCTTGAGCGAGCTGATCTAGTGGGAGGTGTCCCTGCCTGTGGCACAGGGGAGTTGGAACTGGATGATCTTTGAGGTCTCTTCCAACCTAAACCATTCTATGATTCTATGATTTTGAGAACAGGGATGGATGGATGGATCCAAGTTACAATTTCCGAACATGTAAAGCAGAATTCTCCTAGAAATGGTTTTGTACTGTGCTGTGGTGAAGCCTACCTTCCTTTTTTTTTACTGGCTGCACAGGGAGAAGTTCTCATGGCTTCTCACTGGATGCAGCTTTTCCTGGCCACATGCTGCTCGGTCCTCTGCGTTTGTAGTGGAGATCAAAAGCATGGAAAAGCTCCTTTGAGCTGTGGCCAGAAATATTTACCAAAAAAAGGGGCAGTCATCCACAGAGACACTGGATGGCTTGGGAAGTCCTGCATATTTGCCAGTGTGCTGGGTGCAGAGGGCTCAGGTGAAGACTACAGGCCAGATTTAAAAGATATGAGCCAAAGTGTGACTGCTGCCCTGTTCTTAGTGGCAGTATTCAAATTGTTGATGGCTCTCAGTGCCAGCAGGAAAGCTGTTTGCTTATCATAGAATCAAACAGGTTGGAGGAGACCTCTAAGACCATGCAGTCCAACCTATCACCCAGCTCTAGCCAATCAACCAGACCATGGCACTAAATGTCCCACCCAGGATTTTCTTGAACACCTCCCTGGGCAGCCCATCCCAATGCCAATCACTCTCTCTGCCAACAACTTCCACCTAACATCCAACCTGAACCTGCCCTGGCACAGCTTGAGGCTGTGTCCCCTTGTTCTGTTGCTGGCTGCCTGGCAGCAGAGCCCAACCCCACCTGGCCACAACCTCCCTCCAGGTAGCTGCAGAGAGCAATGAGCTCTGCCCTGAGCCTCCTCTTCTGCAGGCTGCACACCCCCAGCTCCCTCAGCCTCTCCTCTTGGGGCTGTGCTCCAGGCCCCTCCCCAGCCTTGCTGCCCTTCTCTGGGCACCTTCCAGCACCTCAACATCTCTCTTGAATGGAGGCAACCAGAACTGGACACAGCACTCAAGGTGTGTGCTGAGCAGTGCTGAGCACAGGGGCACAATAACCTCCCTGCTCCTGCTGCCCACACTGCTCCTGCTCCAGCCCAGGATGCCATTGGCTCTGCTGCCCACCTGGGCACACTGCTGGCTCATCTTCAGTTCCTATGTCCCAGCACCCCCAGGTCCCTCTCTGCCTGGCTGCTCTCCAGCCACTCTGTCCCCATATATCCAAAATAATACCTGTCTCCAGCTGAGTGGGATTTCTGAACTGTCCTGATGCCCTCAGTGTTTTCCACAGGAATCACTAAATGTGTTAACCATTGCTCCCTGCTTCTGTATTGTTTGGTGGGCTTAGATCGTTGGTGTGAAAAGCACTGATCCACCAGCAAACGAGGTCCTGATGGGATTAGCCACTTGCATAAAAGCAGGATTGGTGCTTGTGTGACAGGCAATGGGTTATAAAAAGTCACTGTATTTGAGGGCCAAATTCAGTTACCTTTTAAGCAGGGGCATAGTTGAGATGGAATAAGCCTTTGAAATAATGAAAGTCTTGCTATGTCTTGGTGAGAAGGGAAGGTGGAAGAGGAAAAAAAATACTATACTGTATGGGACTTAAATTGCTTGATCCTTGAGAAATGCTGAGGTACAAGAGCAAAGCCTCTTCAGCCTCATGCATTTATGGCTTTATTTTCAAACCTGAGAGTTGGAGAATGTATATGGAAGGACAGAGAGGTGGTGTTCCAGGCTGCTGCTTGTCCTTTATAATCATAGAATCATAGAATGGTCTAGGTTGGAAGAGACCTCAAAGATCATCCAGTTCCAAACCCCTGCCACAGGCAGGGACACCTCCCACTAGATCAGGACGCTCAAGACCTCATCCAGCCTGGCCTTGAACACATCCAGGGAGGGAGCAGACACAACCTCCCTGGGCAACCTGTTCCAGTGTCTCACCACCCTCACTGTGAAGAATTTCTTCCTAACATCCTGTTCAGATCTCCCCTCTGCCAGTTTGAACCCATTCCCCCTCATCCTGTCATTACAAGACCTTGTGAACAGTCCCTCCCCAGCCCTCCTGTAGCCCCCT